>CM056387.1:1206786-1693477 GCA_029718625.1 Synaphobranchus kaupii | reverse complement strand
AATAATACTTCCAATGAGTCCAACTTCACAGCAAAATTGTCATTGTTGTGTAAGCCCGTGGAATTACGTACCACACAGGACACAATTGCTCCTGGGGAGGGTTCTTTATTTTTTTATATCGCTCGACATTGGGAGTGAGCTGAATTCCCCCAATTGGCAAATTGGTACAAAACATGGCACACAAATACGGCAGTGGGCTTCTATTTCGAAGATCACGCTGGATTCTGTTGGCATGCGTTTACCTTGCATCTACCAGCTGTAAATACGCGAATACGCGATATCGCCCTCTAGTGGCAGAAGATTACAACACTTAAGAACTTGTGAGTTGTTGTTCTCTTATAAAGTGCAATCTTAAATCGCCCCATACCTAAAGTTACATTATAACTTGCATTTATAAATTAACCGTTATAAAAATAAATACAAATAAAACAGTAACACATCTCCTTTGTTACATAGCTAAACAAAAATTAATTGCTTTCATAAACTGAACATAAGGTTGGGTATAAAATAAATCAAATTACCACCCGGTCACAGTTGAATCAAATGTTTTCAGTTCAAAATAAAGGGATTCTAGCAAAACATTTTCATCCGTTTGTATAATGTATTGGTGCTAGTCTAGATCAGCAAATTGTGAATAAATGAGACTGCCCACAATTCTAGGTAAATCTTATGAAACATATTTAAACTTATTTTTACATACCAATTTGCCGAAACTTCAGGTGGAAATCAGTATGTAACAATAAAAATAGCATGTTTCATAAGATTTACCTAGAAGTTGTGCACAGTGTCATTTATTCACAATTAGCTGATCTAGACTAGCACCAATACGTTATACAAACGGATGAAAATGTTTTGGTAGAATCCTGTTATTTTGAACTGAGAACATTTGATTCAACAATGACAATTTTGCTGGGAACTCATTGGACGTATTATTGTACATCATATGCAGACATGGAATACAGATATACAGTACATAAAAAGATTTGCTTTTGTGGTAGAATGTATTCTGTAAAAATAGCATGTTTCATAAGATTTACCTAGAATTGTGTACAGTCTCATTTATTCACAATGAATCAAATGTACTGAAATGTATAGGAGTCCAATAGGGACCATTATGTGCTTTATTGGAGTGAAAAATACTCCACTGAACATGCTGCCATGTGAAAACAGTCTAATTGTAGCATAATGAAACTAGCTGAAGATTGCATACTGTTTCTCACAGGAAATTCAGTGTGAAGCCAAAGTGTGAAAATATGACACTGCTGTTTTGCTGTTCCTGTTTCTCAGGAACCTATGTATTTCCTGGTGAAGAACAAGCAGTTCTTCCCGGTTCCCCATGAATCCCTACAGGAGGGGGCAGAGTATGCGGCAGATGTCCAGGCTACAGTGAATCCCGCCACATTCCACGCCCACTGGAGTGACTGGGGACCCAATGTAAAGTGGAAAATAAAAAGTGAGTCTCTTTACAGGTTGAATGCTGGTACTGCGACGCTGCTCGGGACACACGAATTGGCCACCAGAGTCCTGACCTTAACCCCATTGAGTCTTTGGGATGTGCTGGAGAAGACTTTATGGAGAGGTTCGACTCTCCCATCGTCAGTACAAGATCTTGGCCAAAAACGAATGCAGCTCTGGACGAAAATAAATGTTGTGACGTTGCATTAGGTTGTCAAATCAATGCCACGTCGAATGCGCACCGTAATCAAAGCTAAAGGCAGTCCAATGAAATATTAGTGTGTGCAACTTTTTTTTTGGCCAGGCAGTGTATCTGACTTCAGAAAAAGCCGAAAAACACTGCAGCTCTTACCAGGGTAAGGGTTGATAGTGTAATGGGGCGTGACGTGTGAGGAAGGAGGAGCCAAACGCAGCAAGGGGATTTTTAAAGCCCTAGGGTCACTAAGGCGGGAAACCCCGCAGATAAGGGAGACAATACAACGAACACACACACACACACCACAGCTACAGACCAGCTCACTGTTACATACCACAGAGTAGAAGAACTAACGCCTGGTTTCACAACAAGAAAACCCAACAAGGCGAAAGGGAAAAAAGAACTGCTACCCCATACTTCTACAAGCTAAGTAACTAAAAGCAAGCCGGAAATAGAACGCCCTGTCTCGGTAACGAGACGCATAAGAACAGGCGAGTAGCACAAAGGCACAAACAAAACACACAGCAAACAAACACAGAAAACTAATACCTATTGGTATAGGAGGAGGCGAAGGAACAGAGATAACATTCCGTGGCTACTTCCATAAGCAGGCAGTCACATGCAGAACATAAAGGGGGTAAACGCCCGATCTCCCCAGGGGGGGAAGAAACATTTTACAGGCGAGCCAACGGAGCACCGCAGTCCCATAGCCTTACCAGCAAAATGACCAAGCTTAAAATAGAAAGCCACGCCCAAGCCTCTCAGAAAGGAGAAATGCAATGAGGCGAAGGAACAGATAATTAACGTTCCACGGCTTAGATTGAGGCTCGCAGTCAAACGCAAACATGTCCAAAACATCGCCCGGTCTCCCTAAGAGACGAATTGCACCGAAGGGCGAACAGAACTACTGTTCCAAACAGAATCGCCCAAATCTCCATACACTGAGAAAGAGCACAAAAGACGAAAGGACAGCTGCACCGAAACTATCGGCTATCTGACTAACACAAGCACAAACACAAATACAAGCCCTGCCTCTCAGTAAGAGGAAATGTAATGAGGCGAACAGGAACAGAGATTTCCATGGCTAGTTTAATAAGTTCGCAGTCTAATACAGAAAACAAAGGGGTAAACACCCGATCTCCCAGGAGAGAGAAACATTTTACAGGTGAGCCGACGGAGCACCGTCGTCCCATAACTGTACTATCCAAAAGACTCACGCAAGCTTAATTAAATGCCCTAGCCTCTCAGTAAAGGAATATGTCACGAAAAACCCAGACTCACAACAAAGGGGAACGTAGTCCATGAGAAGGAGCCAAAACAGGGAATAAACGTACCAAAGCTACTCACTGGCTCACCGTAACACGGAAATGAGTAGAAGCAAACGCCAGGACTCTCAGTAGAAACCAATAACAGGCGAAATGGAACACAGAACAGCTACTCTACACTTCTACAAGCTAAGCAACCTAGTAGAAGCGAAACGCCCGATCTCCCATGAGACGACATGCACCGAAGGGCGAACAGAACTACAGTTCCGAACAGAATCGCCCAAATCTCCAAACACGGAGAGAAAGCACAAAAAGGCGAAATAGAGCAGAGATTTACGGTCCCAACTTCTACGAGATAAGTAACTACCAAGCCAGCAAGAAATAAGCCCTGCCTCAACAAAGAGACGTTAAAATAGGCGAGTAGCCCAAATGGTATGAGTAACTCACAGTCAACAAAAACACCACAGTACAAATCCATGAACAAACAATGAACAATTAATGTCGAAGCCCCGATAGAAGGAAACGGAAGGCTGAAATAGCGCTCAGTGACCACGCACAGGTGTAGACGCTAACAGAAGCTCAGCAGGGCGGAGCAAGCATCTACAAAAAGGGCAGCGCCCTCGCGTGGCCACTAAGGAAAACGACCGCATAGGGAAACAGGGTTAAAAACCATGACAGATAGTTGCTGATTACGTGCTGCTTATTTTCAAGATGACGTGTAGTGAACTTTGTTTGTGCATCTAACATTGCAAGATGAGGTGTAGTGAACTGGGGGAAGTTTGTGTGTCAATTTGTTTTTTTAATTTGTTGTGTGTCAATTTGTTTTAGATTTAGCAGTCTTTTTACCCTTGCAGGTCAGGACTATAAAGCCAAGGAGCCGTATTTTATCCTGCTGCTGGTTTCTCTGCCTTGTCTCATCCTGTGTTACTGTGTAAAAGTGTAAGTATCAGTAGCCACCCCTTTAACACACTGTGCTAAGTATCATTAGCTACTGTACATACCCACCCCTTTAACAGACTGTGCTCAGTATCATTAGCTACTGTACATACCCACCTGTACATACCCACCCCTTTACCACACTGTGCTCAGTGTCATTAGCTACTGTACATACCCACCCCTTTAACAGACTGTGCTCAGTGTCATTAGCTACTGTACATACCCACCCCTTTACCACACTGTGCTCAGTATCATTAGCTACTGTACATACCCACCCTTTTAACACACTGTGCTCAGTATAATTAGCTACTGTACATACCCACCCCTTTAACACACTGTGCTCAGTATAATTAGCTACATACCCACCACTTTAACACACTGTGCTCAGTATCATTAGCTACTGTACATACCCACCGCTGTGCTCAGTATTATTAGCTACTGTACATACCCACCCCTTTAACACACTGTGCTCAGTATAATTAGCTACTGTACATACCCACCCGTTTAACACACTGTGCTCAGTATCATTAGCTACTGTACATACCCACCGCTGTGCTCAGTATCATTAGCTACTGTACATACCGACCCTTTTAACACACTGTGCTCAGTATAATAAGCTACTGTACATACCCACCCTTTAACACACTGTGCTCAGTATCATTAGCTACTGTACATACCCCCCCTTTAACACACTGTGCTCATTATCATTAGCTACTGTACATACCCACCCCTTTAACACACTGTGCTCATTATCATTAGCTACTGTACATACCCACCCCTTTACCACACTGTGCTCAGTATCATTAGCTACTGCACATACCCACCCCTTTAACACACTGTGCTCAGTATCATTAGCTACTGCACATACCCACCCCTTTAACACACTGTGCTCAGTGTCATTAGCTACTGTACATACCCACCCGTTTAACACACTGTGCTCAGTATCATTAGCTACTGTACATACCCACCGCTGTGCTCAGTATCATTAGCTACTGTACATACCGACCCTTTTAACACACTGTGCTCAGTATAATAAGCTACTGTACATACCCACCCTTTAACACACTGTGCTCAGTATCATTAGCTACTGTACATACCCCCCCTTTAACACACTGTGCTCAGTATCATTAGCTACTGTACATACCCACCCCTTTAACACACTGTGCTCAGTATCATTAGCTACTGTACATACCCCCCCTTTAACACACTGTGCTCATTATCATTAGCTACTGTACATACCCACCCCTTTAACACACTGTGCTCATTATCATTAGCTACTGTACATACCCACCCCTTTACCACACTGTGTTCAGTGTCATTAGCTACTGTACATACCCACCCGTTTAACACACTGTGCTCAGTATAATAAGCTACTGTACATACCCACCCTTTAACACACTGTGCTCAGTATCATTAGCTACTGCACATACCCACCCCTTTAACACACTGTGCTCAGTATCATTAGCTACTGCACATACCCACCCCTTTAACACACTGTGCTCAGTGTCATTAGCTACTGTACATACCCACCCGTTTAACACACTGTGCTCAGTATCATTAGCTACTGTACATACCCACCGCTGTGCTCAGTATCATTAGCTACTGTACATACCGACCCTTTTAACACACTGTGCTCAGTATAATAAGCTACTGTACATACCCACCCTTTAACACACTGTGCTCAGTATCATTAGCTACTGTACATACCCCCCCTTTAACACACTGTGCTCAGTATCATTAGCTACTGTACATACCCACCCCTTTAACACACTGTGCTCATTATCATTAGCTACTGTACATACCCACCCCTTTACCACACTGTGCTCAGTGTCATTAGCTACTGTACATACCCACCCGTTTAACACACTGTGCTCAGTATCATTAGCTACTGTACATACCCACCCCTTTAACACACTGTGCTCAGTATAATAAGCTACTGTACATACCCACCCTTTAACACACTGTGCTCAGTATCATTAGCTACTGCACATACCCACCCCTTTAACACACTGTGCTCAGTATCATTAGCTACTGCACATACCCACCCCTTTAACACACTGTGCTCAGTGTCATTAGCTACTGTACATACCCACCCGTTTAACACACTGTGCTCAGTATAATAAGCTACTGTACATACCCACCCTTTAACACACTGTGCTCAGTATCATAAGCTACTGTACATACCCACCCTTTAACACGCTGTGCTCAGTATCATTAGCTACTGTACATACCCACCCCTTTAACACACTGTGCTCAGTATCATTAGCTACTGTACATACCAACCCTTTAACACACTGTGCTCAGTATCATAAGCTACTGTACATACCCACCCCTTTAACACACTGTGCTCATTATCATTAGCTACTGTACATACCCACCCCTTTAACACACTGTGCTCAGTATCATTAGCTACTGTACATGCCCACCCCTTTAACACACTGTGCTAAGTATCATTAGTAATTGAAGACCCTGGTGCTAAAAGTACTGAAGTCACATTTTTAGACAATTCAAGTTGAGCATGTTGTATTTGTTGTATTGTATTGTTGTATTTGTTTAGCTAAGTCCACCCTATAAATATTGTTAACAGAAAAGGTGCCTAAGCAATGTATAAAAACAGCAAAACTTTTAATGGCTGATTTTATGGATCAATGATAATTTTGGATTTGATTTTCTCAAAATAGACATTTTGTGACTTCAGTACTTTTAGCACCATGGTCTTCAATTGTACCTGTGCTCACATTGTCGCCTGTAATGGTAGAAGATGGCAAGCCCAGCTGTAATCAGCCCTTCCTGCTTTCAGAGTTAAAAACCCAAAACACTCATCAGAGCTGATTCTCAGTCAAAGCTAAGAAAGTCCAGTATTGTGGGGTAAATATCATAACGTTAAATACACAGTATTTTAAACATGGAGCTAGACCAGTACACTGCCTGGCATTTCACTGAGCCTTTTCTCAAGGTAGTGTTGCTCTTAATTTAAAATATGGTTTTATGAATTAAACATTTTTATGGTTTATGAGTGTGATCTTTGTAATGCAGGGTGGTAAGCAGAAAAGCAGAACCGGTTCTAAATGTAATGTTGGTCCAGAAGCACTGGGTTACAGCAATATGTCCAGGGATAATACCCATTTTCTGTAGCACAGGCAAATATTATCACCCTCATACCTCACATGAACTTCATCAGTAACCTTTAGGACATGAACCAAGTCATTGTATTGTCGAAAGTTATCTTGCAGCATTTTATTTGTTCCGGTATTATTCACTAAAGAAAGTGTGGGCCAGGTTATTTTTGGTGTTACGAGCACAGGCAACGGGCAACTCTGACCGTAAACCCTGACTCCGCTTCCCTCGCTTACTCCTGCACATGCAAGTCTGCCCGGCAGTTTTTAGAGAGCGGCAGTGTGAAATGAGGCCTGTGTCTGCAGTCAAGAACAGTTATAGAAGCCCGCGAGTCGCGACACATCTCATCCCACAATTCAGCATGAACTCAGCGCACAAGCGAAGGCCTCCGTCTATGTCTGGGGTGGTGATGATTTCAGGAGTACAGTTAACATTCTCGGTTATCGGTCACAAATCTAACACCATAAGCGAAAAGTTATGGAATTTACCCAAAAAAATCCCCAATATTTTCAGTGTAGTATTTGACCCAAGTAATGTTTCGATTACTTCATTAGAACTACACATATTCACTGAAATAAATTCAGTTTAGTTCAGTATATTTCTATTCCATTCAATTCTGTTCAAACTTTTGTGACAATATTTAGCAAAAAAGATTGCTGAATGAGAATGAGAATGTTGAAGGGACGGTCCCTAAGCACCACACACTTTTCTGTGTACGGTGAGACCCGTATCTCTTTTTTCCAGAGTTATCAGAAAATGTCCACAAACTCACAAATGATAGAATCTATGTATCAACGGTACTCTACCATTTGGCAAAACAGCCTTTTCTGCCCCCTTATGTGGCTATGCGAACGTCATCGTTTCCCCTTTGCGCAGCGCGTCGCTCCTGCGAAACGCGCTTCTTGAGCGAAGCTGCGATCCAGCACATAGTCGCCGTTGTGACCGTGTCTGTGCTATGTTTTCTCTGTAGAGGACGGCTGAAGAAGATGTGTCCACAGTGGTACATTGCCAGTCCAAAGGATTTCTTTGAACCACTTTACCACACGCATCAGGGGGACTTCAAGGTAAACCAGAAACTGCTCAAACTCTGTGTTCTGGGCTCCAGAGAGCAGGAAGTAACAGTTTGCAACCCCGCCCACTCACACACACTCACGATGCAAAAATACTCTGAGGGCGCCTTTGTGACTGTGTAGTGAAAGTCTGCGTGGAAAGTGCTTCTTGCGGAAACAGAAATTACGATGAGCTAATGGTTTGCATTGGACTGTTGAACTGAAGCTTTTGGGGGGATTTCTGGAAATGTTCCAAAAGGTCAGATTGGTAAACAAGGGGAACTACCAAACACTTTCGTAATTCTTTATACACATTGCCTTTTGCCCTTGCTGTTTCGTGCTCAGTGTAATAATACAAGAACAACTGTTAAACACAGCTTACTGTATTACATAGAAGATACAGAAACTGCCCCTATCTTGTCATGGTTATTGGCAGTCTCCATTATTCTCTGTGGTTGTCATGGTTTTGACCCTGTTTGCCTATGCGGTCGTTCTCCTTGGTGGCCACGCGAGGGCGCTGCCCATTTGGTGGATGCTTGCTCCGCCCTGCTGAGTATTCGGAGCTTCGGTTAAGCGTTTACACCGTTTCCTTTATTCGGGGCTTCGACATTAATTGTTTATTGTTCATTGTTTTGTACTGTGGTGTTTTTGTTGGCTGTGAGTTATCGTACCGTTTTTGGCTACTCGCCTATTTTTAACGTCTCTGTTGAGGCAGGGCTTATTTCTTACTGGCTTGGTAGTTGATTATCTCGTAGAAGTTTGGGACCCTAAAATCTCTGCTCTATTTTGCCCCTTTAGTGCTTTTCCTCCGTGTATGGAGTTTTGGGCGATTCTGTTCAGAACTGTAGTTCTGCTCGCCCTTCGGCACATGTCTTCCCATAGGGAGATCGGGTGTTTAGCTTCTATTTAGTTTCTTAGCTCTTAGAAGTATAGAGTAGTAGTTTCTCTGTTCCATTTTCGCCTGTTTGGTTTTCTTACTGAGAGACCTGGCGCTTTTGCTTCTACTCAATTCCGTGTTACTGTGAGCCAGTAAGTAGCCTTGGTACGTATTTCCCTGTTTGGTCTCCTTCTCGTGGACTACGTCTCCTTTGTTGTGAGCCAGGGTTTTTATTTGTATTTGAGAGGCTGTCGTGCTATTAAGTTTGCGTAGGTCTTTTGTTGCAGCCGTCCTATACTCCCTAACTACCTGTGGGACGATTCTCTCCGGGTGTTAGCCTCCTAGTTTATGGAGCTTGGGCTATGTTGTGGACGTGTTTGTGTTTGACTGCGTGTGTTCTTAAAATAGCCTCGGAACTTTAAATCTCAGTTCCTGTTCGTCTCGTTACATTTCACCTTATTGAGAGGCTGTCGTGCTATTAAATTTGCGTAGGTCTTTTGTTGCAGCCGTCCTATACTCCCTAACTACCTGTGCGGGACGATTTTGTTGGGAACTGTTGTTCTAGTTTCGTTCTCCGGGTGTTAGCCTCCTAGTTATATGGAGCTTGGGCTATGTTGTGGACGTGTTTGTGTTTGACTGCGTGTTTTATTAAAATAGCCATGGAACGTTAATCTCTGTTCCTGTTTGCCTCGTTACATTTCACCTTACTGAGAGGCTAGGGCGGTTGTTCCAATTTGAGCTTGCTTTAGTCTATGGATGGTAAAGTTATGGGACGACGGTGCTCCGTCGGCTCACCTGTAAAATGTTTCTCTCTCGGGAGATCGGGTGTTTACCCCTTTGTTTTCTGTATTGGACTGCGAGCCTATTAATCCCGCCAGGGAACGTTAAATCTCTGTTCCTGTTCGCCTCGTTACATTTCCTCATAGAGAGGCAGGGCGCTTATTTTCTATTAATCTCGCGTTGGTCTAGCCAGTAAATGTCTGGTGCTGCCTGTCCTGTTCGTTCCTTTTGGCGCATTTCTCCTTTCATGGAGTTTGACAATTTTGTTTGGAACTGCTGTTCTTTTCGTCTTTTGGCGCATGTCTTCCTATACGGAGGATTGGGCGATTTTGTGGACACGTTTGTGTTTGACCGCGAGTTTGAGTAGCCTGGAACGTTGGATCTGTTCCTTTCGCCTCCGCTATTACTCATTCTATCGTATTATTTTGCAGTGTTTGTTTGTGTTTTATGTTTGTCTTTACGCTACTCGCCCGTTCTTATTTGTCTCGTTTCCGAGACAGGGCGCTTATTTATTTCTGGCTGTTTTGATCCCTGTCTTTACGCTCTACTTGGCGTTTGACAGTTAGCCGGTTAGTAGCGTCTCTAGTGGTGTTTGTGTTCCTTGTCTTGTCTCCTCCCTTATCTGCGGGTATCCCGCCTTAGTGGCCTAAGGGCTTAATGAATCCCCTTGCTGCGTTTGGCTCCTCCCATCTCACACGTCACGCCCCATTACAGTGGTACTACTTTTTGGTTACATTTTTGGAGTCGTCGGGACGCTCTATCGGATTTTTTCCGCCTCCGTTCCGGTGTTTGTATCTTGCCCGGCAATTATTCCCTGCACCTGTTTTTCTTTTCCTGACGGCTATAAATGCCTCAGGACTTCCGCATTTCCTCACTTTGATATTGTCTTTGCTATGTTGACAACGAAGTCGGTAAGGTATAGGAAATTTGGTCGCTGCATTTCTGGTTTGTACGAATAAGAAGCGCAGCAAGTCTGGTTATAAGAATTAGGATTAGATTGGTTTTCTCTTTTCTTTCCAATCTTTTTTTATACTTTATTCTTTTTACCTGTTACCATTTGTGTTCAGCTCTTTCGCCACTAGAGCTTTGGATAACAGGGGCTCTATCTTGGCGATCTTGGCGCTTGGTCTAAGCGCATGGTGTAAAGTCCATTTAGGGCATGTCCAAGTCCACTTTTGCTATTTTAACGGTGTGTTTTTTGGGCGCTAAGCACGGCGCAACTTGCAAATGGGCTGAACCTAGTCTCTTCATTAATTATAGGTGTGTCTTGGGTGTGACATGCAATAAACCAATCAAAATGTCATATCCCATTCCCTTTAAAAGCCTGCTTTTCCACCTTGGCGGATTGCTTATATGATGGCGAAACAGACATGCTAGTGCGTGTTTAGTGCGATCAAGGAATAGGCTATATGGATCAATAGTAGCCTATGATCAATATTATTCGGACTAACCCTTATGAGTTCCCGGTAATTCCCGACAGTGCTGTTATTTTACAAAATATATGCGGTTAAATTTCATTAAAAGCACCTGCAACAGCTGAGAGTAAGCTACCAATGGCTTCTGTCTCACTTTAGAAAACTCCAAATTAGCCTGCTTGTTTAACAAATTTTGTTTGATTGTGTAATGAAGCAATGATCTCATGTTCAAGCTTCATCCGAAGTTCATTGGATTCAAATTTTGATTAATAAAATAAATAACGTTATTTTGCCTTAAAGATGACACGAAATACAATAAAGCTGTCAGGTTGGCAACCCTTAGGTTCACGCATATTTTCCCTTGTTTTATAATGTCCTGCTTATTGAAATGGACCAACAATCCACTTCCCCAGGAAGACCGTGAAAAGTGTGATTTACAGCAGGGGAAACAGACCTGCTCCTGTAAAGCGCACATGCAGATAATGGCATTAAAATTAATTGTGTAACGTGCTGCAAATTTGTTTTCGTTTCTAATTAGACGCTTAGTTCTCTTTAAAATCTTTTGTTCCATTATGCTGAGGGTATGGAAACCTTGTCACTGTGATTTAAAAAATAGCTAAGGTTACAATTCAGTTAACATGGTGACAGTTATCTCCATTTTTTAACCATAGGCTATCGAAAAACCCTTATGCACAGCAAATCCGCTGTAGCCTAGGCTATTTGAAAAACAATAAATGCAATATTCACTGGACAAGGTTTTGAAATTTTTTCAGTCACAAACCATTCTATTTACTTACAGGCTATTCCTGATAAACAGAGCTGTATTGTAATGACATCTGAAGCGCATTTGCAGAACTCAAATGTCCGTCTATTGCAGTGCGCAAGTTTTCCATTGAATGACAATTCACGGATTAGGTGTAAATGACAATTGGCGGATTAGGCTTGATATCAGCTCCTTTTTAATGGATAGCCATTGTCCCGTACCATCGCACATCGCCTGGATATTGATGGAGTGGGCTGAAAGCAATTGAATGTGGCATTTCCCTTCACTGAGGGAAAGGTATGTGGACCTATGGACCCTTTTATTATTATGCATTTTTTGATATAGCCTACACAATAATAATATTTCACATTGTAATCTTGATATTTTAGTCATGCTTGTGCGCGCCCCTGTGTGTAACAGACTGGAGGGTACGTGCGTTGTGCACACGCCTATGTAGACGCACTTATATGCGCCTTTAAAATAACATGTAAAGAACTACGACATGACTTTAGACCAGGTTTGTGGTGGTTCTAGCGCAAGCACTTTCTGCTGGATCAAGATAGCAATACGCCAAAAATAATCCTGGCCACTCCTCACCTTAAGATCAATACGCCCAGTTCACTTGCAACGGGCGCAAGAATACATGGTATTTAAACGACGTGAGCGCTAGGCGTTATAATGAACCCAGCGCCGGGTGTAAGATAGCAAAGACACTTGCGTTTGGGTTAGCGCCGCTTAGCGCCAGGTGTAAGATAGGGCCCCAGGTCTTCTTTTCTATTCTTTTCCTTCACTCGTTCTCTCAAGTTTTGTTTTGTTTCTCTACCTCCTGTTACGCCTAATGATTTAGTGCGTGAGGTTTTTGTTATTCATTCTCGCTGTTTATCGAGACTCGCCTCCTTTTGAGGTTGCTTTGTTTTGGCTCCTGTTCTTTTGTTTACCTATCCCCTGATACTTCCGCATTTGTGGCAAATCTTTTTAAGATACACTTTTAGAATCCTTCTCGGTCGCGTCTGATTCTCTGAACCGTAACAAAACCCTTAAATATCTCACTGTATGACTGGTTGTAGACCTGCGAGTTCACCCACTGCGTTCTGCATATGATTGATCAGCAGAGGGCAGTGATGCTCTGCATCTAAAGAGTGTCAATAAAGGATGTTCCAACTGTCATTCACTTCGGACTGTCTGTGTTCTGCCCACTGTCCACAAGGACGAGCTCCGAGACAATAGGAGATCCTTACGAAAACATTAGAAAATGAGATCTGTATAGAACTTTCTAGTACGCTGGTGTTTTATGGCCCTCACAAACTTTGAGCATGTGGGTGACCTCAGTACTCTCAGGAGAATTCCATGAAAAATACTAACTATACTTTTACTAAAAATATAACTACAATAAGCTATTCATATAACTACTAATATAAATATTATTACATTTATATTATTTATTGTTTACATTAAGGACTATGATATCTGAATGTATGTGTGTGTGAGTTTGTGTGTACAGTATGCATGCATGAGTGCCTGCGTTTGTACACTATGTGAGCATGTGTGTGTGGGCATACGCGTGTGCATGTGTCTTTGCATGTTTGTGTGCGTGTTTGTATGTGCGCCTGTGTGTGTGGGTGCACTTGTTTGTGTGTGTGTGCACATGGGCATGCGTTTGTGTGTGTTTAGGCACTTACATGGTGGCAGAGTGCCTCGTATCATCCTAGGTCTTTAGGTGGATGAAGACTACAGCAGGTCTTAATTTGCTGATTCACTTCCCTATTCGATGTGTGTGTGTGTGTGTGTGTGTCTGCGTGTGCGCGTGTGTGCGTGCGTGTGCGCGCGTGTGTGTGTGTGTGTGTGTGTGTGTGTGTGTGTGTGTGTGTGTGTGTGCATGTGTGTGCGTTCTGTAATGGTTTGCCTTCACCAGTTTCCGCCAGAGTATTTTTGTAATAATGAATGCACCCTTGCAGACTCAGTGACTTTGAGGCGGATGCAAGTCTTTTAATCAGCAGGTTGATGTCCATCTTGTGCGCCTTCACTGTGAAAAAGCATCCTGAGCATCCCACACATGTGAGACAGTGATCTCTGCACCACCTCGTTCAGATAACGAGGGCCCGGTGGAATTAAACGCACCACTCTCTGCCCTGCATTAACACTCGCAGCTTTATTTCCCCCCGGTAGAATAAAGGATGAATACAAATACAGTTAAAAACTGTTTAACTTAGTTATGTAAAATTGAAATACTTTTGAAATGTTTCTTCTCTAATGAGACTCAGGTGAATCAGATAAGGTGTCTACCTGGAGTAAAAACACCATACATCCGGTACTAGAGGACTGCAGTGTCTGCAGTTTAACTCCAGTCCTGGAGGGCCACAATGTCTGTAGGTTTAACTCCAGTCCTGGAGCGCCACAGTGTCTGTAGGTTTAACTCCAGTCCTGGAGCGCCACAGTGTCTGCAAGTTTAACATTTTAGCAGTACGGCCCTCCAGAACTGGATTAAACCTGCAGGCCTGTGTCTGTGTGTGTGTTACATTGCTGTGTAGTGCAGCAGGGGCATGTTTCTTCTGCTTTTCATGAGAACAGCATTTGTGGTTAGCTTCTGCAGATACCAGATATGAATCTCCATCAGATAGCGTGTTCTTGAAGTTTTGCAAGATAGGCTATCAAGTGCAAATGCAGGCAATGTAGTGTTTATTTTTACTGATCTTTTGGTTGTCGTTTGGTTGTGCAGCTTCCTTATACTCCCTCTGCCCCTCTCTGCTCTTTCACTCTCTCTCGCTCTCTCTATGTATATGCGTACAGTTGAAGTCAGAAGTTTACATACACTTAGGTTGAAGTCATTAAAACCTATTTTTAACCACTCCACAGATTTCATGTTAGCAAACTATAGTGTTGGCAAGTCAGTTAAGACATCTGCTTTGTGCATGACACAAGTAATTTGTCCAACAATTGTTTACAGATTATTTCACTTTTAATTCACAATTCCAGTGGGTCAGAAGTTTACATACCCTACGTTTACTGTGCCTTTAAATTTTTACTATTTGGTCGCATATCCTTTGCATGCCACGACTTCCTGATGTCTGTGACCCAACAACATCAAAAGACTCTTTAGATCTTATTTTCTGATACTCTTACAAGCGATACTATAACATCTCTGCATTTGAATGGATCTCTATGGGAATTGGGGGGTGGGACTAGATTTAGCTGTAAATTATGGTGGAACAGTATGGAATACATAATTGGTAAAATGTCTGTAAGTCATCAAGGGTCTGAGGTATCAAACGAGCCTCAAACCATCACTCTGCTGCCAGATATGCAGTAGATATGGATGGATCACTTTAAGGGTTGTTTCTCCTGACAAATTTTCCTATTGAACTCTATGGAAAAATAAGTCAGGAGAAGAAACCCTTCAAGTTATCCATCCATATTTACTGTATTTCTGGCAGCAGAGTGATGATTTAAGGCTTGTTTGATACGTCAGACCCTGCATGGCATGCAATCTCCTGACTTATTTTTCAATAGGTTTTCCAGATATGCAGTAGATATGGATGGATCACTTTAAGGGTTGTTTCTCCTGACACATTTTCCTATTGAACTATATGGAAAAATAAGTCAGGAAAAACAACCCTTAATGTGATCCATCAATATCTACTGCATATCTGGCAGCCAAGTGATGGTTTGAGGCTCGTTTGATACCTAAAACCCTTGATGACTTACAGCCATTTTACTGTACTCAGACTCAAAGTGCTAGAGTACAGAACCAAAATAACAATGAGATAATCAATGTTATTCACTTCACCTGTCAGTGGTTTTAATGTTGTGGCTGATCAGTGTATATATTTAGTATAATAGGAATAATAATATCTCGCTTTCTGCCGCTACCTCTCTCTCTCTGCTTGTTTTGCAGAAATGGGTTGGCCAAACATTCACCCTCTGTGAGTTTGACTTTCTGGAGAAAAGCCTGGATGTTCAGGTGTTGAACAGGAAGTGGACGGGGGTCCCGCAGGGTGTCTGTAGGAGCGGCTGTGAGGTCAGCGGCGCAAGCAGGCGACTGGATGCCAGCTCCGCCCTCAGCCCCGCCCACAGCTCCGTCCAGTCCGCCGGACACATCTCCATCCACACCGTGACCTTGTCGGGGGATGACAGCCGTTGCTTGGGGGGCTCCCTGACCTATGCTGGGTGTGGCCTGGGAGGAGCGGAGGGTCCGTTGGATGTGGGGCCCGAAGGGGAGTGGGTGGCCTCAGGGGTGGGCGTGGCAAGGGAAGGCCCGTCAGGCCTGCCCGCGGTTTCGGGGTCCTACAGAATGGAGTGGCAGCTGGTTGCCGAGGACAACGAGCTGGAGAGAATCTCGCTGAACTCGTTCAGCTCGGCCGAGCGCACGGAGGATGGGTACCCCGCCATGGAGCTGGACCTGGACACCATCGACAGCGGATTCCAGGAGGCCGACTGCACCATCAGGTCTGAGTTCAGCAGTGTGGAGCCAGGGGAGCAGCCAGGGCTGGGCGGGGCAGGCAACTCCCACACCAACTACGTCAAACAGTGGCTGGCCTGCACCTCAGGGGTGGTGACACAGGGGGGCTCCACTGACTGAGGGTGCCCTCGTACAGCAGAGATATGCGAGGCCCACCCCAGCCTGATCATCGAGGGGCTCCACTGACTGAGGGTGCAGAGACACGGGGTGCTCTGGCCCAGCCCAACCATCGGGGGGCTCCGCTGACTGAGGGTGCAGAGACATGGGGTGCCCCATCCCAGCCCAACCATCGGGGGGCTCCCCTGACTGAGGGTGCCCTTGTACAACAGAGATATGTGGTGCCCCGCCCCAGCCCGATCATCGAGGGGCTCCACTGACTGAGGGTGCAGAGACATGGGGTGCCCCACGCCAGCCCAACCATCGGGGGGCTCCACTGACTGAGGGTGCCCTTGTTCAGCGTTGCCCCATCCCAGCCTGACCATTGGACCCAGTCCCGGTGCCGGCATACATAGTCACATGAACCCTAAAAATCAAGTTTTCAAGATAATTCAGAGCCATTTTTTCATAGCCTTTTTGCTCATCTTAACAAGGGTGTCAACAATTCCAGAAGGCACTGTATGTTTTCCATTTAATGTACATGATATGTATATAACTGAGGTGTTTATAATGTAAGTAAAGGTCTGGACTAAGAGCTGGGTTGAATAAGTGCCTAAGGGAGGGGCTGATTCTCTGGATATTGTACAAGAAGGATTTGCAAGCCTGACAAACTTCTTTGATCATCCAATCACATCAGGACAGATTTGAGTTGCGTCCACATTTGACAGTTCAATGTGACCTCTGTGATGAGATCGCAGTTCGGATATCATCTTCCCATGCAATATTTAAATGAAACACTTCCTGGAAAATTGCGTTGTGTGGTTGTGCTTCTTTTCATTTTGTTCAGATTGTGTAGTCGAGGTAGGGTCCGCAAGGCGTGCACAAATCAGGAGGCAGCAGCGGAGGGGTGCAGTTAATGTGAACATTGCACTTTTGGGTGCACAGGAGAGGAGGGAATGGGTCCGCGAATGTAGCCAGCACGGGTGGAACCATATTGTGCATGATTTCACAGATTCCGACTGGGTTCTCAATTTCCTTATGCGAAAGCACACCTTCAACTACATTTGTGAACAGCTGCAGTCTTGTCTTTATCATCGGTATACTCATATCTGAGCACAAACGAGCGGCTATTGTGCTGTGGTGGTTTGTCACAGGGTCACGCTACTGTGCCATTGCTCATTTGTTTGGGGGGAACTAAGCATCAGTGGGACATATGTGTGGTGTTTGATGCCCTCTACTCCATTCACAAAGTGTACAGAAGCCTGGAAATGAGAGAACTCGAGTAAAACATGGGCGTGATTATTGACGTTTTTCCCGGTGAGTGTGCTTTGAGAGGTCCGATTACGTCCAGGCTACAAGCAGTTCCAATCTCAAAGCGTGCTAGGCCACCTCGCCAAGTGGTTTGGCAGATCCGATCCTAACGTAAACAAAATCAGATTTGTGCACGTCCAGACCTGTCACTTAATGCAGACTAGCAATATTGGTTGCCAGAAGTCGCATTGAAGTGACTAGACTTTTTTAACCGTAGCCTAAAAGATGTGAAGAAAGGGGAGTGTACAGTCCCATGAGAGTGATCCTGGACTGACAGTAGGCCTACCTCAACACGGCACAGAACAGCAAACCAGAGTGTTCACAGTGACAGGGCAACAGCACGGTCAAGCTCAGCACACAAAACAGCTGTATGGTCCTGATTTCCCCTTTCCAGACATTGTTAACAAAAGGATTGACCGAAAGGTGAGTTTTGATTCTACGTTTAAAAACAGAGCGTGTCAGGAACCCAAACATGAAAATGGACATAATTCCATAAGAGAGAAGCTCTGTAAGAGAAGGGTTTGTGTGAGTGAGTAAAGGATAAGTGACTCACCAAGATATTCTGGACCCAAACCATTTAAAGTCTTATACGTTCGGAGTGGAATCTTCAATTCTAAATTTAACAGGCAACCAATGAAGAGATGCAAGCACCGGACTGATGTGTTCATATTGTTTTAGTTCTTGTAAGTGGCTGCATTCTGTACAAGTTTGAGACGTTTCAAGGCTGAATTAGTCCAACCAGACAATAATGCATTACAGTAATCCAACCTAGAGGTCACAAAGACATGAATGATTTTTAGTCTTCTGCACTGATAACATCTTCCTTAATTTAGATATGTTCCTTAGGTGAAAGAGGGCCACTCTTATGATATTATTAATGTAGGCCTGAAAGGAGAGATCTGAATCAATAGTCACACTTAGGGGTCGATTTACTAAATGTTTGCGTGTATAAAATCAAGTTTAAAATTGTTACCACCTGCAAAAGATTGTCCGAGGTGATCAACTAACGAGGTGCAAAGAGGACTGCTCGTGTTAAAATTGCAAGAAACATGGATTTTTCATTTTTGCGGGTTAGCCTGAATGCTTATCCAAAATTGGGCGTCCCTACGTTATAAATAGTGTAAAGTGATTTACTAAGCCCAAGAGCAAGTTTTGGAAAGGTATTTGCGGGTGCATTTTAGTACAAATGGAAAGCAGGTATTCAAAGACACGCAATCAATAAGATGACGGCTGTCATTGTAGCAAGAAATGTATGGGTGTGTTTGAAATATACATAACTGAACGTTCTGACTGATTGTGTAACAATGGGGGCTAATTAACTGGCCCATTCTAGCTAACGCTTAAAATACAGGAAAATACATACATCATGGATACATACATCATGAACAGTAAGAATAAATACATTTTTAATCATGAAGCAAATCGTGTTACACAACAACTAGGAAGTAGTATTTCAATTAATCAAGCAATACAATGTCTATTATAACAAACAGTGAATAACAAAGCAAATAAAAACTTTATCAAAATAAAACCCATGATGAAATGGAAATGTGATTTTACTTGACACTAACGTGAGTAGTGCTAGTAAGCATAGCTTTGATAATTTCAGTCCTGACAAACATCTGTAACTCCCAGCAGAAACTAAGAGACATCTAGTGAAACAGTTTGTAGTAAACCACAAGCCTGTTTAGTGTAACAGTTGCCAATGCCTACACTGTAAAAGAAAGTACCCTAAATAAACGGCAGCAATGCAACAATTTAATGAAGGCGGAAAACTGTATGAATCCTGTAATTTAGCTGTAGCCTATAAATCCTGTTATTTTATGGGCTGACTGTTCACAAATGAGTTATTGCTGTTATTCTAAATGACTTTGACAGTGTCAAAAAAACAGTGAAAACAATTTTCAAAACACATCAAAGTCATGTAGGTTATCTCCTAAAATAACAGGATTTATACTTTTTCCCCCCATTAATTAAATGGTTTTTCACTGGCAACAATGCTGCCAGTCTTTTCATAATTTTCTTATGAGATATTTCTTACAGTGTAACCATTCCAAACATGCAAAATCTCATTTAAATATGGCTGTTTGTGGCTGGGGTAATTCACAATCATTTACATAATGACTCTTAGTTGATTATCTACAAAGTATATAATGATAATACATGCAAATACTTTGGCTACAGCCCTTATTTGTAATCTTAGTAAATCGACCCCTTAGGTTTTTAACAACTGTATTGGCTGAGACAGAAAAACCATCTAAGTGTAAAGAAAAGTTTAAGAATTTATCTCTCTGAGAATTGGGACCTACTACTAATATCTGAGTCTTAGAAATTTTGCTTCATCCAAGCCTTTATGTCTTTAAACAGGCCTCTAGTTTGGCAAGCTGCTGGGTAACTTTGCTGGGTTTAACTGATATATGTATAAAGGAGTGTGTCATCTTCATTGCAGTTGTAGTTATTACCACGTCTGCTTATAATGTCCCCAAGGAGAAGCATGTACAGAGAAAAGAGCAAAGGACCCAGAACAGATCCTTGTTTTACTCCAAAGTTTGCCATTCCTTGTAATTACTATGGCTGTTGCCCATTACCTAATCATTGGGTTTAATAAAAGGCCTGGTTTGCAGGCCTAAAGTGGACCTTTTAGGAGGGACTATTTGGAGGACTGAGTTTGGGCTGTAACCCGGAAGTTGCTGTGTGTAGGTTTATAATTATTTTTGTGGCTTTTCTTTTGTAATTTTTCTGGCCTTTTTTATAGAGCTTTTTGTTGCCAGATTGGCCTTTTCTTCTTTTTTTGAGCAAATTGTTGGTTTTTCATTCTTTAGCACAAATAAAAGGCTGCAAGCCAAATAGCTGTTTCAGTTGACTCTGTCTGTTCACCACATGATCAGTTGTCACCCCCAGCCCTGCATCACACTTTCTATTATGTTTGGGGTCAATTTGACACCATTATGTGTTTGATCTCTCTTAAAAACCCTATTTGTCATCTTGATACTATATTACTTTTTCCTAATTTGGTGGGATTAAATAGTAAACACACAATAAACATAATGCTATGTTTTCAGAAGTTCTGTACCAACTTTGTATACAAACGTGTTTGGGGTCATTTGTGAGGTAGCTGTATAAAATGTACAGCCTTTTTAATTTTGTTATCTCTGATTTTTTTGTGACATTCACTTGCCTAAAATTAGGCAATAAAATGAGAAGTTTCTCACAGATTTAAGACATTAAGAAGGTGACAAACAAAAAGGTAAAAAATGTACTAATACAATAATTTTGTGTTGGTTTAAACTGTTGGTGGAAAATCAACCCCAAACATAGAAGACATCATAGAATTGTGATATAATAGGAGGGTTAAACCACAAAGGAGCTTGCCCACTGATTTTTCCAGCCGGCAGAGGAAAATATGATGATATGTTGTATCAAAGGCAACACTTCAGTCAGACGAGTAGAGAAATACAGCCACAAACCAGGGAGATAAACCAATCATTGCTAAGTCAAGGGTTGTGTGGGTGCTACTGAGCTTCCTGAACCTGGATTGAAGCCTCTTGCACATATTGCTAGCCTGTAGAAAAGAGGAAAGCTGTTGAAAAACTACACTCAACAATCTTTGGTAGAAATGGGAGGTTTAAAATGGGTCAATAGTTAAAGCAGGGCAAATTTAATTTCTTGAGTAGTGGCCTGATTTCTGCCATCTTAAATGATGTAGGAACATAGCCTGGTAATAATGAGGTATTTATTACGTTGAGAATTGGTTTGCCAAGAACAAGTGATTGCTACTTAGCTTTGCGGATATGGGGTCTAGAAGGCAGCTGGATGATTTTGAAGAAAAAACGAACTTGATTCGCTCTGAGATATGGGACTAAAGTGTTCAAATCATTATGTGTATCTAGGAGACAGCGCATTATTGTCAATAGGCTAAAGCTGTCAATGTCTTGGGTAGAAGCAAATATATTTTCCCTAATTCTTGTTATTTTTACACTAAGGATAACCAAGAAATCATTCCTACTTAATTGAGCAGGAATTTCAGGAAGTGTAGGTGAAGAAACTTAAGTTGGTAGGCTTATCATCCTGTAGGCCAGCGGTTCTCAACCTCGGTCCTGGGAGACCACTGTGTAAGGTATGCTGGTTTTCGTTCCGAACACAATTGCAATCTCAGAATTTTAACAAGCTGTTACTTTATCTTATTTAAGTGCTTTTCATGCCTAAAATAATGTTGCCACCAGGACACAGAATGTGGTAATGAGTCAAATCAAGCATACAAACCAAATGTCATCAAGATACTGTACGTAGAAGCTGCTCGAGTCGGGCTTGGTACTTTCCCCAGTAGCCTCCTCTCGCTCTGCTTTTGATGAACTTCAGCAGCACTCCGCTCTCTGCCCGTCCTTTGTACGTTATGTCCTGTCCCAGTCGTCTCTTTCAATAAATGAATGTTTTCTGATTATAAAAACAGCTATCAAATGTTATCTTTTCTGTCTTTAGATTTCATGCTGCAAGATTTTAGAGATAAACGGCTTTCAGTATTAGACTACACATTGACAATTATTTAATTTCTGTTGAATAGCTAATAGGCTACACTCAAAAAGGATGTGTTGATATCCAACACAATTTGTGTTACTACTTTTATGTTACTTTCAACACAATTTGTTTCAATTTACACAATGTATGTGTTTACAAAGGGAGACTTTTCAATACAGACGGTGTTACCTTGTTAAATGTTTTTAACACACCTGTTTTGAGAGTGTAGTAACCTAATGCAGCTTCTTTGAAATGTGGAGACTTAATGTGCAAGGACATTAATCAAGAAATGAGAAAGTAGAGTGGCAATTGTGCGTATGGAAATGACATTGCGTTTCATTGAGGGATTAACAGATGCTCTTATCTATATGAAGTCACAAAAATAGGCTACGTACAGTAGCTTACAAAAAATTACCTGCAGATTATTATGACCCAACAACATCAAAAGACACTTGATATATTATTTTCTGGTACTCCTACAAGCGAGCCTACTATAACCTCTTTGCATTTGAATGGATCTCTATGGGGATTGGGGGGTGGGACTAGATTTAGCTGTAAATTACACTGGAACAGTATGGAACACCTGGTTGGCTAAATGGCTCTAAGGCCTCGTACACACTGGGGTTTTAGTTTTGAAACGTTTTGACGTTTTCACTATTTCAGGCATTCTGTGGTTTTAGAATTTTCCTCCATTAGAATGTGTCTCCTCCTCCTTCCAAATTGAACCATGATCGGCAGTCATAATATAGAGATAAGATAATAATCATAAAATAAACACAAATGTTCAACTGTCAAATTAACTACGTGAAGATGTTTGAAATTCCAACGGAATTTGCGAGTACCACCAATGGAACTGTACTTAATTTATTTATGACACCAAGCAAAATGATTCTAAAGGTAGGTTTCGACAACCGACGCTGTACACACTGTCGGCTATAACCAGTTAAGGGTTTTCTCAATGGTTTTCGATCCCAGCTCCAAGGGGTTTCTAATTAAAACGTTTTCGAAACCCCTGACAGTGAGGATTTGACAGTTTTAAGGAGCCGAAAAGGTTTTCGAAATGGGTTTTAGTGCCAGTGTGTGCGAGGCCTAAATCATCAAGGGTCTGACATATCAAACAAGCCTTAAACCATCACTCTGCTGCCAGATATGCAGTAGATATGGATGGATAATTTGAAGGGTTTCTTCTCCTGACTTATTTTTCCATAGAGTTCAATAGGAAAATTTGTCAGGAGAAACCACCCTTAAAGTGATCTATCCATATCTATTGCATATCTGGCAGCAGATTGATGGTTTAAGGCTTGTTTGATACGTCAGACCCTTGATGACTTAGGGCTCATACACACTGGCCCTATTTCCATACGCACCGACCCTTGATGACTCACAGCCATTTCGCCAACCATGTATTCCATACTGTTACAGCATAACCCCACAATTTCCATAGAGATCCAAACAAATGCAGAGCATTATAGTATGGCTTGTAAGTGTAACATTCCACTCCCATCCTATTGTTTCGCCGTGTTTTCCCTCTCCCCCTGTTTCGTGTTTGTCTCTCCATTGTCTGTTTTCCCCCTTGCTGCAGGTTGGGCATGTTTTCCCGTTTGTATCACTCTGTTTCACTGCTCCTTTCCCAGCCTATCCCATTCCCCCCATTTTGCATGCATTCCACACTCTCTGCTCTGTTCAATCACTCTCGCATACTTTCGCACGCGGTTCCTAATTGATTCCAATTAATGTTTGCATTTAGTCACCCGGTGTTTTCTGTCCGGTGCCAGTTCGTTAATGCTCTTTGTCAGAAACCTCTGGTCCTGTCTGGTTCCCTGTCTAGTTGCTACTCTAAAAGTCTTTGTTAGGATCCTGTAATCTGTCTGTTTATTCTTTTTTATTATTTTTCCTGTTTTCTTTCCCTCGCGATTATCAGTCCGCGTTCCATGTTTCTGAGATTCCACCCCCTGTCTTTGTCATTGCACTATTCAGGTGATTTTGGGAACATTCAGGTTTCTTCTGTATTTCGTATATCTTGTTTTCTTCCTTCTGGCTTTATTTATATTTGTATAATAATACTAATGTACTAATCATACTAACTGTTAGATTAGATTTAATACTAACCTGCTAACAAACTAAGATGTATATAATACTAACCTACTAACATTAGGGTTCACTACTAACATTACTAATTACTAATTCATCTTGAGTTTCTATCTGCAGCTGTCATTTCCCTCCTCGTTATCCTATCCCTGTATCCATCTGTGATTTCGCATTATCTTCACATGTGTCCACTTTCGTGTTCCTCCCCTCTGAGCTGTGCACTTGTTTACCTGCTAACTCCAGGCCGTTTGTTATCATTGTGTCTATGTGTATTCCAGTCCGTGTCTTACGTTTCCCCTGTCATTGTTTTATTAGTCCCTGTTAACCCTCACTGTTCTCACCTGTTAGCAATCTCCCCTCCCTGCTTCTACACACCTGATTCCCATTATGTCTGTCTCCCTCTGTGTGTGTATATACAGTATATACCTTGTCATTTCAGTGTTTCTTCGCGAGTTCCTCGTATGATATTTTGCTTCTGTGTTACCTTCTGTTTTTCCGAGTTTCTGCCCGAGCTGTTTTGTTTATTCTGTAGTTTCTGTTTCCTAGTTTTTGTTTCCCTAGTTTTTTGCCTGTTGTTGTTTTGTTTTGTATTCAGTCTGTTTTTGTTTTCTTTGTGTTCCTCCTACACCTCCCCGGTTTTTTGACTCCTGCCTGTGTTCTCGCAACCCTGTCTTTGGATCCTGGTTTTGTGCTTTTGCTGTGCCTTACCGGTTTTGACCCCTGCCTGTTCCTTGACCACTCTTTTGGATTGTGTTTTGTTGCGTTGCCTGTTTTACCACGGATTGCTGCCTGATTAAACTTTGGTTTTTTCATACTCCTGCCTGTGTTTGGGTCCTTCCCCCACCAGCACCTAACAGTCTTGTTCTGTTCCGGCGTTTATTCGCCCTGCTATTCAGTGTAGTCAAAGTCTGCTCAGTCTGGAACAGCTCTACCCGCTGTTCATTGTTTCGTCTCGCTATACTAACTTTGTCTGTTTCAGTCTGCCAGCCTGCAGTCGTCTGTAATCCCTGCCTGTGTTGCGGTTTTCCTGCCTCCCACCTGATGTGTGTGCATGCAGCTTGGGCTTCTGCTATTCCACCCTGCGGCGGTGCCCGCTTACAGCCAGTGTTGCGGTGCTGCTGATGTGCTGTCGCTCCTGCCTCTGCTGTCGCTGCTGCCGCCCTGCTGTTGCCGTGCTGCCACTGCCGCTGCCCTGCTGCCACACCTGTGTCCTGCCTGGACTCCGCTCTACTGTCCTGCTCAACCGCTCCCGCTCATCCCCTGCTCCAACAAACCCGGTTGTCTGTCTCCATTACCATCCCTGGCTTTCCCTGCTCCCACTGCTCCCGCATCATCATACCTGGACTGTCTGTGATTAATGTTGTCCCTATGCTTCAGGAGTTTTGGTTGAAGCATAATTTATTGAGCTAACGTGCTCTGTTGTCTGTCTGCTTACCCAGTTCCGGCTTGGAACTCTAACCACCTTTTGCCTTTCTCAGGACTACCCTGATCATAAAATAAATATTGAGTTTTGGCATTCCTTTCTACGAGTCGTGCATTTGGGTCCAGTCCACTTCCGGGGTCATAACAGAACGAACTGGCTAAGAATGGACCTAGCCGACTTGGAGCAGATCTGTCACGCCTTCGCCTGCCAGACCGCTGTCAGCGATCAACTGAGCCAATGCATGGATGACGTCTTGGAGACTCTGAAGAACCTTTCAGATCAAATGAGTCAGATGTTGCCCACCAGCCTCTTCCGAGGATCCAAGCGGTCCCAGCTCCATCCCCACCTGAGCTGCAGCCTGAGGCGCCAGCGCCCTCCTCTGGCAGAGAACCCCGTGTTCAACATCCTGAGATCTACCGAGGGGATCTTCAATGCGACATCGTGTTCTGCATTCAGCCCACCTCCTTCGCCACTGACACCTACAAGATCGCGTTCGTCATGAGCAGTTTGGGAGGGAGCGCCCAGGAGTGGGCCATGGCGCTGTGGGAGAGCCAGTCGCCCACCTGCTTCCACTTCGCCTCCTTCACCACTGAGATGTGCCGCGTCTTTGACCATCCCGTCTGTGGCCGAGACGCTACCCAACGCCTCCTCCAGATGCGTCAGGGCAGCCGCAGTGTGGCTGAGATGGTGGTCCAATTCCGCACCCTGGTAGCCGAAGCAGGATGGAACGACATCGCCCTCCAAGGGGCCTTCTTGCAAGCCCTGAATAAGAATTAAAAGACCAGTTGGCGACCCCCGATGAATCCAGTTCACTCAACAGCCTCATCAGCCTTGCCATCTCGGTCGACAATCGCCTCCGAGCCAGGGTCCGGGAAAGGAAGAAGGGCCAGACACGCGTTCCATTCTCCACACTCCACGCCAGGTTTCCCTCTTCTCCCGGCAAGATTTCCACCTCTACACCTACTCCCACAGACGAGGAACCCATGCAGTTGGGCAAAGTCTCCATCGATGCTGAAGAACATCGCCGGAGAATCCGCACTCGTGCATGTACTGTGGCAATCCTGACCATCATCTGGCTGCTTGTCCGACTCGCCCAAAAGGCGTGGCTCGCCAGTAAGACTGGGCGTTCTGGTGAGCCCTATCACCACTGCCCATTCAGCCCAAAACCGAGTCGAACTCAAAGCAACTCTCCTCTGGAAAAGCCAAGCCATTTCCTCATTAGCCCTCGTCGACTCCGGAGCCGACAATAGTTTCAGTGATGCAAACTTTGTTAAAGAGTCCGGAATTCCTGTGGAATCCCTGTCCTCGCCAATCTCTGCACTCGCCTTGGATGGAAGAAGCCTGGGGCTGGTCACTCACTCCACCGTTCCCCTCCAGCTGGTGCTGTCCGGTAACCATCACAAAACCATCCAGTTTTACCTAATCCATTCCAAGCAGTCTCCATTAGTCCTCGGCCAAACCTGGTTACACCTCCACAATCCTCACATCAACTGGCGCTCCGGTCAAGTCCAGGATTGGAGTGCCCACTGTTTAGCTAACTGCCTGCGGCTGCAATGGAAACCTACATCCACAACTCATTGGCTTCAGGTATCATTCGCCCTTCCTCATCCCCGGTGGGGGCGGGGTTCTTCTTCGTGGCAAAGAAGGACGGGTCGCTCCGACCCTGTATCGACTACCGTGGCTTAAATGAGGTCACAGTACGCAATAAATATCCACTCCCTCTAATCAATTCTGCTTTCGAACCCTTACATGACTCCACCATCTTCACCAAGCTCGACCTCTGCAATGCATACCACCTGGTCCGGATCCGCGAGGGGGACGAGTGGAAGACGGCGTTCAACACCCCTCTCGGCCACTTTGAGTACCTGGTGGTCCCGTTCGGGTTAAACACCCCAGCTGTTTTCCAGTCCATGGTGAACGATGTCCTGCGAGATCTGCTGGGTCGATCCGTTTTCGTTTACATTGACGATATTTGAATTTTTTCAAAAACCCCACAGGGACACATCCACCATGTCCGCCAGGTTCTCCAAAGGCTTTTGGAGAACCAGCTGTTTGTAAAAGCCGAGAAGTGCTCATTCCACACCACATCTGTACCCTTCCTCGGCTTCATCATTGAGGAGGGGAAGATCCGGGCGGATCCGGCGAAGATCAAGGCGGTGACAGAATGGCCCCAACCGGCCACACGAAAGCACCTTCAACAGTTTCTTGACTTCGCTAACTTCTATCGCAGATTCATCTGGAACTACAGTGTGGCAGCAGCCCCCCTCACCAAACTAACCTCCACCTCTATTCCCTTCCGCTAGAATTCCGAGGCTCAACAGGCATTCGATTTCCTTAAAGCCCGGTTTTCCACGGCCCCCATCCTCTGTCATCCCAACCCGGTTCGCCAGTTTGTCGTGGAGGTGGGGCCATTCTGTCCCAACGACAACAAGGACAACAAGCTCCACCCCTGCGCCTACTTCTCCCAGAGACTGACCCCCGCGGAATGGAACTACGACGTCTGGGATCGGGAGCTCCTAGCAATTAAACTCGCCTTGGAGGAGTGGCGTCATTGGCTGGAGGGGGCAGGTAATCCCTTTATTGTCCTGACTGACCACCACAACCTGCTTTATTTAAAGTCCGCTAAGAGAATTAACTCCCGTCAGGCCCGGTGGTCATTGTTTTTTCATAGATTTAATTTCACTGTCACCTTCCGGCCCGGTTCCCGTAACACCAAGGCTGATGCTCTCTCACGAGCCTTCTCCCCCCTTGCCAGACCTGCTGATCCCGAGCCGATTCTACCGACTTCCTGCGTTGTGGCTGCGGTCTCGTGGGAGATCGAGGAGGTCGTGAAGGCCGCCCAGGCCACCCAACCGGATCCCCGCAATAACCCTAATTCTACCCTATTTGTCCCTGATTCCGCCCGCTCCCAGGTCCTTCAGTGGGTCCACGCATCCCACCTGGCCTGTCACCCAGGGATCGCCAGGACCACCGCCCTGGTCAGGAGGAGCTTTTGGTGGCCCACCCTTAAGGGGGATACCCGTGCCTACGTCCTCGCCTGTGCAGTATGCGCCAGGAGCAAGGCATCCCACCAGCCTCCCTCCGGTCTCCTCCACCCCCTCCCCGTCCCGGGCCGTCCTTGGAGCCACATCGGCATAGACTTTGTAACCGGTCTACCCCTATCGGATGGCAACACTGCCATCCTCACCATCGTAGACCGGTTCTCCAAGGCGGTCCATTTCATCCCCCTACCCAAACTCCCGTCTGCTTTCGAAACAGCAGAGCTCCTGGTGCTGCACGTGGTCAGGCTGCACGGGATCCCCTCTGACATCATTTCTGCCCTGCGGTGTGTGTCAGCATGCAACCCCTCCTCCTGGAGCCGATTCCTCCCTTGGGTGGAATACGCCCACAACTCCCTAAGGAGCACTGCTACTGGGATGTCCCCCTTCGAGTGCTGCCGGTCCAGGAGGAGGAGGTCGCGGTACCTTCCGTGAAGTCCCACCTCCTCAGATGCAAGCGTGTTTGGAGGCTGACATGCACCGCCTCTCCTCCGCACCAACTCCCGTACCCAGCGCCTGGCGGACCTTCACAGGACCGCAGCCCCCGCAGTACAAGCCCGGTCAGCAGGTCTGGTTATCCACCACCATCCCGAGTACCAGAAAATAAGATATTAAGAGTCTTTTGATGTTGTTGGGTCACATACATCAGAAAGTCATGGCATGCAAAGGATATGCAACCACATATATGAAATGATTACTTTATTCTACATTATGTTAAACTGTCCAATTTTGTTGATGCCCAATGGGGGGGGGGGGGGGGGACTATGTACAAGGTTCTATAATTTCTAAACAGTTAATCCGATATGGATGAAAATACCCTCAAATTAAAGCTGACAGTCTGCACTTCAACGTTATTATCATTGTATCCTATAACTCAAAGTGTTAGAGTACAGAACCAAGATAACAAAAAATGGGTCACTGTCCAATTAATTATGGTGCTCGCTGTAAATGGTTCTTCAGATATTCGGCCTTATAATGCCTAAGTGGCAAGAGTAGACAAAAGTTGACAATGTCAATCGAGTACAAGTATAAAATATTAATAATGGCATTACAATAGCCTATGTCCCATAAAACAACAATGTTCATGAAAGAAATCTCATTACAATCTGAATATAATAGATGGCCTAATGGTGTAAACCTGTTTAAGAACCATTCATGTTTTTATTAAACTTTTGATGTGCCAAGAATAAATTGTGGGATTACATTATATTACATTTACATGTGCATTACATTAAAAAGAGTATTATTAAGGATAATTAACAGCTCGTTACAATCCCGGGCTAGCAACAATGGTCGGAAGAAAACTCAATATAGCTCTGTAGGGGTCCCCCAAGGCCGACTTTGAGAACCCTTTTTTTTTTTTTTTTTTTATAAATACATTTTTTAAAGTATGATTTTGCGCCAAACGTGGTGCTGTGTATGCTGTGTATGCAATTTGGAATGTCCTATTGTCCCTCCAACTGCGTTGATGGAGCAAGCCCACAGCACAGGACACACAGGTATCATACAGCAGTGCAGACCCAGGACGTTCCTTCGAAACACGTGGCTCAGTCACTTCTTCTCCCTACGCAAGACTGTCAAACTCGCACAGAGGAATCGAAGGAGGACCACCCATATGCAGCTGCATGCAGTTGGGCTTTCCCATACCGAGCCGGGTTAGTTTGAGAACCCTTGCATTAGGCTCCGGAGCATGCTATGACAGAGTACAGCCTGTTTTGCGGTTGTTAGAAAATCTAACTCGCGCAATTGCAGTTTCAGCTGCAACCAGGTCATATTGTTGAGAATAATTTTAAAATAGACGAATTCCTGGTAAACACCATGCTAATTTCGTCAAACTAACAAAATCGTTTATTTCAGCTGCAAATAAATTGTTGGGAAAATGCATTTGAAAATGATAACAGTAGGCTAAATTAATATTCATGGGTGATCAAATGTCATACAACAGTAGTTACGAGTGAAACAAGAAGGTGCAGGATAGCCTTTACATAAAATCAGGTTGTGGAGGTGAATGGCCTATTAACGTGAGGGTTTGTGTCCCTATCGAATCAGAAACTCTTTCGGCTACTGTAAACGGTGCATTTTAATAGCCTAGTTTATTTAAGACATGTCGGTAGGCTATATGATTAGGCTAACAGTAATTGAATCAGAGACGGACGACGCCCCCATATTTTCTCACCGTATAACAAATCATAATAAAACAGAGGTTAAACCCCACCATAACATCAGGAAATGTCTTTTCCGCCAAACACGTTAATTGCGTTACACTGCTGAACACATCTGATCATCTGATTCATAGCCTACTCCCCACGGACTGTAGCCTATATACCGCTGATAAACTTCACAAGGTACCGTGTGAGACTTCTATTTAGTTTGTGCAAGTTCTGCTGTGTGCCACCTGATAAAACGTGTTTTGTGAGGCTTAGCCTACATTGAAGAGAAACATATTAAACCTCATGGAGCTAAAACCCATGTTTAGCCTTAAGTCTTCAGAATAGATCATGAAAAGCGAGTTAGGCTGTATTTTAACATTTTAGTCTATAACAATTAGCTTTAATTCTTAAATAGCCTACACTCTTTTGTTCAGTGGAAATCAATTTATAAATTTTAAAAAAAAAAACGCGGATGCTAATGGCAACTTCAAAGTGGCTAAAACAAGCTTGCTTGTGTTGGCCAAAGATGTGTAATCTGATTTGTACTTGTGTTTTAACGTTAAAGGAGCTTCGAGCCGGCTATTTGGAAGGTGAATATACACGTTATAGGCTATACGGACACAACTATAGGCTAGCAAATAAACTGTAATTGAATAACACGCAAGGATACAAGCTAAACAAGCAGATGATAATTAGAAGATGTAAAGTATAGCCTAATCTTCATTGGAGAATATCAAAGCAGAGCATGACAAGAATAGCATAAGTTTCCCTTCCTCTATATTTGTGGCTAACGTTAGCCTACAGCTGATCTAGACCATGCCGTTTGAGATTGTTTGAAAAGGAGTTTATCGGTAATGTTACCACTATCGACTGGCAGTATTTTAAAAAGTCTGTGTTGATTGTGACGTCCGGGATGAGCCCCAAGGATAGTCCGCCCCTTGCTGGATAAGAGCAGTCGCCCTCAGCACCGTACTCCGCGGACAGTTCCCTTCCATGGGAACACACCCGCATTCATTCCTTAGGCCTACTGTAGTCACTTAAAGGGATAGTTCACTTTCTGGAGTTTTTGATAGCCTGTCATTTCATTGAGTTTTCGTGTCTGTGCGCGATTAATGCTATTTAGATATTTAGAAAAGTTTCCGATGACTTGGCAGCCTTACAATGGCAGGTAGCCCTAGCCACTATGAATCGGTGGTTTGTGGTTATGTTTCCAGAAGCTGTAGCCTACATATAGCCTAAACAGGTTCATTTTACAGCGTTTATGCGCAATTATAAACGTAGAAATCCGTTTTATATTTTAGGCCTACTTGGGCTCAGGTTACATGCACCATGGGAAATAGTTCAACGTCCAATATAATAATATTAGTCACATTTTTTTGAAGAATAATCAGGTAATATTACATTACACACATGCACCCTCTGGAGCCATAATATCGTTGTAGCCTACAAGCTGCTTTGGAATTACTTAAATGTTATATTTGATATGTGTTTTCTTTGCAGTTTAATAAAGTTATAGTTATACAGCTTAGTTATACTCTGACATTATACTAGCCGACTGTAACGGCGCGTATATGAGTCAAAGAAGGATCAATGCACTCTATTGCCGTAAAATGTTAATAGAGTTCAATAACAAAAAATGTTAATAGAGTTCTATTAGAGTTGAACAATGACGATTTTACCGTGTATCATGTGGTTTTATGAATGGGAAAATGGACGCCTAATTAAATTTGTATTTCCCTGAAATGGTGTGTTTTTTTCCCATCTCTCTTTATCAGCATTTAAACCATGCAGAGCTGGCTCCTATGGACCCTTTCAGTAAGTGACTTATTAAATTGAGATATTTCAACATTACATCTGAAGCCAACTATAATCATGGTGATTTATTCCTGTCTCGAGAACATATTACAATGCCAGTCACAGGTGGCTGATAAAACAGGTACAATTCCAGATCTCAGATTTCACAGTTTCAAACCTAAACAAGGTGGTTTATCCAGGAAAGGATTGTACCTGATTCCATCAACCCTCAATCAAAATTCTTCTTTTCTAAATGAAAAAAAGTGCAGCTGTGTCATCCACCCTGCCTAAAGTTTCACAATAGATGGAGGGTATTAATGTCTGACCAGACAATTTAATGTTTCTGCACAGGGAATTACATGATACATTTCATGAAATTGTGCTCTGTGTCACACAGACAGGAATTTGGGCCATATCAGGGTCCATCCTGCTGATAGTATATTGTTCAGGATTCTGATGTAGCAACCCTGAACATGCTGTGCGTACTACTGTTCAGTCTTAAATATTGGGGTATTATAGTCTCAAAAATAAATAAATGCAACTGATCCACAAATAAATGCAACTGACCCACAAATAAATGCAACTGATCCACAAATAAATGTAACTGATCCACAAACAAATGCCACCGATCCACAAATATGCTTTTGGACTCACAAACAAATGTCTCCCGAACTAATAACTGGACTTACACAATGCTTGGCGTGTGTGGAATCGCATGCATTTATTTGAGGATTTTTGAGACAATCTTCACAGCAAGATGTGCGCAAAAATCCAGAAATGTGGGGTTTTTTTTAACTGAGTCTACTCCAGCCAATCAGATTTTAAGACATCCTTTCGTACCCACCCACATTACTCAGACGAATCACAGAAGGTTTCAGGCCATAGTTCTGTGAATCTCTCTAGCCAAAGATACTTTCCTTCCCTCAGTGGCTGCTGGAAGGCAGCCATCACCTCCAAATGCATTAAAGTTATATCGAAAAATACATGTCATTCTGAAACAGACCCACCTTGTGCACAAGGGAAATCCTTCTAAGAATTAGTGAACTACAAGTGAAATACCTAGCTACTGCCTTGGAGGCAGCAGCTGCCTTCCAGTAGTCACTGAGGGAAGGAAGGTACCTTGGGCACCTCTGGAATGAGCATAGACTGTAGCGAGCGACAAGATAGCCTCTCCCTGCACAAACACTTGTTTTAAAACATAACAATAGATGGGGCTAGTGTCATTAGTGCTGAAGGCAACAATAGGTAGTTTGAACCACAGCATGCACAAACTAACGTTAGCTAGCTAGCTTACAGTACTGCTGGCTAACTAACTATTTCAACAAGATGTTATTTGTGGTATCATATTATATTTAGTAGGCTACTGTGCCATTAGTATTCCAGAGGATCTGACTAAAAAAAGCTTATGTTCAACATGGCCATGTGGACAGACTTGCAAAATTGATGATGTAAAAGGGTAAACAATCCTGACACCAGTCTACAGTTTCCTAGTTACAACTTCAGACTTATATTTACCTAGTTACCTACTTAGGTTGCTAATTTTCACACTTATTTTGCACAGTTCTAACTGAAGTTACGTCTCGCTGTCATGGTTTTGCCCCTTTTTCTTATCTCTATGTTCGCTTCTCCTCGGAGCCGCGTTTGGGCGCTATTGCAGTTCTTTTCCGCCGTCTGTTCCGTGTTTTAGTTTCCACCCGGTCCTTAGCTGCTCACCTGTTTTGAGTTTCCTGCTGGCTATTTAAGGCCAGTACTTCCTTCTTCCGGTGCTTTTGTGTTATTTCGCCACACCACAAAGCCGGTATTGGTATAGGACTCGGAGACTGCATTCCTTGTTGATTCAAATAAGCAACGCAGCAAGCTCCGCTTAGACTAAGAGTTAGGATTCTTCTTTCCTTTTTGTTTACTCTGCTTCTAAGTTCACCTTTATCCCTTTATTCCTCGTGGAGGATTGCCTTTGTTCTTTCCTTTGTTTTGTACTAGCTCTCTGACAGTTAAGAGCTTTAGGCAAGCTGCCTGTTCATTTCTGTTTCTCTGCTCATATCTACAAGCATCGCCCTCGTTTGGGGTTATTATTTTGGCCTCTAAACCGCAGATTTTTTCCCGTGCCCTTTTTTCCTTTTCTTCCTTCCATCTTTTGGTTATTCACGGTTAGTGGATAACTTTCTGATTCCTTTCCTGTCGCATCTGGTTCTCCGAACCCGACCCCTTACACTCACAATTGAAATACCACAGCTAACATCTTGCTGACACAGTTAGCCAATAGTAGCTATTTTCTTGTTACAAAACATTAATGTTAATATAACCATGAACAAATTTAGCAAACTGATGCCTTGGGGGGGCTCCGTAATATCCGAGTCATTAACAAAATCATTGAACTGGCCTAATCGTTGTCATCATGCAGTGTATAAAAGCAACTAACGTTACTTTGAGCAGATGCAATAAAACTACACAGCATTTGGGCCACTTTGAAAATTAATAATGTATATCGGCTTGTGTTGTCTTGGGGGGCTCTGTAGGATAGATTTCAACATGATTGAACATGGTGTCATAATTTGTTTCCCTTAGGCCTCAAACGGAGGTATTAGCTATTGAATATTAAATTTTAGGCATTTGGCTGACTGAAATCAGTCAAGTTTCAGTCTTGCTCTTGCTATGTCCATGTTCACTAGCCTCACGTCATTAATGCCAGAAGGGGGAAATACTCGAGATCAGATGCATTCGCTAGCTTGCTCTGTCCATTTGTATAACGTAAGTTAACATTACACAACCTTCTTCGTGTATATCGTTAGCTAGATTGCTAATGGATTGTGACTATTATTAGCGAATATTAGCTAACTTAGACAGACAAACTGCTAGCTAACTAAAAGAAAATGACACCACATTGGTAATGTTAACCCTGTTTACAGATGCCTTTTTTATACGTTGGCCAAAAAAATGTTACTGCAATATGACAGGTTGGGTGCGTTTAGTAAGTGGTTCGGCTTACTGTGCAAATTGAATGAGTTTAAAATTAATAAAATTAATTTCACAAACGGGTCACAGTAAACGGTTTATGCGCGTGAATGGTAGCTCAAAATACAGCCCTGTGTGGGATGTTGAAATTGAGTCATTAGGTGGGCTAACCACTTAGCCGCTAGCAATTTGCTTTTTAAAATTACACAGAAACTTTTTAGATTATAAAAAAAAAGCATTCTTTTTTTCATATACAAACAAACGTCCAAATGTCATACATGGAATTAGGAAAACCCCATTCATTTTTCCCATAGGCCGTCTATTTTTTTTGTTCCAGAAGTCGACAGGACTCGTGCCTATATACAAATATAATGAACGGCTGTCAACCAATCAGAATTGAGCATTTATCCAAGCCATGGTATAAAAACAAGTCTTCTCCTCCATCCGAATGCTCGCCAACTCATCTCTGCAAGGGCAAGAAACATGCTGAGGCAGCGCGGCAAGCAAGAAAAATGTAACGCGAAGATAAAATTAAAATAACATTTTTAGCACTATGCATTGTTCTATATGGAACGTACCAGAAATTACGCAGTGTTATAACAATGAAATAAACACTTTTGAAAATATTCTCAGCTCCTTTATCACATCGACCCCTGCTTCATCAGCCTCACTGTGTTCCTTACTGCCGTATCCGATGAACGCAGTTGTAATGGGGGATTATATCATTAGCAAACTATTTTAATGTGTAGGCTACTGTTTACCCGGTGCAAGAGTGGATGACAAAAAATATGAAGCTCCCGCGATCATTAAAAAACACTAGGCTGTAATTATTCATGTGGGCACAAATGACACCAGGTTAAGAAAATCTGAAGTTTTGAAGAATTATTTTATTTTGTTATATAACTGTGTCGAACCCATTTGCAAGCTTGTGATCTCCTATTTAAACCGTGGCAGTGAGAAATTCAGCCAGCACAGTGCCCTATATGTCTGGCTGAAAAAAATGGTGCTTTAAAAAAACTAAAACATTAATCATGTGAGGAATAAGTAACATTAGCAGACCATTGTGAGGGTTGTGTTAAGGTTCGGAGAACCAGATGTGACCGATAAGGATAATAAAAGCTTATCTAGAAAGATACGCTACAAAACGCGTAAGTAGCCGCACCAGAGGAGAGGAAAACAAAGAGCAAAACTTCCCTAGGACAAGCCAAAACAAAGCAACCTCAAAAGGAGGCGAGTCTCAATAAACAGCGCGAATGAATAACAAAAGAACCTCACGCACTAAATCATTAGGCATAACAGGAGGTAGAGAAACAAAACAAAAACTCGAAAAAATGAGTGAAGGAAAAGAACAGAAAAGAAAAACCTGTTACCCAGAGCTGACACAAAAGGTAACAGGTAACAAGAATAAGGATAAAGAGAAAGATTGGAAAGAAAAGAGAAAACCAATCTAATCCTAATTCTCTAACCGGACCATACCTTACCAGAAATGCGACCGAATTTCCTATACCTTACCGACTTTGTTGTCAACATAGCAAAGGCAAGATCGAAGTGTCAGAAATGCGGAAGTCCTGGGCTATTTATAGCCAACAGGAAACGTAAAACAGGTGTAGGGAATCATTGTCAGGCAAGATACAATCACCGGAACAGAGGCGGAAAAAATCTGATAGAGCGTCCTGACGACGCTAAAAAGGATATCTTGATATCTTATTTTCTGGTACTCCTACAAGCGATACTATAACTTCTCTGCATTTGAATGGATCTTTATAGGAATTGGGGGATGGGACTGGATTTAGCTGTAAATTACACTGGAACAGTATGGAACACATGGTTGGCTAAGTGGCTCTAAGTCATCAAGGGACTGACGTATCAAACAAGCCTTAAACATCACTCTGCTGCCAGATATGCAGTAGATATGGATGGATAACTTCAAGGGTTTCTTCTCCTGACTTATTTTTCCATAGAGTTCAATAGGAAAATTTGTCAGGAGAAACAACCCTTAAAGTGATCCATCCATATCTACTGCATAGCTGGCAGCAGAGTGATGGTTTGAGGCTCGTTTGATACCTCAGATCCTTGATGACTTACAGCCATTTAGCCAACCAGGTATTCCATACTGTTCCAGCATAATTTACAGCTAAATCTAGTCCCACCCCCCAATTCCCATAGAGATACATTCAAATGCAGAGAAGTTATAGTATTGCTTGTAAGAGTACCAGAAAATAAGATATCAAGAGTCATTTGATGTTGTTGGGTCACAGACATCAGGAAGTCATGGCATGCAAAGGATATGCGACCAAATATTAAAAATTACTTTATTCTACATTACGTTAAACTGACCTATTTGTCATTGTATTCTTTCATACTCAAAGTGCTAGAGTATAGAACCAAAATAACAAAAAATGTGTCACTGTCCAATGAATTATGGTGCTCACTGTTTATGCATACAAAATACCAAAATGTATATACCCTTAAAACAAAAGATGTAAATTATATAACAAAATGTTGTCAGCCTGCATTTTCTATACTTTCAAAAAGGTGTTGCTTTCAGCACATTCCATATCAAATTACACAATTTATGTGTTAAGAATTGAGACTTTTTAACACAGACTGTGTTGAAAATGAATACAAAATGGTTTGTCCTTAAAACCTTAACTAGACACAGGTGTGTAAAAAAAATTACATGTTTTTAACACATCTGTTTTGAGAGTATAAGCACGTTATGTATACATACTGTATATATATATATATATATATATATATATATATATATATACAAGAGGTGCCTTCCTTCAATAAATTAATATGAGTGGTATGTATGAGTGGCAAATACACAGGAAAAACATCATAAATGATCATCATCGATCTTTTGAAGTGTTACAGATAAGTAAGGAGCACTATATTTATTTATAATAAAATAATATAACAGTTTTGATTATATTGACCACACAGAGAAAGATACCGGACAAATGTGAAATACTTGGACAATGTAATCCTCTTTTATTTCTCCAGATCTTGAGGTGTGTCTGCTGTCACTGGCGATATATTGGCTTCCCAAAGGGATCAATGACTCTCTGTTCTCCAGCCCATTCTGCACTATGAGTGTCCAACAGACTGCCTTCATTTCTTTAGTGCTTTTGGCCACGTTTCAACACTGTATGTTTATTTATTTCAAATTATTGCTTCCATCATTTTCCAGGTTCAATATTTGTGAAAGAACAAACCTCCAGTATTCAGTCAGTTTATGTCAGACTATGGTTGATATTAGATTAGATCATTCTCCCAAAATCTGTGCTTTCCAATAGGGTGAGGGTAGTTGCAAGTACATTCAAAATGGCGGCACTGTAGTCTGCTAAGCGCATGAGGTGTAAACCACAACAGAAAGCAACCTGTGTCAGTTCAAAGGAAGATTGTGGGCTTTCATTGTTTTGTGGCACTGGGCATGACTGACCACATTGATTGAAGAACTTTTCATTTGTCTGAATTGTCTGCTTGTCTATGGCATGCCTGCTTGGTGCGTATTCCAGGTCATGCCTAGTGTTCTGCGTGATGTTTGGGAGGCCATTTTGAGATGCTACACTCACCACTAAGGACTGACTCCGCTTCCAATGTATTTCAATTAAAACACGGAGAAGGTTTTCCCACAAAGTTACCAAGGTTCTGATAGCGTCAACTCTGCAAAAGGCGTTCTGACCGAAGCATTGGCTCTGTGGCAATAAAATGTTTTTTTTGTTTTTTTTTAACTTGAATTCAGTGATAACAGGACTGTCCCACATTAACAGTATGTCCTCTTGTGCCTGGTTTGCAGGTGCTTGTGTTTGTAACGTGACCTGTTCCACAGACTTCATCTCCGCATTAAACTGCTCCTGTTCAGTACATGGGCCTATGTTACCGTATAGGGTGGAAGCAGACTGCTCGTAGGTACCCCGGCAGGAATATAGTCCCCATTTAATTAGTTATGCCAATGGACAGGCAAGAATATAAACCAGATTTAATTAGTTATGCCAATGCACTGGCAGGAATATAGTACCAATGTTTGTTATGCCATTGAACATGCAGGAATATAGTCCAGATTTAATTAGTTATGCCAATGGACAGACAGAAATATAGTCCCACGTTATTTATTTATGCCAGTGGACAGGTAGAAATATAGACCAGATTTAATTAGTTATGCCAAAGGACTGTCAGGAATATATTTCCGTTTGTATTAGTACTGCCAATGGAAAGGCAGGAGTACAGTACTGGTTTAATTTGTTATGCCAATGGACCGGTAGGAATATAGTCTGGATTTAACTAATTATGCAATGGACAGACAGGAATATAGTCCCAATTTAATTATTTATGCCAATGGACAGGCAGAAATATGAACTAGATTTAATCTGTTATGCTAATGGACAGGCAGGAATATATTCTGTATTTAATTAGTCATGCCAATGGACAGGCAAGAATATAGTCCAGATTTAATTAATTATGCCAATAGACATGATCGAATATAGTCCATATTTAATTACTTATGCCAATGGATGAGATTGAATATAGTCCATATTTAATGTAATGTTCTGATTATATGGTTCAAATGCAAACATACAGAGCTTATCCAGTCAATGCAGCTATAACAAGTTTACATGTTTGCATTTAATTTATTTGAATGGGAACAGGGAAATCAATCTGCTATATTATTACAATATTATTATTTGTGTATATCATATGATCGGTATGATTGGTCAGTGGCATGAGGTTGATATATCTGTATTTGTTTGGACTGATCACAGTGATGAGGTGGATGTGGGCATTTGATATGATTGGTCACAAGGATGTGGTTGGTGTGTGTATTTGATTTGATTGGTTGCAGGGATAAAAATTGTGTGTGTATTTGATTTGATTGGTTGCAGTGATTAAAATGGTGTGTATATTTTATTTCATTGGTTGTAGGGATGAGATGAGGTCAAAGTGTGTATTTGATTTGATTGATTGCAGGGATGTGCTCAATCGTGTGAATGGAAGCTGTGAAATGAGACCTCCGCAGCTGTGGTGCCAAATGGAGCCCCAAAATTTTAGTTCCATCCTTTCCTTTGGCACCAACTGTAGAGCAAGGGTGAAATACCCAAACGCGGAGGGAAATGAGCTGGAGGACTACACACACCTGACACTATACCAGCATAGTGAGTACACACACCTGACACTTTACCAGCACAGTGAGTACACACACCTGAAACTGTACCAGCATAGTGAGTACATACACCGAAAACTGTACCAGCACAGTGAGTACACACACCTGACACTTTACCAGCACAGTGAGTACACACGCCTGAAACTGTACCGGCACAGTGAGTACACATAACTGAAACTGTACCAGCACAGTGAGTACACACACCTGACACTTTACCAGCACAGTGAGTACACACGCCTGAAACTGTACCAGCACAGTGAGTACACACACCTGAAACCATACCGGGACAGTGAGTACACACGCCTGACACTGTACCAGCACAGTGAATACACACACCTGACACTTTACCAGCACAGTGAGTACACACGCCTGACACTTTACCAGCACAGTGAGTACACACGCCTGACACTTTACCAGCACAGTGAGTACACACAACTGAAACTGTTCCAGTACAGTGAGTACATACACCGGAAACTGTACCATTACAGTGAACACATATACCTGAATCTGTACCAGCACAGTGAGTACATACACCTGAAACCATACCAGCACAGTGAGTACACACGCCTGACACTGTACCGGCACAGTGAGTACACATGCCTGACACTGTACCGGCACAGTGAGTACACATAACTGAAACTACCAGTACAGTGAATTCATACACCTGACAGTTTACCAGCACAGTGAGTACACACAACTTAAACTGTACCAGTACAGTGACTACATACACATACATACACCTGATACTTTACCAGCATAGTGAGTACACACAACTGAAACTGTACCAGTATAGTGAGTACATAGACCTGAAACTGTACCATTACAGTGAGTACACACAACTGAAACTGTACCAGCACAGTGAGTACATACACCTGAAACTGTACCAGCACAGTGAGTACACACGTCTGAAACTGTACCAGCACAGTGAGTACACACGCCTGAAACTGTACCAGCACAGTGAGTACACACACCTGACACTGTACCAGCACAGTGAGTACACACATCTGAAACTGTACCAGCACAGTGAGTACACACACCTGACACTTTACCAGCACAGTGAGTACTCACATCTGAAACTGTACCAGTACAGTGAATACATACACCTGATACTTTACCAGCATAGTGAGTACACACAACTGAAACTGTACCAGTATAGTGAGTACATAGACCTGAAACTGTACCATTACAGTGAGTACACACAACTGAAACTGTACCAGTATAGTGAGTACATATACCTGAAACTATACCAGCACAGTGAGTACATATACCTGAAACTGTACCAACACAGTGAGTACATACACATGAAACTTTACCAGCACAGTGAGTACATATACCTGAACCCATACCAGCACAACGAGTACATATACCTGAAACTGCCCCAGCACAGTGAGTGCATATACCTGAAACTGTACCAGTACAGTGAGTATTATACCTGGCACTGTACCAGCACAGCGAGTAGAGTCACACACACATTCTCTCACTCCTCTGTCTTTTCCGTTCTTCTGATTACCCTCCTCACAGTGCAAGCTTACGTATAAACATAATAAAGATATACACACTGTAGTCTTCCTAATTATCAACAATAATTATAGTTGCTTTGTTCACAGTTAAGTCTTTTAGCAGTCAGTTTTTTTCCAGAGTGATTTATAAGGTGCTTACAGAAAGATTTGACAAACAACAATAACTACTAGTAGTAGTATTTTTATTGTGACACAAAATTGCGATGGAACTTTAAATGCTAGAATACATCTAAGAGTGAGTTTGAAGATCTGTAAGTAACATACAGTATTTTGATAATGTTAACTGTTTTGACGAAGTGAAAGATGTCCAGAACAATTCTTTGTCTATGGACTCAAATGGAGAATAAAGTACTGTGCTGACTACAGCCAAACCCCGAACCTGTGCAATTTCAGTGAGTCTCTGTGTCCCTCTGTCTGTCCCTAGTCAGACTGCTGCCCCCCCTGGATATGCAGCTGACAGAAGGTAGCGGAATGTACAACCTCTCATGGGAAATGGCTTACACAGAGGATGAGAACTTTTACTTGACTCCCCACCTGATGTACAGGGTTCGAATACAAGCAGCAGAGGGACTTCTGAAGGTAACCTGATCCACAGAGCAAAATGCTCAGTGTTAAATCAACACTTACAGAATACATTTTACCCTGATAGAGTACACCTTTAATCCAGTGCAAACTCATTTAAACTCCAGCCAGATGTATACAGTCCGTTTTGTGGGAATTTAAAAATTGCCTTTTAAGGAGATATCAACTTGTGCCATATTAATATATTAACATGGCATATATTAAGATAGTAAGGCTTGGAATTAAATCTGTCTTTGAATGGATCCCAAGGTAAGCAGTTGATACTACATCAGAAAATAGTCCTAGGTAACCTTTTAAAATAATTACCCTCATTTGCGAATTAAACATCATTTTCTTTTTACACTGATTTCACTGGGGAGAAGCCAAGTGTGTGTTTGTGTGTGTGTGTGTGTGTGTGTGTGTGTGTGTGTGTGTGTGTGTGTGTGTGTGTGTGTGTGTGTGTGTGTGTGTATGTATGTGTGTGTGTGTGTGTGTGTGTGAGAGAGAGAGAGAGAGAGAGAGAGAGAGAGAGAGAGAGAGAGAGAGAGAGAGAGAGAATGAATCACACAACAGACTACATTCTACCACAAAAACAAATCTTTCTATATCTGTATTCCATGTCTGCATATGATGGACAAGAATACTTACAATGAGTCCAACTTCACAGCAAAATTGTCATTGTTGTGTAAGCCCGTGGAATTACGTACCACACAGGACACAATTGCTCCTGGGGAGGGTTCTTTATTTTTTTATACCTGTGCAACCATGTCTGATCCTCAAAGGTTTGTGAGAAGACCAAGATGTCATCTAGATAAACTAAGATGATCTGAAAGATAAGATCATTCATAGTGGTCTGCATGAGCCTTTGAAAGGTTGCAGGACCGTTGCAAACCCCGAAGGGCATCCGTGAGTACTCATATAGCCCAAACGGAGTGGTAAAGGCTGTCTTTGGTCGGTCTTTCTCATGCATGGCCACCTGGTGATAGCCACTAGCCAGATTGATTGTCGAGAAGAACTTGGCCTCCCTCAGGGCCTCAAAACTCTCATCTATCCTAGGTAAGGGAAATGCATCACGTTTGGTCTTAGCGTTAAGTCTCCTGTAGTCGACACATAACCTTAGATTACCATCAGCCTTGCGCACGAGTACCACAGGAGAAGCATAGGCACTTGCACTTTCTTGAATGACACCTTTTTTCAACAGCGTGGCGATGTGCTCCTTTACATCCTTATACTGTGTAGGGGGAATTTGCCTGTAAGGTTGTGTCACCGGTACGTCGTCAGTCAGATGTATCTCATGCTGCACTTTGTCAGTGTAACCCAAATCCTCATCCTCAGAAGCAAACACAGTAGAGTACTTCTCAAGCACTGCTTTTAACTTGGCCTGCTGCTCTGGGCTACCTCCCAACTTGACATTCTCAAAAATGGACTGTGTGTCTAACGGCTGGTGAGTATCAACTGTGACCTCCTCAGTGTCTGCTGAGATTCTCTGAAACTTAACCTCACAGCGCCCATCTGTGTCTACACTCTGTATGCGGGACAGCACACCTAGCCTAGTCCTAGGCTGTAACCAGACATCTTCCTGAGATAGATTTATGACTTGGACTGGGAATACATGACTGTCAGTGGGCACCAACGTAGGCACCACTACTAGGTCACCTGGTAAAGGAGTGTTTACGGGCTCTAGCAGTAGTAAGGGGCCATCATCTTTCACAGTCTTAAGCCCCCTGGTCATAACTGTAGAAATAGATGAGGCTGGTATATGGACTACATCTTTCCCTGAGACTCGAGCAAAAGTAGCCTGCTCTGTCACACTGGCTGACTGCATTTGTTGAAAGGCCTCTCTCCATCCAGAATCAAGCTGACCACCTAAGGTGGTGTCGAACTCGGCCTGTGCTAGCTGTCTGCACCTCTTGACGATGTTCATGCCCACCAACCCAGGGCAAGGGGAAGAGTTCAATTTATCTTTGACAATCAGAAACCCGCACTCTGATATGGTCATCCCCATGGTCTCTACATCCAATTCTACATAGCCTAAGTAAGGTATATCTAACCCATTGGCTGCGGTTAACTTTAACCACTCAGAGGTGGGTTCGATGTCCTCATCTTCTCCATACAGATGGTGTCTAAAGAAGCTCTCTGTGATTGTGCTGACATTACTACCAGTGTCTAGTATGCATGATGCTGGTACACCTTAGATTTTCAGGTCTACTACTGGGCATTTGCCAACTGCGTGTTCAAGTATCCTACTTCTGTAAGGGGTGTCTCTATGTGAGCCAGTAAGCTTCCCTCGAATGGCTTGGCTCTTAGCATCCGAGGGCATCAGTTTCCCGGGGCCGCAGGTGGCTGGACTGTCGCGTTGTCTCGACCACAAGTTTGAGTACATTTCTTGGCTATGTGTCCCACCCCATTACACCTGAAACATATGGGCTGCCCATCCTCTGTATACTTTGGCTGTGTTCTAGGCCTACAATCAGGCTCTTGTGCTGACTGATGTGTCTTATGTGCTGTGAGTTCTCTAACTGCTTTAGTTAGCTCTGAGATTGCTTTGTCTTGCTCAGCTAACCATTTATCTTGCTGTGTTACCACCTTTAGGACATCATTCCAAGTAGCTGACTGATCATTGACAGAGATAGCTGAACACTGTGGCTCACAGGTTACTTCTGACTGTACTTGTCGGCTCTTCACTACTCTTGGACCGTAGAACCTATTGTCCTCCATTGACCACAGGATTGCTTCATTACGAACATCAAAAAAAATTGCCCTGGGCCTGTCCCTTACAAACTTGCGGAGCTCTCGCTTAAGATTTGCATCCCTCAAACCTTCCATAAACTGATCTCTAAGGATTTCTCTAGCATTGGATATGTCATCTCTTGACTGCTTGGTTACAGAGGTTAGTGTATCTGGGAAAGAGCATGGGAGTAATCACGGAGGTTCTCACCTTCTACCTGCCTACGTTGGTAAAAGGTTTGCAGGAGTTGTGTAGCACTGCGCTTCTCCCCAAATGCATCACGTAAGAAAATGATAAGATCACTGGGTGACCATGACCCACCTCCCATACACAGCCGTACCTCTTCTAAAGCAGGACCCAGAGTATGAAGAGTATGAAGCTTCAGAGTATGAAGTCACACTGCTCTTCTCTAGACTGTTCCCTGGACCTGATGACTCTTTCTACTTCCTCAGTGAATTCCTCCACTGACCTCCCATCCTTGCTGAAATCCCCAGTAAAAGCTTGGATCTGCCGTTCCCTTGGTATACAGATGTATCGTGTGGAGCTACTACTACTGTTGGCACTACTGGCCCTTGTTTCATCCCTCCATCTGTTAAGCTCCCGGATCTGGTTCCGCAGCTCCTCCATAGTGTCCCTATCACCACCCGCATCTCCCCCTGCGGCCTGAACACTACCATTATTTTCAACCGCTTCATCCGCCATTATTACATATGACTACTACTATAATACTCAGTTCAAGGATATGATGAAACAGTCTCTCGATAATACAGACCCTGCTGGGACTTGCTTGTAGATGGCTGAAGACTCTGCAACAGGAACCACCACGGCCGGAACGATGATCTTCCTCACAGGTGCAGCTGTCGTAACTGGCTCCCTCTGGAACACCACCAGTCTTCTCTCCTAACAACTGCTCCTCCACCAAGCTGGCCACTGGATCACCTTTCACCGCCTGTCAATCTTCACCACTGCCGTATTTTATTTTTTAATTTTTTTAATCTATCTTTGCCAATTGGTCTCCTACCCCACTTGTGGTACCAAAATTGCAAGCCTGTGGAATTAGGTACCACACAGGACACAATTGCTCCTGGGGAGGGTTCTTTATTTTTTTATATCGCTCGACATTGGGAGTGAGCTGAATCCCCCCAATTGGCAAATTGGTACAAAACACGGCACAAAAATACGGCAGTGGGCTTCTATTTCGAAGATCACGCTGGATTCTGTTGGCATGCGCTTACCTTGCATCTACCAGCTGCTGAATAATCAAACTCTCCTACTGCACATGTAAATACGCGAATACGCGATATCGCCCTCTAGTGGCAGCAGATTACAACACTTAAGAACTTGTGAGTTGTTGTTCTCTTATAAAGTGCAATCTTAAATCGCCCCATACCTAAAGTTACATTATAACTTGCATTTATAAATGAACTGTTATAAAAATAAATAAAAATAAAACAGTAACACATCTCCTTTGTTACATAGCTAAACAAAAATTAATTGCTTTCATAAACTGAACATAAGGTTGGGTATAAAATAAATCAAATTACCACCCAGTCACAGTTGAATCAAATGTTCTCAGTTCAAAATAAAGGGATTCTAGCAAAACATTTTCATCCGTTTGTATAATGTATTGGTGCTAGTCTAGATCAGCTAATTGTGAATAAATGAGACTGCCCACAATTCTAGGTAAATCTTATGAAACATATTTAAACTTATTTTTACATACCAATTTGCCGAAACTTCAGGTGGAAATCAGTATGTAACAATAAAAATAGCATGTTTCATAAGATTTACCTAGAAGCAGATATACAGTACATAAAAAGATTTTCTTTTGTGGTAGAATGTATTCTGTAAAAATAGCATGTTTCATAAGATTTACCTAGAATTGTGTACAGTCTCATTTATTCACAATGAATCAAATGTACTGAAATGTATAGGAGTCCAATAGGGACCATTATGTGCTTTATTAGAGTGAAAAATACTCCACTGAACATGCTGCCATGTGAAAACAGTCTAATTGTAGCATAATGAAACTAGCTGAAGATTGCATACTGTTTCTCACAGGAAATTCAGTGTGAAGCCAAAGTGTGAAAATATGACACTGCTGTTTGGCCTGTTTCTCAGGAACCTATGTATTTCCTGGTGAAGAACAAGCAGTTCTTCCCGGTTCCCCATGAATCCCTACAGGAGGGGGCAGAGTATGCAGCAGATGTCCAGGCTACGGTGAATCCCGCCACATTCCACGCCCACTGGAGTGACTGGGGACCCAATGTAAAGTGGAAAATAAAAAGTGAGTCTCTTTACAGGCTGAATGCTGGTACTGCGACTCTGCTCAGCGAGTCCCTCTACAGGTTGAACGCTGGCACTGCGACGCTCCTCGGGACACACAAATTGGCCACCAGAGTCCTGACCTTAACCCCATTGAAAGTCTTTGGGATGTGCTGGAGAAGACTTTACGGAGAGGTTCGACTCTCCCATCATCAGTACAAGATCTCGGCCAAAAACGAATGCAGCTCTGGACGAAAATAAATGTTGTGACGTTGCATTAGGTTGTCAAATCAATGCCACGTCGAACGCGCACCGTAATCAAAGCTAAAGGCAGTCCAATGAAATGTTAGAGTGTGCAACTTTTTTTTTGGCCGGGCAGTGTATCTGACTTCAAAAAAAGCCGAAAAACACTGCAGCTCTTACCAGGGTTAAGGGTTGATAGTTGCTGATTACGTGCTGCTTATTTTCAAGATGACGTGTAGTGAACTTTGTTTGTGCATCTAACATTGCAAGATGAGGTGTAGTGAACTGGGGGAAGTTTGTGTGTCAATTTGTTTTTTTAAGAGAGATTTAGCAGTCTTTTTACCCTTGCAGGTCAGGACTATAAAGCCAAGGAGCCATATTTTATCCTGCTGCTGGTTTCTCTGCCTTGTCTCATCCTGTGTTACTGTGTTAAAGTGTAAGTATCAGTAGCCACCCCTTTAACACGCTGTGCTCAGTATCATTAGCTACTGTACATACCAACCCCTTTAACACACTGTGCTCAATATCATTAGCTACTGTACATACCCCCCCTTTAACACACTGTGCTCAGTATCATTAGCTACTGTACATACCCACCCTTTAACACACAGTGCTCAATATCATTAGTTACTGTACATACCCACCCCTTTACCACACTGTGCTCAGTATCATTAGCTACTGTACATACCAACCCTTTAACACACTGTGCTAAGTATCATTAGCTACTGTACATACCCACCCCTTTACCACACTGTGCTCAGTGTCATTAGCTACTGTACATACCCACCCCTTTAACACACTGTGCTCAGTATCATTAGCTACTGTACATACCCACCCCTTTAACACACTGTGCTCAGTATCATTAGCTACTGTACATACCAACCCTTTAACACACTGTGCTCAGTATCATTAGCTACTGTACATACCAACCCCTTTAACACACTGTGCTCAATATCATTAGCCACTGTACATACCCACCCCTTTACCACACTGTGCTCAGTGTCATTAGCTACTGTACATACCAACCCCTTTAACACACTGTGCTCAATATCATTAGCCACTGTACATACCCACCCCTTTACCACACTGTGCTCAGTGTCATTAGCTACTGTACATACCAACCCCTTTAACACACTGTGCTCAATATCATTAGCCACTGTACATACCCACCCCTTTACCACACTGTGCTCAGTGTCATTAGCTACTGTACATACCCCCCCCTTTAACACACTGTGCTCAGTATCATTAGTTACTGTACATACCCACCCCTTTACCACACTGTGCTCAGTATCATTAGCTACTGTACATACCCACCCTTTGAACACACTGTGTTCAGTGTAATTAGCTACTGTACAGTATAGCTACTGTATAGTTCAGTATATTTCTATTCCATTCAATTCTGTTCAAAATTTTGTGAAAATATTTAGCAAAAAAGATTGCTGAATGAGAATGAGTATGTTGAAGGGACGGTCCGGTATCTTTTTTCCAGAGTTATCAGAAAATTTCCACAAACTCACAAATGGTAGAATCTATGTATCAACGGTACTCTACCATTTGGCAAAACAGCCTTTTCTGCCCCCTTATGTGGCTTTGCGAACGTCATTGTTTCCCCTTTGCGCAGCGCAGCGCGTCGCTCCTGTGAAACACGCTTCTTGAGCGAAGCTGCGATCCAGCACATAGTCGCCATTGTGACCGTGTCTGTGCTATGTTTTCTCTGTAGAGGACGGCTGAAGAAGATGTGTCCACGGTGGTACGTTGTCAGTCCAAAGGATTTCTTTGAACCACTTTACCACACGCATCAGGGGGACTTCAAGGTAAACCAGAAACTGCTAAAACTCTGTGTTCTGGGCTCCAGAGAGCAGGAAGTAACAGTTTGCACCCCCCCACTCACACACACTCACAATGAAAAAATACTCTGAGGGCACCTTTGTGACTCTGTAGTGAAAGTCTGCGTGGAAAGTGCTTCCTGCGGAGACAGAAATTACGATGAGCTAATGGTTTGCATTGGACTGTTTTAACTGAAGCTTTTTGGGGGATTTCTGGAAATGTTCCAAAAGGTCAGATTGGTAAACAAGGGGAACTACCAAACACTTTCGTAATTCTTTATACACATCGCCTTTTGCACTTGCTATTTCGTGCTCAGTGTAATAATACAAGAACAACTGTTAAACACAGCTTACTGTATTACATAGAAGATAGAGAAACTGCCCCTATCTTGTCATGGTTATTGGCAGTCTCCATTATTCTCTGCGGTTCTACTTTTTGGTTACCTTTTTGGCGTCGTCGGGACGCTCTATCAGATTTTTTCCGCCTCCGTTCCGGTGTTTGTATCTTGTTACAATTATTCCCTGCACCTGTTTTGCCTTTCCTGCCGGCTATAAATGCCTCAGGACTTCCGCATTTCCTCACTTTGATATTGTCTTTGCTATGTTGACAACGAAGTCGGTAAGGTATAGGAAATTTGGTCGCTGCATTTCTGGTTCGTACGAATAAGAAAAGTCCGGTTATAAGAATTAGGATTAGATTGGTTTTCTCTTTTCGTTCCAATCTTTTTTATCGTTTATTCTTTTTCCCTGTTACCATTTGTGTTCAGCTCTTTCACCACTAGAGCTTTGGATAACAGGGGCTCTATCTTGGCGATCTTGGCGCTTGGTCTAAGCGCATGGCGTAAAGTCCATTTAGGGCGTGTCCAAGTCCACTTTTGCTATTTTAACGGCGTGTTTTTTGGCGCTAAGCACGGCGTAACATGGAAATGGGCTGAACCTAGTCTCTTCATTAATTATAGGTGTGTCTTGGGCGTGACATGCAATAAACCAATCAAAATGTCAAATCCCATTCCCTTTAGAAGCCTGCTTTTCCTCCTTGGCGGATTGCTTATATGATGGCGAAACAGACATGCTAGTGCGTGTTTAATGCGATCAAGGAATAGGCTATATTGATCAATAGAAGCCTATGATCAATATTATTCGGACTAACCATTATGAGTTCCCGGTAATTCCCGACAGTGCTGTTATTTTACAAAATATATGCGGTTAAATTTCATTAAAAGCACCTGCAACAGCTGAGAGTAAGCTACCAATGGCTTCTGTCTCACTTTAGAAAACGCCAAATTAGCCTGCTTGTTTAACGAATTTCGTTTGATTGTGCAATGAAGCAATGATGTCATGTTCAAGCTTCATCCGAAGTTCATTGGATTCAAATTTTGATTAATGAAATAAATAACGTTATTTTGCCTTAAAGATGACAGTAAATACAATAAAGCTGTCAGGTTGGCCACCCATAGGTTCACACATATTTTCCCTTGTTTTAAAATGTCCTGCTTATGGAAATGTGACCAACCGGTTTTACTGGTAGCGTAATGCTTTAAAACAATCCACTTTCCCAGGAAGACCGTGAAAAGTGTGATTTACAGCTGGGGAAACAGACCTGCTCCTGTAAAGCGCACATGCAGATAATGGCATTAAAATTAATTGTGTAACGTGCTGCAAATTTGTTTTCGTTTCTTATTAGACGCTTAGTTCTCTTTAAAATCTTTTGTTCCATTATGGAATAACTGGTGAAATCAGCTGGGTTTTAATAAGCTGAGGGTATGGAAACCTTGTCACTGTAATTAAAAAAATATGAAGGACGAAGAATAGCTAAGGTTACAATTCAGTTAACATGGTGACATTTATCTCCGTTTTTTAACCATAGGCTATCGAAAAAACCTTATGCACAGCGAATCCGCTGTAGCCTAGGCTATTTGAAAAACAATAAATGCAATATTCACTGGACAAGGTTTTGAACTTTCTTCAGTCACAAACCATTCTATTTACTTACAGGCTATTTCTAGATAAACAGAGCTGTATTGTAATGACATCTGAAGCGCATTTTCAGAACTCAAATGTCCGTCTATTGCAGTGCGCGAGTTTTCCATTGAATGACAATTCACGGATTAGGCTTGATATCAGCTCCTTTTTAATGGATAGCCATTGTCCCGTACCATCGCACATCGCCTGGATATTGATGGAGTGGGCTGAAAGCAATTTAATGTGGCATTTCCCTTCACTGAGGGAAAGGTATGTGGACCTATGGACCCTTTTATTATTATGCATTTTTTGATATAGCCTACACAATAATAATATTTCACATTGTAATCTTGATATTTTAGTCATGCTTGTGCGCGCCCCTGTGTGTAACAGACCGGAGGGTACGTGCGTTGTGCACACGCCTATGTAGACGCACTTATATTCGCCGTTAAAATAACATGTAAAGAACTGCGACATAACTTTAGACCAGGTTTGTGGTGGTTCTAGCGCAAGCACTTTCTGCTGGCTCAAGATAGCAATACGCCAAAGATAATCCTGGCCACTCCTCACCTTAAGATCAACACGCCCAGTTCACTTGCAACGGGCGCAAGAATACATGGTATTTAAACGACGTGAGTGCTAGGCGTTATAATGAACCCAGCGCCGGGTGTAAGATAGCAAAGACACTTGCGTTTGGGTTAGCGCCACTTAGCACCAGGTGTAAGATAGGGCCCCAGGTCTTCTTTTCTATTCTTTTCCTTCACTCGTTCTCTCGAGTTTTGTTTTGTTTCTCTACCTCCTGTTATGCCTAATGATTAACTGCGTGAGGTTTTTGTTATTCATTCTCACTGTTTATCTAGACTCGCCTCCTTTTGAGGTTGCTTTGCTTTGGCTTGTGCTAGGGAAGTTTTGCTCCTGTTGTTTTGTTTACCTATCCCCTGGTGTGGGTACTACCGCATTTATGGCATATCTTTTTAAGATACGCTTTTAGAATCCTTCTCGGTCGCGTCTGGTTCTCCGAACCGTAACACAAGCCTTACATATCTCACTGTATGTGTAATGGGGCGTGACGTGTGAGGTAGGAGGAGCCAAACGCAGCAAGGGGATTCTTTAAGCCCTAGGGCCTCTAAGGCAGGAAACCCCACAGTTAAGGGAGGAGACAAGACAAGGAACACACACACACACACCACAGCTACAGACCGGCTCACTGTTACACACCAATGAGTAGAAGCACAAACGCCTGGTTTCATAAGAAGAAACCCAAACAAGGCGAAAGGGAACAAAGAACTGCTACCCCATACTTCTATGAGCTAAGTAACTAAGAAACGAGCCGGAAATAACAAACGCCCTGTCTCGGCAACGAGACGCATAAGAACAGGCGAGTAGCATAATGGCACAAATACAAACCAACGTACCGAAGCTACGAACCGGCACACTATAACATGCAAATGAATAGAAGCACAAACGCCTGATTTCACAGCAAGAAATCCAAACAAGGCGAAGGGGAACAAAGAACTGCTACCCCATACTTCCACATGCTAAGTAATTAAACGGCCAGCAATAATAAACGCCCTGCCTCAGTAATGAGGCGTAAGAATAGGCGAGTAGTGTAAAAGGTACACATAAAACATGTACACATAAGACATGTACCGAAGGGCGAACAGAACTACAGTTCCGAACAGAATCGCCCAAAACTCCATATACGGAGAAAAGCACAAGAAAGACGAAAGGACAGCTGCACCGGAATTATCGGCTAACAGACTAGCGCAAGCTCAAACACTAATACAAGCCCTGCCTCTCAGTAAGGGGAAATGTAACGAGGCGAAGGAACCGAGAACAGACGTTCCCATGCTACTAACTGGCTCCCTGTAACACGGAAATGAGTAGAAGCTAAAACGGCAGGTCTCTCAGTAAGAAAAGCAATCACAGGCGAAAATGGAACAAAGAACTGATACTCTATACTTCTACGAGCTAAGTAACAAAGTAGAAGCGAAACGCCCGATCTCCCTATGGGAAGACATGTACCGAAGGGCGAACAGAACTACAGTTCCGAACAGAATCCGTGGTCCCATACTTCTACGAGATAAGTAACTAACGAGCCAGCACGAAATAAGCCCTGCCTCAGCAATGAGACGTAAAAATAGGCGAGTAGCCCAATTGGTACGAATCCCTCACAGCCAACAATACACCACAGTACAAAACAATAAACAAACAATCTCGAAGCCCCGCACGAAGGAAACGGGAGGCTTAAATAACTCTCAGTGACCACGCACAGGTGTGGACGCTAACAGAAGCTCCGCAATCTCAGCAGGGCGGAGCAAGCATCTACCAAAAGGGCAGCGCCCTCGCGTGGCCACTAAGGAAAACGACCGCATAGGGAAACAGGGTTAAAAACCATGACAGTATGACTGTTTGTAGACCTGCGAGTTCACCCACTGCGTTCTGCATATGATTGATCAGCAGAGGGCAGTGATGCTCTGCGTCTATAGAGCGTCAATAAAGGATGTTCCAACTATCATTCACTTCGGACAGTCTGTGTTCTGCCCACTGTCCACAAGGACGAGCTCCGAGACAATAGGAGATTCTTACAAAAACATTAGAAAATGAGATCTGTATAGAACTTTCTAGCATGCTGGTGTTTTATGGCCCTCACAAACTTTGAGCATGTGGGTGACCTCAGTACTCTCAGGAGAATGCCAAGAAAAATACTAATTATACTTTTACTAAAAATATAACTACAATAAGCTATTCATATAACTACTAATATAAATATTGTTACATTTATATTATTTATTGTTTACATTAAGGACTATGATATCTGAATGTATGTGTGTGTGAGTTTGTGTGTACAGTATCCGTGCATGAGTGCCTGTGTTTGTACACTATGTGAGCATGTGTGTGCGGGCATACGCGTGTGTGTTGCGTCTTTGCATGTGTGTGTGCGTGTTTGTGTGTGGCCTGTGTGTGTGGGTGCACTTGTTTGTGCGTGTGTGCACATGGGCATGCGTTTGTGTGTGTTTAGGCACTTACATGGTGGCAGAGTGCCTCGTATCATCCTAGGTCTTTAGGTGGATGAAGACTACAGCAGGTCTTAATTTGCTGATTCACTTCCCTATTCGATGTGTGTGTGTGTGTGTGTGTCTGCGTGTGCGCGTGTGTGCGTGTGTGTGTGCGCGTGTGTGTGTGTGTGTGTGTGTGTGTGTGTGTGTGTGTGTGCGCGTGTGTGCGTTCTGTAATGGTTTGCCTTCACCAGTTGCCGCCAGAGTATTTTGGTAATAATGAATGCACCCTTGCAGACTCAGTGACTTTGAGGCGGATGCAAGTCTTTTAATCAGCAGGTTGATGTCCATCTTGTGCGTCTTCACTGTGAAAAAGCATCCTGAGCATCCCACACATGTGAGACAGTGATCTCTGTGCCACCTCGTTCAGATAACGAGGGCCCGGTGGAATTAAACGCACCACTCTCTGCCCTGCATTAACACTCGCAGCTTTATTTCCCCCCGGTAGAATAAAGGATGAATACAAATACAGTTAAAAACAGTTTAACTTAGTTATGTAAAATTTAAATACTTTTGAAATGTTTCTTCTCTAATGAGACTCAGGTGAATCAGATAAGGTGTCTACCAGGAGTAAAAACACCATACATCCGGTACTAGAGGACTGCAGTGTCTGCATTTTAACTCCAGTCCTGGAGGGCCACAATGTCTGTAGGTTTAACTCCAGTCCTGGAGCCTCACAGTGTCTGTAGGTTTAACTCCAGTCCTGGAGGGCCACAATGTCTGTAGGTTTAACTCCAGTCCTGGAGGGCCACAATGTCTGTAGGTTTAACTCCAGTCCTGGAGGGCCACAATGTCTGCATGTTTAACATTTTAGCAGTACGGCCCTCCAGAACTGGATTAAACCTGCAGGCCTGTGTCTGTGTGTGTGTTACATTGCTGTGTAGTGCAGCAGGGGCATGTTTCTTCTGCTTTTCATGAGAACAGCATTTGTGGTTAGCTTCTGCAGATACCAGATATGAATCTCCATCAGATAGCATGTTCTTGAAGTTTTGCAAGATAGGCTATGCAGGCAATGTAGTGTTTATTTTTACTGATCTTAGTTTGGTTGTGCAGCTTCCTTATACTCCCTCTGCCCCTCTCTGCTCTTTCACTCTCTCTCGCTCTCTCTATGTATATGCGTACAGTTGAAGTCAGAAGTTTACATACACTTAGTTTGAAGTCATTAAAACTTATTTTTAACCACTCCACAGATTTCATGTTAGCAAACTATGGTGTTGGCATGTCAATTAGGACATCCTATTGAACTCTATGGAAAAATAAGTCAGGAAAAACAACCCTTAATGTGATCCATCAATATCTACTGCATATCTGGCAGCCGAGTGATGGTTTCAGGCTCGTTTGATACCTAAAACCCTTGATGACTTACAGCCATTTTACTGTACTCAGACTCAAAGTGCTAGAGTACAGAACCAAAATAACAACGAGATAATCAATGTTATTCACTTCACCTGTCAGTGGTTTTAATGTTGTGGCTGATCGGTGTATATATTTAATATAATAGGAATAATAATATCTCGCTTTCTGCCGCTACCTCTCTCTCTCTGCTCGTTTTGCAGAAATGGGTTGGCCAAAGATTCACCCTCTGTGAGTTTGACTTTCTGGAGAAAAGCCCGGATGTTCAGGTGTTGAACAGGAAGCAGACGGGGGTCCCGCAGGGTCTCTGTAGGAGCGGCTGTGAGGTCAGCGGGGCAAGCAGGCGACTGGATGCCAGCTCCGCCCTCAGCCCCGCCCACAGCTCCGTCCAGTCCACCGGACACATCTCCAGCCACACCGTGACCTTGTCAGGGGATGACAGCCGTTGCTTGGGGGGCTCCCTGGGCCCATACGGGAGCTCCCAAAACTCCCTGACCTACCCTGGATGTGGCCTGGGAGGGGCGGAGGGTCCGTTGGATGTGGGGCCCGAAGGGGAGTGGGTGGCCTCAGGGATGGGCGTGGCTAGGGAATACCCGTTAGGCCTGCCCGCGGTTTCGGGGTCCTACATAATGGAGTGGCAGCTGGTTGCCGGGGACAACGAGCTGGAGAGGATCTCGCTGGACTCGTTCAGCTCGGCCGAGCACACAGAGGATGGGTACCCCGCCATGGAGCCCCATCAAGTCTGAGTTCAGCAGTGTGGAGCCAGGGGAGGAGCCAGGGCTGGGCGGGGCAGGCAACTCCTACACCAACTACGTCAAACAGTGGCTGGCCTGCACCTCAGGGGTGGTGACACAGGGGGGCTCCACTGACTGAGGGTGCCCTCGTACAGCAGAGACATGCGAGGCCCACCCCAGCCTGATCATCGAGGGGCTCCACTGACTGAGGGTGCAGAGACATGGGGTGCTCTGGCCCAGCCCAACCATCGGGGGGCTCCACTGACTGAGGGTGCCCTCGTACAGTGCTGCCCCACCCCAGCCTGACCATTGGGGGCTCCACTGACTGAGGGTGCAGAGACATGGGGTGCCCCACGCCAGCCCAACCATCGGGGGGCTCCACTGACTGAGGGTGCCCTTGTTCAGCGTTGCCCCATCCCAGCCTGACCATTGGACCCAGTCCCGGTGCCGGCATACATGGTCACATGAACCCTAAAAATCAAGTTTTCAAGATAATTCAGAACCATTTTTTCATAGCCTTTTTGCTCATCTTAACAAGGGTGTCAAGAATTCCAGAAGGCACTGTATGTTTTCCATTTAATGTACATGATATGTATATAACTGAGGTGTTTATAATGTAAGTAAAGGTCTGGACTAAGAGCTGGGTTGAATAAGTGCCTGAGGGAGGGGCTGATTCTCTGGATATTGTACAGGAAGGATTTGCAAGCCTGACAAACTTCTTTGATCATCCAATCACATCAGGACAGATTTGAGTTGCGTCCACATTTGACAGTTCAATGTGACCTCTGTGATCAGATCGCAGTTTGGATATCATCTTCCCGCGCAATATTTAAATGAAACACTTCCCGGAAAATTGCGTTCGGTGTTTGTGTGGTTGTGCTTCTTTTCATTTTGTTCAGATTGTGTAGTCGAGGTAGGGTCCGCAAGGCGTGCACTGATCAGGAGGCAGCAGCGGAGGGGTGCAGTTAATGTGAACATTGCACTTTTGGGTGCACAGGAGAGGAGGGAATGGGTCCACGAATGTAGCCAGCATGGGTGGAACCATATTGTGCATGATTTCACAGATTCCGACTGGGTTCTCAATTTCCTTATGCGAAAGCACACCTTCAACTACATTTGTGAACAGCTGCAGTCTTGTCTTTATCATTGGTATACTCATATCTGAGCACAAACGAGCGGCTATTGCGCTGTGGTGGTTTGTCACAGGGTCACGCTACTGTGCCATTGCTCATTTGTTTGGGGGGAACAAAGCATCAGTGGGACATATATGTGGTGTTTGATGCCCTCTACTCCATTCACAAAGTGTACAGAAGCCTGGAAATGAGAGAACTCGAGTAAAACATGGGCGTGATTATTGACGTTTTTCCCGGTGAGTGTGCTTTGAGAGGTCCGATTACGTCCAGGCTACAAGCAGTTCCAATCTCAAAGTGTGCTAGGCCACCTCGCCAAGTGGTTTGGCAGATCCGAACCCAACGTAAACAAAATCAGATTCATGCACGTCCAGACCTGTCACTTAATGCAGACTAGCAATATTGGTTGCCAGAAGTCGCATTGAAGTGACTAGACTTTTGTAACCGTAGCCTAAAAGATGTGAAGAAAGGGGAGTGTACAGTCCCATGAGAGTCATCCTGGACTGACAGTAGGCCTAGCTCAACGTGGCACAGAACAGCAAACCAGAGTGTTCACAGTGACAGGGCAACAGCACGGTCAAGCTCAGCACACAAAACAGCTGTATGGTCCTGATTTGCCCTTTCCAGACATTGTTAACAAAAGGATTGACCGAAAGGTGAGTTTTGATTCTACGTTTAAAGACAGAGCGTGTCAGGAACCCAAACATGAAAATGGACATAATTCCATAAGAGAGAAGCTCTGTAAGAGAATGGTTTGTGTGAGTGAGTAAAGGATAAGTGACTCACCAAGATATTCTGGACCCAAACCATTTAAAGTCTTATACGTTCGGAGTGGAATCTTCAATTCTAAATTTAACAGGCAACCAATGAAGAGATGCAAGCACCGGACTGATGTGTTCATATTGTTTTAGTTATTGTAAGTGGCTGCATTCTGTACAAGTTTGAGACGTTTCAAGGCTGAATTAGTCCAACCAGACAATAATGCATTACAGTAATCCAACCTAGAGGTCACAAAGGCATGAATGATTTTTACAGCCTTCTGCACTGATAACATCTTCCTTAATTTAGATATGTTCCTTAGATGAAAGAGGGCCACTCTTATGATATTATTAATGTAGGCCTGAAAGGAGAGATCTGAATCAATAGTCACACTTAGGGGTCGATTTACTAAATGTTTGCGTGTATAAAAATTTTAAAATTGTTACCACCTGCAAAAGATTGTCCGAGGTGATCAACTAACGAGGTGCAAAGAGGACTGCTCGTGTTAAAATTGCAAGAAACATGGATTTTTCATTTTTGCAGGTTAGCCTGAATGCTTATCCAAAATCGGGCGTCCCTACGTTATAAATAGTGTAAAGTGATTTACTAAGCCCAAGAGCAAGTTTTGGAAAGGTATTTGCGGGTGCATTTTAGTACAAATGGAAAGCAGGTATTAAAAGACACGCAATCGGGGGGCCGTCGCGTGGTACAACGGTAGGAGTTGTGCTGCGAGGATCGGGGTTCGCGCCCCGGTCCTGCCAGATCCGAGCATGGCTGGCGCCCCGTGGGAGCAGCAATTGGCGGCTGCTTCCGGGTGGAGGGGCTCGGAGAGAATCGCTGCACACATAGCGGCCCTGGGCGAGCTGGATTCACGGTCAGGGGCTCGAGGAGTCGCGCCCTGTACAGGACGTGGCGACCTCTTTCCTACTACCGGCTGACAGGGTTGTGTAGCGGTGGTTCTCTAGCGTTTGCTACACGGGGGAATTGAATCAGATTGATTCAATTGGCTACTAAATTGGAACAAATTTAAAAAATAAAAAGACACGCAATCAGATGACGGCTGTCATTGTATGGGTGTGTTTGGAATATACATAACTGAACGTTCTTGACTGATTGTGTAATGGGGGCTAATTAACTGGCCCATTCTAGCTAACGCTTAAAATACAAGGGGGGAAAAAACAGTAAGAATAAATACATTTTTAATCATGAAGCAAATCGTGTTACACAACAACTAGGAAGTAGTATTTGAATTAATCAAGCAATACAATGTCTATTATAACAAACAATGAATAACAAAGCAAATAAAAACTTTATCAAAATAAAACCCATGATGAAATGGAAATGTGATTTTACTTGACACTAACGTGAGTAGTGCTAGTAAGCATAGCTTTGATAATTTCAGTCCTGACAAACATCTGTAACTCCCAGCAGAAACTAAGAGACATCTAGTGAAACAGTTTGTAGTAAACCACAAGGCTGTTTAGTGTAACAGTTACCAATACCTACACTGTAAAAAAAAAAAGTACCCTAAAAAAACGGCAGCAATGTTGCCAGTGAAAAAACAATTTAATGAAGGAGGAAAACTGTATGAATCCTGTAATTTAGCTGTAGCCTATAAATCCTGTGTCATGGTTTTCAACCCTGTTTCCCCATGCGGTCGTTTTCCTCTGTGGCCACGCGGGGGCGCTGTCCTTTTGATAGATGCTTGCTCCGCCCTGCTGAGTTGGCGGAGCATTGGTTAAGCATTTTCACCTGTGTAGTGGCCGGAGAGATATATATAAGCCTACCGTTTCCTTCGTTCGGGGCTTCGACATTAATTGTTTATTGTTCATTGTTTTGTACGGTGGTGTTTTTGTTGGCTGTGAGTTATCGTACCATTTTGGCTACTCGCCTATTTTTAGCGTCTCTTTTTAGAGGCAGGGCTTATTTCTTACTGGCTTGGGTTGTTGATTATCTGTGCTTGTGTCAGTCAGATAGTCTATAGTTTCTGTGCAGCTGTCTTTTCGTCTTTTGTGCTTGTTCTCCGGGTATGGAGTTTTGGGCTATTCTGTTCAGAACTTAGTTCTGTTTGCCCTTCGGTGCTATTTGTCTCTTAGTGAGACCGGACGATTTTGTGGACATGTTTGCGTATGACTGCGAGTCTCAAACTATGCCTTGGAACATTAATTACCTGTTCCTTTGCCTCATTACATTCCTCCTGTCTGAGAGGTTAGGGCGTGGCTGTTTTAAGCTTGGTCATTTTGCTGGTAAGGTTATGGGACTGCGGTTCTCCGTCGGCTCGCCTGTAAAATGTTTCTTCCCCCTGGGAGATCGGGCGTTTACCCTCCTTTTGGTTCTGCATTTGACTGTTAGTTCCAGCTTATGTATTTAGCCACGTAACTTTATATCTGTTCTTTCGCCTCCTCTTATTAAATTATTTCATTCTTCATTTGTTGATTGTTTATTTGTGCCTTTTCGCTACTCGCCCGTTTATTGTGTCTCGCTACCGAGACAGGGTGTGTATTATGTCTGGCTGTTCAGATCCCTGTCCTAGCGAGGATCGGGATTCGCGCCCCGGTCCTGCCAGATCCGAGCATGGCTGGCGCCCCGTGGGAGCAGCAATTGGCGGCTGCTTCCGGGTGGAGGGGCTCGGAGAGAATCGCTGCACACATAGCGGCCCTGGGCGAGCTGGATTCACGGTCAGGGGCTCGAGGAGTCGCGCCCTGTACAGGACGTGGCGACCTCTTTCCTACTACCGGCTGACAGGGTTGTGTAGCGGTGGTTCTCTAGCGTTTGCTACACGGGGGAATTGAATCAGATTGATTCAATTGGCTACTAAATTGGAACAAATTTTAAAAATAAAAAGACACGCAATCAGATGACGGCTGTCATTGTAGCAAGAAATGTATGGGTGTGTTTGGAATATACATAACTGAACGTTCTTGACTGATTGTGTAATGGGGGCTAATTAACTGGCCCATTCTAGCTAACGCTTAAAATACAAGGGGGGGAAAAAACAGTAAGAATAAATACATTTTTAATCATGAAGCAAATCGTGTTACACAACAACTAGGAAGTAGTATTTCAATTAATCAAGCAATACAATGTCTATTATAACAAACAGTGAATAACAAAGCAAATAAAAACTTTATCAAAATAAAACCCATGATGAAATGGAAATGTGATTTTACTTGACACTAACGTGAGTAGTGCTAGTAAGCATAGCTTTGATAATTTCAGTCCTGACAAACATCTGTAACTCCCAGCAGAAACTAAGAGACATCTAGTGAAACAGTTTGTAGTAAACCACAAGGCTGTTTAGTGTAACAGTTACCAATACCTACACTGTAAAAAAAAAAAAAGTACCCTAAAAAAACGGCAGCAATGTTGCCAGTGAAAAAACAATTTAATGAAGGAGGAAAACTGTATGAATCCTGTAATTTAGCTGTAGCCTATAAATCCTGTGTCATGGTTTTCAACCCTGTTTCCCCATGCGGTCGTTTTCCTCTGTGGCCACGCGGGGGCGCTGTCCTTTTGATGGATGCTTGCTCCGCCCTGCTGAGTTGGCGGAGCATTGGTTAAGCATTTTCACCTGTGTAGTGGCCGGAGAGATATATACGTATAAGCCTACCGTTTCCTTCGTTCGGGGCTTCGACATTAATTGTTTATTGTTCATTGTTTTGTACTGTGGTGTTTTTGTTGGCTGTGAGTTATCGTACCATTTTGGCTACTCGCCTATTTTTAGCGTCTCTTTTTAGAGGCAGGGCTTATTTCTTACTGGCTTGGGTTGTTGATTATCTCGTAGAAGTTTGGGACCGTAAATCTCTGTTCCATTTCGCCTCGTCTCCTTCATTAGTTTTCTGAGAGGCTGTTGTGCTATGTTGCGTAGGTCTTTTGTAGCAGCCGTCCTGTACGCCCTTTTTACCTGCGAGACGATTGTAGTGAACTGTTCTGTTTCGTTCTCCGGGTGTTTGTCTCTTTATATGGAGCTTGGGCGTTGTTGTGGACGTGTTTGTGTGTGACTGCGTGTTGTCTAATTATAGCATCGGAACGTTAGCACTGTTCCATTTCGCCTCGTTTCATATTTATTCTCTGAGAGACCTGGCGTTTTGCTTCTACTTAATTCCGTGTTACTGTGAGCCAGTAAGTAGCCTTGGTACGTTTTTCCCTGTTTAGTCTCCTTCTCGTGGACTACGTTCCCCGTTGTTGTGATTCAGGGTTTTATTTATATTGAGGCTTCGTGCTATTATGTTTGCGTAAGTCTTTTGTTGCAGCTGTCCTGTTCGCCTTTTTTGCCTTTGAGACGATTTTGTTGCGAACTGTTCTGTTTCGTTCTCCGGGTGTGTTGTCTCCTTATGTGGAGCTTGGGCGATGCTGTGGACGTGCTTGTGTTTGACTGCGTGTTTTTAATAGCCTCGGAACGTTAGCTCTCTGTTCCATTTCGCCTCGTTACATTTTTCCATTTGTGAGAGGCTAGGGCGGTTGTTTTATAGCTTGCGTTAGTCTGTGGATAGTAAAGTTATGGGACGACGGTTCTTCGTCGGCTCACCTGTAAAATGTTTCTCTCTCTTGGGAGATCGGGTGTTTACCCTCTTGGTTTTATGCATTGGACTGCTAGCCTTTTTATATCGCCATGGAACATTAAATCTCTGTTCCTGTTTCGCCTCGTTACATTCCCCCTTATTTAGAGGCAGGGCTTGTTTTTGTGTTTGTGCTTGTGTCAGTCAGATAGTCTATAGTTTCTGTGCAGCTGTCTTTTCGTCTTTTGTGCTTGTTCTCCGGGTATGGAGTTTTGGGCTATTCTGTTCAGAACTTGTTCTGTTTGCCCTTTGGTGCTATTTGTCTCTTAGTGAGACCGGACGATTTTGTGGACATGTTTGCGTATGACTGCGAGTCTCAAACTATGCCTTGGAACATTAATTACCTGTTCCTTTGCCTCATTACATTCCTCCTGTCTGAGAGGTTAGGGCGTGGCTGTTTTAAGCTTGGTCATTTTGCTGGTAAGGTTATGGGACTGCGGTTCTCCGTCGGCTCGCCTGTAAAATGTTTCTTCCCCCTGGGAGATCGGGCGTTTACCCTCCTTTTGGTTCTGCATTTGACTGTTAGTTCCAGCTTATGTATTTAGCCACGTAACTTTATATCTGTTCTTTCGCCTCCTCTTATTAAATTATTTCATTCTTCATTTGTTGATTGTTTATTTGTGCCTTTTCGCTACTCGCCCGTTTATTGTGTCTCGTTACCGAGACAGGGTGTGTATTATGTCTGGCTGTTCAGATCCCTGTCCTAGCGCTCTACTTAGCGTTAGACAGTTAGCCGGTTAGTAGCGTCTGTAGGGTGTTTGTTCTTCCTTGTCTTGTCTCCTTCCCTTATCTGCGGGGTATCCCGCCTTTGTGGCCTAAGGGCTTAAAGATTCCCCTTGCTGCGTTTGGCTCCTCCCACCTCATACGTCACGCCCTATTACATCCTGTTATTTTATGGGCTGACTGTTCACTAATGAGTTATTGCTGTTATTCTAAATGACTGACAGTGTTAAAAAAACAGTGAAATCTTGTAACAGTTTTTTTAGTGTATTGTTTGTAAACAATTTTCAAAACACTATCAGTCATGTAGGTTATCTCCTAAAATAACAGGATTTATACTTTTTTTCCTCATTAATTAAATGGTTTTTCACTGGCAACAATGCTGCCAGTCTTTTCATCATTTTCTTATGAGATATTTCTTACAGTGTAACCATTCCAAACGTGCAAAATCTCATTTAAATATGGCTGTTTGTGGCTGGGGTAATTCACAATCATTTACATAATGACTCTTAGTTGATTATTTACATATAATGATAATACATGCAAATACTTTGGCTACAGCCCTTATTTGTAATCTTAGTAAATCGACCCCTTAGGTTTTTAACAACTGTATTGGCTGAGACAGAAAAACCATCTAAGTGTAAAGAAAAGTTTAAGAATTTATCTCTGAGAATTGGGACCTACTACTAATATCTGAGTCTTAGAAATTTTGCTTCATCCAGGCCTTTATGTCTTTAAACAGGCCTCTAGTTTGGCAAGCTGCTGGGTAACTTTGCTGGGTTTAACTGATATATGTATAAAGGAGTGTGTCATCTTCATTGCAGTTGTAGTTATTACCACGTCTGCTTATAATGTCCCCAAGGAGAAGCATGTACAGAGGAAAGAGCAAAGGACCCAGAACAGATCCGTGTTTTACTCCAAAGTTTGCCATTCCTTGTAATGACTTTGGCTGTTGCCCATTACCTAATCATTGGGTTTAATAAAAGGCCTGGTTTGCAGGCCTAAAGTGGACCTTTTAGGAGGGACTATTTGGAGGACTGAATTTGGGTTTATCATTCTTTTTGTGGCTTTTCTTTTGTGATTTTTCTGGCCTTTTTTATAGAGCTTTTCGTTGCCAGATTGGCCTTTTCTTCTTTTTTTGAGCGAATTGTTGTGTTTTCATTCTTTAGCACAAATAAAAGGCTGCAAGCCAAATAGCTGTTTCAGTTGACTCTGTCTGTTCACCACATGATCAGTTGCCATCCCCAGCCCTGCATCACACTTTCTATTATGTTTGGGGTCAATTTGACACCATTATGTGTTTGATCTCTCTTAAAAACCCTATTTGTCATCTTGATACTATATTACTTTTTCCTAATTTGGTGGGATTAAATAGTAAACACACAATAAACATAATGCTATGTTTTCAGAAGTCCTGTACCAACTTTGTATACAAACGTGTTTGGGGTCATTTGTGAGGTAGCTGTATAAAATGTACAGCCTTTTTAATTTTGTTATCTGATTTTTTTGTGACATTCACTTGCCTAAAATTAGGCAATGAAATGAGAAGTTTCTCACAGATTTAAGACATTAAGAAGGCGACAAACAAAAAGGTAAAAAATTTACTAATACAATAATTCTGTGTTGGTTTAAACTGTTGGTGGAAAATCGACCCCAAACATAGAAGACATCATAGAATTGTGATATAATAGGAGGGTTAAACCACAAAGGAGCTTGCCCACTGATTTTTCCAGCCGGCAGAGGAAAATATGATGATCTGTTGTATCAAAGGCAACACTTCAGTCAGACGAGTAGAGAAATACAGCCACAAACCAGGGAGATAAACCAATCATTGCTAAGTCAAGGGTTGTGTGGGTGCTACTGAGCTTCCTGAACCTGGATTGAAGCCTCTTGCACATATTGCTAGCCTGTAGAAAAGAGGAAAGCTGTTGAAAAACTACACTCAACAATCTTTGGTAGAAATGGGAGGTTTAAAATGGGTCAATAGTTAAAGCAGGGCAAATTTAATTTCTTGAGTAGTGGCCTGATTTCTGCCATCTTAAATGATGTAGGAACATAGCCTGGTAATAATGAGGTATTTATTACGTTGAGAATTGGTTTGCCAAGAACAAGTGATTGCTACTTAGCTTTGCGGATATGGGGTCTAGAAGGCAGCTGGATGATTTTGAAGAAAAAACGAATTTGATTCGCTCTGAGATATGGGACTAAAGTGTTCAAATCATTATGTGTATCTAGGAGACAGCTCATTATTGTCAATAGGCTAAAGCTGTCACTGTCTTGGGTAGAAGCAAATATATTTCCCCTAATTCTTGTTATTTTTACACTAAGGATAACCAAGAAATCATTCCTACTTAATTGAGCAGGAATTTCAGGAAGTGTAGGTGAAGAAACTTAAGTTGGTAGGCTTATCATCCTGTAGGCCAGCGGTTCTCAACCTCGGTCCTGGGAGACCACTGTGTAAGCTATGCTGGTTTTCGTTCCGAACACAATTGCAATCTCAGAATTTTAACAAGCTGTTACTTTATCTTATTTAAGTGCTTTTCATGCCTAAAATAATGTTGCCACCAGGACACAGAATGTGGTAATGAGTCAAATCAAGCATACAAACCAAATGTCATCAAGATACTGTACGTAGAAGCTGCTCGAGTCGGGCTTGGTACTTTCCACAGTACCCTCCTCTCGCTCTGCTTTTGATGAACTTCAGCAGCACTCCGCTCTCTGCCCGTCCTTTGTACGTTATGTCCTGTCCCAGTCGTGTCTTTCAATAAATGAATGTTTTCTGATTATAAAAACAGCTATCAAATGTTATCTTTTCTGTCTTTAGATTTCATGCTGCAAGATTTTAGAGATAAACGGCTTTCAGTATTAGACTACACATTGACAATTATTTAATTTCTGTTGAATAGCTAATAGGCTACACTCAAAAAGGATGTGTTGATATCCAACACACTTTGTGTTACTACTTTTATGTTACTTTCAACACAATTTGTTTCAATTCACACAATGTATGTGTTTACAAAGGGAGACTTTTCAATACAGACGGTGTTACCTCGTTAAATGTTTTTAACACACCTGTTTTGAGAGTGTAGTAACCTAATGCAGCTTCTTTGAAATGTGGAGACTTAATGTGCAAGGACATTAATCAAGAAACGAGAAAGTAGAGTGGCAATTGTGCGTATGGAAAAGACATTGCGTTTCATTGAGGGATTAACGGATGCTCTTATCTATATGAAGTCACAAAAATAGGCTACGTACAGTAGCTTACAAAAAATTACCTGCAGATTATTATGACCCAACAATATCAAAAGACACTTGATATATTATTTTCTGGTACTCCTACAAGCGAGCCTACTATAACCTCTCTGCATTTGAATGGATCTCTATGGGGATTGGGGGGTGGGACTAGATTTAGCTGGAAATTACACTGGAACAGTATGGAACACCTGGTTGGCTAAATGGCTCTAAGGCCTCGTATACACTGGGGTTTTAGTTTCGAAACGTTTTGACGTTTTCACTATTTCAGGCATTCTGTGGTTTTATAATTTTCCTCCTTTAGAATGCGTCTCCTCCTCCTTCCAAATTGAACCAGTCATAATATAGAGATAATATAATAATCATAAAATAAACACAAATGTTCAACTGTCAAATTAAGTACGTGAAGATGTTTGAAATTCCAACGGAATTCAAGAGTAGCTACCACCAATGGAACTGTACTTCATTTATTTATGACACAAGCAAAATGATTCTAAAGGTCATCGAAGGAAGTTGGGAATCGAAGGAAGACCACCCATATGCAGCTGCATGCAGTTGGGCTTGCCCATGCCGAGCTGGGTTAGTTTGAGAACCCTTGCATTAGGCTCCGGAGCATGCTATGACAGAGTACAGCCTGTTTTGCGGTTGTTAGAAAATCTCTATGGTTAACACTTCCCACCCAAACTCGCGCAATTGCAGTTTCAGCTGCAACCAGGTCATATTGTTGAGAATAATTTTAAAATAGATGAATTCCTGGTAAACACCATGCCAAACTAACAAAATCGTTTATTTCAGCTGCAAATAAATTGTTGGGAAAATGAATTTGAAAATGATAACAGTAGGCTAAATTAATATTCATGGGTGATCAAATGTCATACAACAGTAGTTACGTGTGAAACAAGAAGGTGCAGGATAGCCTTTACATAAAATCAGGTTGTGGAGGTGAATGGCCTATTAACGTGAGGGTTTGTGTCCCTATCGAATCAGAAACTCTTTCGGCTACTGTAAACGGTGCATTTTAATAGCCTAGTTTATTTAAGACATGTCGGTAGGCTATATGATTAGGCTAACAGTAATTGAATCAGAGACGGACGACGCCCCCATATTTTCTCACCGTGTAACAAATCATAAAAAACAGAGGTTAAACCCCACCATGACATCAGGAAATGTATTTTCCGCCAAACACGTTTATTGCATTACACTGCTGAACACATCAGATCATCTGATTCATAGCCTACTCCCCACGGACTGTAGCCTATATGCCGCTGATAAACTTCACAAGGTACCGTGTGAGACTTCTCTTTAGTTTGTGCAAGTTCTGCTGTGTGCCACCTGATAAAACGTGTTTTGTGAGGCTTAGCCTACTTTGAGGAGAAACATATTAAACCTCATGGAGCTAAAAAACATGTTTAGCCTTAAGTCTTCAGAATAGAAAATGAAAAGCGTTAGGCTGTATTTTAACATTTTAGTCTATAACAATTAGCTTTAATTCTTAAATAGCCTACACTCTTTTGTTCAGTGGAAATCAATTAATAAAAATTTTTTTTAAACGCGGATAGCTACTAATGGCAACTTCAAAGTGGCTAAAATAAGCTTGCTTGTGTTGGCCAAAGATGTGTAATCTGATTTGTACTTGTGTTTTAACGTTAAAGGAGCTTCAAGCCGGCTATTTGGTATAGGTGAATATACACGTTATAGGCTATACGGACACAACTATAGCTAATAAACTGTAATTTAATAACACGCAAGGATACAAGCTAAACAATCAGATGATAATTAGAAGATGTAAAGTATAGCCTAATCTTAATTGGAGAATATCAAAGCAGAGCCTGACAAGAATAGCATCGGTTTCCCTTCCTCTATATTTGTGGCTAACGTTAGCCTACAGCTGATCTAGACCATGCCGTTTGAGATTGTTTGAAAAGGAGTTTATCGGTAATGTTACCACTATCGAGTATCGACTGGCAGTATTTTAAAAAAGTCTGTGTTGATTGTGACGTCCGGGATGAGCCCCAAGGATAGTCCGCCCCTTGCTGGATAAGAGCAGTCGCCCTCAGCACCGTAGGCTACTCCGCGGACAGTTCCATTCCATGGGAACACACCCGCATTCATTCCTTAAGCCTACTGTAGTCACTTAAAGGGATAGTTCACTTTCTGGAGTTTTTGATAGCCTGTCATTTCATTGAGTTTTCGTGTCTGTGCGCGATTAATGCTATTTAGACATTTAGAAAAGTTTCCGATGACCTGGCAGCCTTACAATGGCAGGTAGCCCTAGCCACTATGAATCGGTGGTTTGTGGTTATGTTTCCAGAAGCTGTAGCCTACATATAGCCTAAACAGGTTCATTTTACAGCGTTTATGCGCAATTATAAACGTAGAAATCCGTTTTATATTTTAGGCCTACTTGGGCTCAGGTTACATGCACCATGGGAAATAGTTCAACGTCCAATATAATAATATTAGTCACATTTTTTTGAAGAATAATCAGGTAATATTACATTACAATATGCACCTTCTGGAGCCATAATATCGTTGTAGCCTACAAGCTGCTTTGGAATTACTTAAATGTTATATTTGATATGTGTTTTCTTTGCAGATTAATAAAGTTATAGTTATACTGCTGAGTTATACTCTGACATTATATTAGCCGACTGTAACGGCGCGTATATGAGTCAAAGAATGATCAATGCACTCTATTACCGTGAAATGTTAATAGAGTTCAATAACAAAAAATGTTAATAGAGTTCTATTAGAGTTGAACAATTAAGATTTTACCGTGTATCATGTGGTTTTATGAATGGGAAAATGGACGCCTAATTAATTTTGTATTTCCCTGAAATGGCGTGTTTTTTCCCCATCTCTCCTTATCAGCATTTAAACCATGCAGAGCTGGCTTCTATGGACCCTTTCAGTAAGTGACTTATTAAATTGAGCTATTTCAACATTACATCTGAAGCCAACTATAATCATGGTGATTTATTCCTGTCTCGAGAACATATTACAATGCCAGTCACAGGTGGCTGATAAAACAGGTACAATTCCAGATCTCAGATTTCACAGTTTCAAACCTAAACAAGGTGGTTTATCCAGGAAAGGATTGTACCTGATTCCATCAACCCTCAATCAAAATTCTTCTTTTCTAAATGAAAAAAAGTGCAGCTGTGTCATCCACCCTGCCTAAAGTTTCACAATAGATGGAGGGTATTAATGCCTGACCAGACAATTTAATGTTTCTGCACAGGGAATTACATGATACATTTCATGAAATTGTGCTCTGTGTCACACAGACAGGAATTTGGGCCATATCAGGGTCCATCCTGCTGATAGTATATTGTTCAGGATTCTGATGTAGCAACCCTGAACATGCTGTGCGTACTACTGTTCAGTCTTAAATATTGGGGTATTATAGTCTCAAAAATAAATAAATGCAACTGATCCACAAATAAATGCAACTGACCCACAAATAAATGCAACTGATCCACAAATAAATGTAACTGATCCACAAACAAATGCCACCGATCCACAAATATGCTTTTGGACTCACAAACAAATGTCTCCCGAACTAATAACTGGACTTACACAATGCTTGGCGTGTGTGGAATCGCATGCATTTATTTGAGGATTTTTGAGACAATCTTCACAGCAAGATGTGCGAAAAAATCCACAAATGTGTTTTTTTTTTGCCTCTAAACTGGGGATATTTCCCGTGCCCTTTTTTCCTTTTCTTCCTTCCATCTTTTGGTTATTCACGGTTAGTGGATAACTTTCTGATTCCCTTCCTGTCGCATCTGGTTCTCCGAACCCGACCCCTTACACTCACAATTGAAATACCACAGCTAACATCTTGCTGACACAGTTAGCCAATAGTAGCAATTTTTTTGTTACAAAATGTTAATGTTAATATAACCATGAACAAATCTAGCAAACTAATGCTTTGGGGGAGCTCCGTAATATCCGAGTCATTAACAAAATCATTGAACTGGCCTAATCATTGTCATCATGCAGTGTATAAAAGTAACTAATGTTATTTTGGGCAGATGCAATAAAACTACACAGCATTTGGGCCACTTTGAAAATTAATAATGTATATCGGCTTGTGTTGTCTTGGGGGGCTCTGCAGGATAGATTTCAACATGATTGAACATGGTCTCATAATTTGTTTCCCTTAGGCCTCAAACGGAGGTATTAGCTATTGAATATAAAATTTTAGGCATTTGGCTGACTGAAATCAGTCAAGTTTCAGTCTTGCTCTTGCTATGTCCATGTTCGCTAGCCTCATGTTATTAATGCCAGAAGGGGGAAATACTCGAGATCAGATCAGATGCATTCGCTAGCTTGCTCTGTCCATTTGTATAACGTAAGTTAACATTACACAAACTTCTTCGTGTATATCGTTAGCTAGATTTCTAATGGACTGTGACTATTATTAGCGAATATTAGCTAACTTAGACAGACAAATGATCTGGTAATGGTAGACATTGCAACTGCTAGCTAACTAAAAGAAAATGACACCGCATCGGTAATGTTAACCCTGTTTACAGATGCCTTTTTTATACGTTGGCCAAAAGAATGTTACTGCAATATGACAGGTTGGGTGCGTTTAGTAAGTGGTTCGGCTTACTGTGCAAATTGAATGAGTTTTTATTGCCTTTTCTCATTTAGGATGACAGGCCTAACATACCGTATCAATTTAATCCATCGTTAAATACGAACTAGAAAAATGTAAAATTTATTTATAATTTATGCGCGTGAATGGTAGCTCGAAATACAACCCTGTGTGGGATGTTGAAATTGGGTCATTACGGGTGGGCTAACCACTTAGCCGCTAGCAATTTGCTTTTTAAAATAATTTTTTTGATCCAGAAGTCGACACGACTCGTGCCTATATACAAATATAATGAACGGCTGTCAACCAATCAGAATTGAGTATTTATCCAAGCCATGGTATAAAAACAAGTCTTCTCCTCTGTCCGTAAGCTCGCCAACTCATCTCTGTAAGGGCAAGAAACATGCTGAGGCAGCGCGGCAAGCAAGTAAAATGTAACGCGAAGATACAATTTAAATAACATTTTTAGCACCATGCATTGTTCTATATGGATGGTAACAGTAATTACGCAGTGTTATAACAATGAAATAAACACTTATGAAATGATTCTCAGCTTCTTTATCACATCGACCCCTGCTTCATCAGCCTCACTGTGTTCCTTACTGCCGTCTCCGATGAACGCAGTTGTAATGGGGGATTATATCGTTAGCAACCTATTTTAATGTGTAGGCTACTGTTTACCCGGTGCAAGAGTGGATGACAAAAAATATGAAGCTCCCGCGATCATTAAAAAACACTAAGCTGTAATTATTCACGTGGGCACAAATGACACCAGGTTAAGAAAATCTGAAGTTTTGAAGAATTATTTTATTTTGTTATATAACTGTATCGAACCCATTTGCAAGCTTGTGATCTCAGGCCCGCTTCCTATTTAAACCGTGGCAGTGAGAAATTCAGCCAGCACAGTGCCCTATATGTCTGGCTGAAAAAAAACTAAAACATTAATCATGTGAGGAATAAGTAACATTAGCAGACCATTGTGAGGGTTGTGTTAAGGTTCGGAGAACCAGACGTGAGCGATAAGGATAATAAAAGCTTATCTAGAAAGATACGCCACAAAATGCGTAAGTAGCCGCACCAGAGGAGAGGAAAACAAAAGAACGGGAGCAAAACTTCCCTAGGACAAGCCAAAATAAAGCAACCTCAAAAGGAGGCGAGTCTCAATAAACAGCGCGAATGAATAACAAAAGAACCTCACGCACTAAATCATTAGGCATAACAGGAGGTAGAGAAACAAAGCAAAAACTCGAAAAAATGAGTGAAGGAAAAGAACAGAAAAGAAAAACCTGTTACCCAGAGCTCTTGTGGCGAAAGAGCTGACACAAAAGTTAACAGGTAACAAGAATAAGGATAAAGAGAAAGATTGGAAAGAAAAGAGAAAACCAATCTAATCCTAATTCTCTAACCGGACTTGCTGCGTTTCTTATTCGTACGAACCAGAAATGCAGCGACCAAATTTCCTATACCTTACTGACTTCGTTGTCAACATAGCAAAGGCAAGATCGAAGTGTCGGAAATGCGGAAGTCCTGGGCTATTTATAGCCAACAGGAAACGTAAAACAGGTGTAGGGAATCATTGTCAGGCACGATACAATCACCGGAACAGAGGCGGAAAAAATCTGATCAGAGCGTCCTGACGACACTAAAAAGGAAACCAAAACGTAGAACAGCAAAGGCTGCAAATAACCATGACAACCATATCTTGTCTGTCATTGCTAAGCTCACTGCCCTTGTAAAGTAAATTACTTTTTCAGGAAGATACTTGTATACAAATATTATTTCTTTTCTCAAATACAACGTAATAACATCATTATTCATTTGATACAAAAGGCAGCCTACCCAACTTTGGCAATCTAGCTACCTAGCTGGATAGCTAGAGGTAACATTACAGGTCCAAATGAAAACTCCTTGCAAACTTCTCCACAGCAACTCCTTGCAAAACTCCTTGAGGAAAAGCAAATCCTCGGTTCACTCTGCTTCTTGAATGCACCCTGTCTTGTTGTTTGGCTTCACTGTAGGCTTTGCACTTCTTCTCCTCTGCCATTAAAGTAGCCAGCTGGCTACAAATTCTCAGCTGAAACATGATCCCATCCCACAGACTCTGTAGCCACACCCACCCCACCCCATACAGAAAAGAGTGCCATGCCCAGAATCGTCCCAAACATATCCTAGAATATTAACTACAGGCAGAGGAGCAAGGTTTTTTTGTTTTTTGTTTTTTTTTACAGAGATTGCCAGTGCACCATAGATATGACTGAGCATGGTTATTTTATAATAAAAATCCTGCATGCATAGTGCACCTTTAGGTATTGGGACATATTGTGAAAGCAACATGTGTATAACAACTTTCAGAAAAGACACAGACCACTGTCACATGGCTATTTCCACAGGGCACCATAAACATGAAGCTGTTGTTGGCCGTGCTGTGGGCAAGCTGTAATGACACTGTCTTCCTACAGGCCTGCGAAGAAAAAGGTGAACACAGAATTCTACTTTCCAGTAATTCACTTTGCTAAATGTTCCAGCATTCCACTTTCCTAAATGTCCCGCTATTCCACCTTTCTAAATAGGCCTATTAGTGTATTCCACTAATATTCCAGTTATCCACTTTCCTATATATTCCAGGAGTTTACTTTCCTCAGTGTTCTAGCATTCCACTTTCTTAAATGTTCCTGCATTGTTTTTAAATTGAAATTGAATTTATCTCGAAACCTCATCTGGGTTGCTCATGTTCATGAGTAATTTTTTCAGTGTGGAATTATAACTATGAAAGTGCTATGCTCTATGGAAGTATCATTTTGAATAAGAGCTGTGAGTAATATGCTCACAACTGTGTATGATTTCAGCTTTGGATAACGGGCTCACTTGTGTGACTGATTACTGGCTGAGGATAAGCTGTGTGCTGAACACCACAGTACAACCTCTCAATAGGGCTCTGTCCCATTGGCTGGTATTTCACGATTGCATTGAGGGGTGAGTGTTATTCTCTCTCCTTCTCAAATGATCAGTCATGTATGCACCATTAAACGGTACAAGCATTAAATATGCTTTATCCTCTGAGTGAGATGGTGAATTGTCACTGAACACTGTAATACAATCGCAATCTTTACAACCCTGTATTAGATTAAACAAGTATGCAATTTGCTCATTATTAGCAAATTGTGTGAATTCATTTATACAGGCACATAATGAACAAATAACCACAACATGCAGAAACACTGGTTTAAACCATTGTCTAAACTTTCAGGCATACACATAGTGGTTAGGGTAAGGGTTAGGAAACTGGGCTCACAACTTTGAGGTTGCAGGTTTGATTCCCAGCTGGGGCACTGCTGTTGTACGCCTGAGCACGGTACTTAACCTGAACTGCTTTGTATGTATCCAGCTGTATAAATGGACTGTGTGTAAACATTGTAAGAGCTATATATCGCCCTGGATAAGAGCAATCTGCATCTGCCAAATGCCTAAAATATAAATGTATAGCACAAAGACAATTTTTTGTTATGCATCACACAGCCTAGCAATAAACAGACCTGACATGTTTCACCTGACATGGGTGTCTTCTTTCACATGATTCATTCTTCTGTACCATCTTCCAAAGCAACCCCCTACTCCACCATTTTTATTGGACTGAAGGGGAATTTCCACTGAAACATTATGTTTGATTTGTAGAAAATAGCTCTCCTCCTGATTAAAATGAGCTACCAGCCAACTCACTACCTGTAGTGAGAGCAGAGATATAACCCCAAACTGTAAGAGGTCGGGATCAGAGGACCAAACGCGACAGAGGAAATCAGAAAGTGTTATAAAGCCTTTGTCATGGGTTTTCAGCCTTCTTTTATTTCTGTGGTCGTTCCCCCTCGGAGCGACTAGGGGGTGCCCTTGCTTTGTTTTTCCGTCCTCCGCTCCAGGTCTTCGCTCTGACATTTCTTAGTTCTCTGCACCTGCCCTTGTTATCGGTCGGCTATATAAAACTTGTGTTGTCCTTTGTTCTTTGCTCGGTTGTTGTCTTGCGACCAACTTGGCCGGTAAAGGTATAGGACTTGCTTTTAGGGGCACTTTATAGGGGCACTGCTTCTTGTTGTTGTTTCAAATAAGCAAAGCAGGAGATACCATTAGAAAGTTTAGTTAGGTTTAGATCTTAGGATCGCTTTTCTTTCATTTGCTCTTTTCCTTCGGCCTTCTGTCTCCCTCCTTTGGAGGTGTACCTTTGTTTACCTCTCTTTTCCCTTCTTTGTTGAAAGCGAGAGGTCTTTTAATTTTTTATTATCACTCGCCCTATTAGGGTTGTTTTCAGTTCTTTTCTGTTTTGTTCTCCTCCTTTGTTTTCCTCTCCTATTTTGAGAGCTCGAGGCAAATTCTCACTTTTCCCTCTTCATGGTTTTCCCGCTTTTGTGGCTATTCCTATGGGGATAGCTTCTAGATTCCCTCTGTCGCGTTTGGGTCTCCGAAACCACCCCCGTTATAGCCTTAAACAAAGCACCCCCTGAATATGTGAAATTTGCCATCTGCGCTAAGGGGTTAAAATAAGGTTAATGTTGTTTTTTCGGTGAAATTACCCTTTAATGTGACACATCCAGGCCCACAGCTTATTCTGAAATGTTTCTTCATCCTCCATTCCTTTCCACAGTGAATCAAAATTTGAATGTCAGTTGGTGAATGTAGGGGACTACTTCAATTGCACAACCAAGGCTGAAATTGAAGGTGTGGATACATTTATGGCCGACGATCATTTTAAAGTAACTCTTCATTCCAAAATGAGTGGACATGAAATCTACATGTCAATTAATTCTACATTCTGGCCTGCATATAACAGTAAGCTCCAAATCCTTTAAACCCAAATTCTGTTTTTGCTCAATAAATGTTTTTTTAACAAAAGCAGATTTTTTTTTTTTTATCTCAACAAAAAAATGTTTTTAGTGTACAAAAATGCCAAGTTACTCACACATACAAAGCACTGTCTCTAATAAGACTAGGAGAGTCTAGGCCTGCCATTAAAAGCATTGATATCAAGATGAGGCCAAGTTAGAACAAACAATACTGGTTACCTTAGCTCACAGAAATTAAACAAGCTCTATTCCAAAGCAATGCTACCCAATATTTCCTAAATTATTCTATGTAACTTGGCCCTGTGTTTTTTTACCATCAGTAAGATGGGAAAACCATAGCTGTAGTTTTTAAGAAATACAGGATATATTCTACAACAAATTATAAATTGTGCCAAAGATGAGCTCTCTCTCGTGACATGACACTGAATCACAAGTTCTGATCAATTGCTTTCTGTCCACAGTAAAACCAAACGCCCCAAGCAATCTGACTGTCATCAGGAATTCCAGAACCTACCTGTTTACGTGGATTAGTAATTATGAGGGACATCCATATATCCGTGAGGAATTTGATTACAAGCTGTTGTACTACAGAACTGGATTCCCAGATCAAGTAGGGCATATTGTTGTGTCTTTCTTAAAATTTGAAGACAGAATCAATATGCATATTTGCTTTTCGCCATGTTTGGGATCAATCCCTTTTTTTTTGTTTCTGATTTTTGTTTATTTAGATTTTTTTATTTTTTATAAATTGCAAATTGCTTCATTTTATGAACTGTCTGAATTAAGATTTTATGTAACCCTATGCTGCCATTCAGTGAGCAGTATTATTTTTTGTTTGGCTACAGGTAAATATAGTGCACACAAAGGGGAAAACACTGAATATGAGTGACACCATACTAGAAACAGACACTGAATACACTGCAGTTGTGCGCTCTCACCCGAATACTTACCAAGGACAGTGGAGTGAGTGGAGCCCGCTGGTGCACTGGAGGACAAAGGCCAAGCCAGGTAAAACCGGTAAAGCGTGGATCTTCAAATCTGGACCTGAAATCCAAATCCAGCCCTGGTTTTCTTTCTCCCAGATAATTAACTGAACAATTAGTGCTACTGATTGGCCAGACTCTCTTCACACCTGACTCCCGGGTAAAGGGAGAGGGTGGAAAACCAGCAGACCTAGAGAACCGTGATTTAAATAACAGGGCTTTAAAGGATAAGGCCAACATTTTTAAATATTTTTCTTATTGTCACAACCTAGTATCACGAAAAACATGGCCAGTGAGGTTTTTACTTCAAAGCGGAGCACATTGTTCATTTTGATGGGGACTATCGTCAGTATTTCAGTGCCACACATTTGTATTCATTTGGGGCCTGATTTATCAAGACCTTCAGCATGCGCAAAAACATTTAGCACATGCAAAACTGACAATAAGAAAAATATTTTTTATCTTTTAACTGTGCTATCTTTTGGTGTATAACGATGGGTCCATTAGCACACCTGTGTCTCTGTATGTTTATCCGGTACATGTGTTTGTGTTTTGCAAAGGGGATTCTAAATTTGTCAAGGGAAAAGGGTTTGAAAAGATATCATGGTTAATTTGGTAAATTTGTGTGTGTTTTTGTTGGTTTGCATGTTCCTGAAGTGAGAGGTTGGGATGCGTTCAGATTTGTCTGGAATGTGGCCTTACCCATGTGTGTTGTAGCTGGGATCCTGCTGTTTTTCTTCTTCAGTCACACTGACAGGTAATCATTGCTTTTGCTCTATTCTGTGAGCGTGTGTGAGTATACATATTTAATGTGATCTGTGTGTGTGTGTGTGTGTGTGTGTGCGATTATGCGGATTTACTGTGGTGTGTGTGTGCGCGCGTGTGTGTGTGTGTGTGTGTGTGTGTGTGTGTGTGTGTGTGTGTGTGTGTGTGTGTGTGTGTGTGTGTGTGTGAATATATGGATTGACTGTGATCTGTGTGTGTGTGTGTGTGTGTGTGTGTGTGTGTGTGTGTTTTTGTGTGTGTCTGTGTGTGTGTGTGCGTGCGTGCGTGTGCATGTGTGTGTCTACAGATTTGCTGCAATTTGCTTGTGTGACTGCAGTACACTTTTCAATGTCTGCAGATTAAAGGTAAAAGTCTGGTCCATTGTGCCAACTCCTGCTCCATACTTTCAGCCGCTCTACAACAGCTACAAAGGAAATTTCAGGGTAAAGTTTACAATTCATTCATCATGTGTCCACGCATTTCACACAGTCCCTGAAAGCATCCTGCTGAGTTTAAAAGCTGCGTTTGTTATGGCCCCAGAGCTGGCTGCTGTCCCAGGGCGGTCCAGGAGAACCTCTCAGACTGGAGGAGGTGGTGAAGATCGACACGCTGATGGAGGTCCAACCTCTGAAGGAGGAGGAGGAGAACTGCCCTCCGACACCCACATCTCACCCTGTGCCATATCCCACTCCCTACGTTGCCCCTGGCAATGAGGGCTGGTGCACGGGTAGCCATGCCCCCAGCCCTGCCCCTGACACGCCCCCATCTCTGTCCCTCCTGAAGGTCAGCTTGGCAGAAATCTTCGGCTCCCAGTCTTTGGACCTGGTTTTGGCCGGTGCGGACGAATGGGAGTGCGAGAACCGCATGCACAGCCTGGACAGCTACTGGGCCGAGGACAGGCTGACCTCCAAGCCTGAGGACCTGTGTGTCCGCAAGGACTACTGCACCCTCTCGGGCCCGCACAATGAGCTCGTCCCTGCAGCTGCACTCACACCCGCCAGCGCCAAGGTGGACGAGGACCCCTGTTCAGGGTGCTCCCACAATGCACTTGGCCCTCAAGCAGACGTTGACAGTGTCTAGAGCGGATGATGGAGGTTTCCCACTGTGTTCCACATGTCTTTGGCTGTGCCCTGTGACTCCCTATTCTGAATTTGAATAAGGGGAGGGGTTGTTAGATATCTTTTGAATAAGAGGTGGGTTTGTAAGACTGCATTTATACAAGGGGTGGGATTGTCATATCTCATTTGAATAAGGAGTGTGGTTGTAAGACTGTTTGAATATAGGGTGGGATTGTTAGATGTCTTTTGAATAAGGGGTGTGGTTGTCAGATTTCATTTGAATAAGGGTTGGGGTTGTAAGACTCCATTTGAATAAGGGGTGGGATTGTCAGATCGCATTCCAATAAGGGGTGTGGTTGTAAGACTGCATTTGAATAGGGGTGTGGTTATCAGACTTCATTTGAATAACGTGTGCGATTGTCACATGGCTTTTGAGTAAGGGTTGGGATTGTCAGACTTCATTTGAATAAGGGGTGGGGTTGTCAGTCCTCATTTGAATAAGGGGTGGATTCACTGTTCATATACTCTCTCATTAAGTCGGTTGTGGGTTGGGAACCCCTGCTGTCTTCCTGCTACAGCTGCATATGCACTGTCCGGGCACACTGTCTGTGCAGCTCAGCTGGTGGACTAACTACGCAGTGAAAAGAAGAGGGTTGCGTATGCTTCAGGATAGGGGTAGCACAAAAAACACAGGTAGCAGCGATGAGACCAGCCAAAAAATACCAAAATGAACAAAAAGGGAAATATCAGGCTTAGAAACTGAGTCAGGCTTAGTGTTGAAGAACAAAAGTGTTTCAACACTCAGAAGTGCAGGAACCACACTGCAACAGAACCTCACACTAAAAGCCGGCAGGTAAAGAAATTACCTGGGTAAAACCTTCCGCTTTTGTTCATTTAGCCTCCTGGCATTAGCTAAAGCATTTTTAAATGTGTTTGGAGTTCAGATGGAATTGAGATTCCTGTATGAATCAGGACGTGGTGTGTAGGCTAAATGACGTGTAATGTATTGTGGTGAACATTTTAACAGCAGAACCACAGGCTCATAGGTTTTAGACAGTTTTTTTTTTTAGACATAGTTCTTTCACCAACTAAATCGCCATGCGATCAAGCACACACTTGCAGGTGGGAGTTTCTAACATACAGTGGTCTTCAACTTATATTCATAGATTGCTTGTGATTTCTATATAAACTACAATTTACTATTTTGTAGTTGTATTCAGTCTCTTTTCTCTTGTCATCCAGTTATGAAATATTTTAATTCAGTTTTTCTAATTCTGTGTATTATAAATTTGTGTTCCTTGTAAGGTCTATCATAATCAGTAATCATAGATTACCTCACATTTTTTAAATAAAGAAATGCATCCTCCACTTTAATTCAATTCCTTATTCTTCATTAAATTAAACACTTCCATAATTTCTAATTTTGCATTGCTTCCATCAAGTTGACTCTGTTACGACCCCGGAAATGGACTGGACCCAAATGCACGACTCGAACACAGGAATGCCAATACTCAATTATTTTATTGCTTGACCAGGGTTCACTCCTGAAGCATGGGGAGAAAGGCAAAGGCAGTTATTGTTCCAAGCCGGAACTGGACTTGATAGACAGATAGACAGAGCGCGTAGCTCTAATAAATTATGCTTCGACCAGTACTCCTGAAGCATAGGGAGAATATAGAAGACGGACAGTCCGGGTAATGGGTCAGCAGGGGAGCAGCGGGAACAGGAGAGGCCAGGGGCAGGAGATGGAGACAGATAACCAGGTAGGCTGAGCAGGGGTAGAGCGGGAGCGGGAACAGGGCTGAGTGGAGTGGCGGAAGATGTGCAGGACAGTGGAGCGGAGTCCGGGCAGGACGCGGGCGCAGTGGCAGGGCAGCCCGGATCCTCCCTTCTTCTACGATGAAGCCCAGGAAGGGCACAGATGGGGCGTGGAAGCTGCACTTCTCTGCTTTGACAAACAGCTGGTTCTCCAATAGCCTTTGGTTCCTGAGGCGTTTTTGAAAAGATTAGAATATCGTCAATGTAGACGAATACAGACCGTCCCAGCAGATCCCGTAGTACGTCGGTAACCATGGACTGGAATACAGCTGGGGCATTAGTCAGACCGAACGGGACCACCAGATATTCTAAGTGTCCGAGAGGGGTGTTAAACGCCGTCTTCCACTTGTCCCCCTCCTGGATCCGGACCAGGTGGTACGCGTTGCGGAGGTCGAGTTTGGTGAAGATGGTGGAATTATGTAAGGGTTCAAAAGCAGAATTGATTAAAGGCAGAGGGTATTTATTACGTACTGTGATCTCGTTCAGGCCTCGGTACTCGATACAGGGTCGGAGCGACCCATCCTTCTTTGCCACGAAGAAGAACCCCGCCCCCACCAGAGATGAGGAGGGCTGTTAATACCTGATGCCAAGGAGTCATGTATGTAGGCTTCCATAGCAGCTTTTTCAGGACCCGACAGGCTGTAGAGTCGACCAGAGGGCAGTTTATGCAGCAATCGTAAGGTCTGTGGGGAGGCAAGGACACAGCACGGGATTTACTAAAGACCTGGGACAGATCATGATAATGGTGAGGTACACAGGTTAGATCGGGTTCAGGGCGATCTGGTGAGGCCCTGTCTAACCCCGGTGGGGGTAGGGCCGATCGCAGGCAATTAGCCAGGCAGTGGGAGCTCCAGTCCTGAACTTGAGCTGTGTGCCAGTTGATGTGCGGGTTGTGAAGGCGTAGCCAGGTTTGGCCAAGCACCAAGGGAGATTGAGTGGAGTGAATTAGGTAGAATTGGATTGTCTCACGGTGATTTCCGGACAGCACAAGCTGGAGTGGAACGGTGGACTGTGTGACTAGCCCCAGGCTTCTTCCATCCAATGCGAGTGCAGAAATGGGAGTGGACAGGGATTCCACAGGAATTCCGGTCTTCTTAACAAAGTTGGAGTCAATAAAGTTGGCGTCGGCTCCTGAATCGACCAGAGCGAACGAAGACGCAACTTGATTATTCCAAAGGAGGGTTGCTTTAAGTTCGACTCAGTTCTGAGCTGAGTGGACAGTGGAGATAGGGCTCGCCAGTATGCCCAGTCTTACTGGCGAGCCGCGCCTTTTGGGCGAATCGGACAAGCGGCTAGATGATGATCAGGGTTGCCGCAGTATATGCAGGAATTGGTGCGGATCCTCCGGCGGCGTTCTTCAGCATCAATAGATACTAGGGGTGTCACGATTCTCCAAATCCGCGATTCGATTTGACTTTCGATTTTAAGGTCACGATTCGATTCGATTTTCGATTTTTTTTTCCAGCACTATAGTCTAACTAATGGCTATGCCATTGTTAGACTATCAAGTCTTGATTTGTAAAGAAAAATACTTGTTTCTCAATAAGTAACTTTTATTTGAATAATAACAATTATAAATAATAACAAAAATATGAGAATATTTAAACACACCTAAACAGTTAGGAGCTTTATCAAAACTAGACTCTAGAATAATAAACAGTTGAACATTTACCACGCTATTAACAATTTACACATTGGTTTTATGCCCTGACAACGGTCATTTACATTTACATTGTCGTCAAGGCAATTCTGCATTAAATGCTTAAATCCAGCGTTCTCCACCACCGAATAGGGTCGCATGTCCAGTGTTTCCCCTACCATTATCTTGGCCGGGCGGCCAACTCACGTGCCGCCCGGCTTGGACAAGAGGGAAAATAAATAATTTTAATGAAAAAAATAAATAATTTATATTATTCTTCTTTTTTTTTTATATAATCTTTTTTTTATTTTTTTTATGTAGCTGCAATATTTCCCTTACCGCAGAATGCGGGAATGATCAAAATAGCATCTGGAAAAACCCAAAACAGCTTCGGTTTCCCGTTAGGCCTAATTCAAATTTTCAATGGCAGCGCTGATATTATGAGGGTGTAATTATAGTTTCCGCCTCTACGCAAAATGGCGCACTTTCACCGCCCGGCCTGAAAAAAAAACTAGGGGAAACACTGCATGTCTGATGCTACAAACACTCCTATTGCGCTAGTTATTTCTTTAGCGCAAGTTGAATTTTGTGGAAGCTTGGCTCTAAATGAGAATGGAAGAGTTGCCTGTGTCAATGTTTTTTTCCCAGTCAAATCTATTTCTTTGTGATGCCTGCGAATGTGTCCTGCCATATTTGACGTGTTGCCTGAGGTGGCGTATGGTACTCGCGTGTAGCATAGCCGACAAACTGTCGTTTTTTTGTCAATGACACGTTCGTTGTTTATATAACTCATGGGGAAGGCAAACTGTGGCCACACCGGTGACTTGAGGGAAGCAGGAGGATTTTCCAGTTCTGTTTCTCCATCTCCGACTCCGGCAGTGGCCATGGTGTGTCGAAAAGTAATGCAGGCTACTGGTAAGCTAACGTTAACTAGCAGCTGTGTCTTCTTTGAAATATCGTTGTTTTTTTTTCTTCGGACGCACGCCTGCGTGGACGAACAAAATGCAGTGGAAGGCGTCAAGTTTCATTTTGTCGGAAACGCTTACATTAGAGATGGCCAAGTAGGCTACTTTTTTTTACATTTTACCCATCACATGAAAGACTAAGAAGAGCGCGCGGGGGCGGGGGTGGAGAGAAAAAAAAACTTGGAGAATCGCGAACCAGCTTGTGATTTCGAAGTTCGAAATCGAACGCTCATTTCGATCGATTTTCGATTTCGAATCGGTATCGTGACACCCCTAATAGATACCTTGCCCAACTGCATGGGTTCCTCCTCTGAAGGAGCAGGCATCGAGGTGGGTGCTTTGCCGGGAGGTGAGAAAACACTGGAGTGGAGTGTGGAGAATGGAACGCGTGGCTGGCCCTTCTTCCACTCCCGGGCCCTGGCCCGGAGGCGGTTGTCCACTGATATAGCGAGACTGATGAGGCTGTTTAGAGAACTGGATTCATCACTGGTTGCCAATTGGTCCTTAAGTTCCTCGTTAAGGGCTTGCAGGAAAGCCCCCTGGAGGGCGGTGTCGTTCCATCCTGCTTCAGCCACCAAGGTGCGGAACTGGACCGCCATCTCGACCACACTGCGGCTGCCCTGACGCATCTGGAGAAGATGTTGGGTAGCGTCTCGGCCGCAGACTGGGTGGTCAAAGATTCAGCGGTGAATGAGGCGAAGTGGAAGCAGGCGGACGACTGGCTCTCCCACAGCGTCGTAGCCCACTCCCGGGCGCTCCCTCCCAAACTGCTCATGACGAACGCGATCTTGCTTGTGTCCGTGGCGAAGGAGGTCGGCTGAATGCGGAACACGATGTCGCACGATGTGGCCAGTTCGTTCTGTTACGACCCCGGAAATGGACTGGATCCAAATGCACGACTCGAACACAGGAATGCCAATACTCAATTATTTTATTGCTTGACCAGGGTTCACTCCTGAAGCATGGGGAGAAAGGCAAAGGCAGTTATTGTTCCAAGCCGGAACTGGACTTGATAGACAGATAGACAGAGCGTGTAGCTCTAATAAATTATGCTTCAACCAGTACTCCTGAAGCATAGGGAGAACATAGAAGACGGACAGTCCGGGTAATGGGTCAGCAGGGGAGCAGCGGGAACAGGAGAGGCCAGGGGCAGGAGATGGAGACGGATAACCAGGTAGGCTGAGCAGGGGTAGAGCGGGAGTGGGAACAGGGCTGAGTGGAGTGGCGGAAGATGTGCAGGACAGTGGAGCGGAGTCCGGGCAGGACGCGGGCGCAGCGGCAGGGCAGCAGCAGTAGCAGTACAGCAACAGCAGGAGCAGCAGCAGCAGCAGTGACAGCAGCAGCAACAGCAGCAGCACATCAGCAGCAGCAGCAGCAGCACTGGCAGGAGGCGGGCACCGCCGCAGAGTGGAGGAGCAGGAGCCCCGGCTGCATGCACACATGTCAGATGGATGGCAGGAAAACCGCAACACAGGCAGGGGTAGCAAACAACTGCAGGTTGGCAGACTGAAGCAGACAGAGTTAGTACAGCGAGGCAGGAATAATGAACAGCGGGAAATGCCGTTCCAGACGAGAGCTAGACTGGGACTTTAGACGGAATAGAAAGGCGAATTAACGCCGGTACAAGACAAGACTTTTAGATAGCAAGACTAGACTGGATACTAGGAATCAAGACAAGACCAGAGGTTTCAGACCAAGAGCGTTAACGAACTGGCACAGGACAGAGAACACCGGGTGACTAAATACAAACATTAATTGATATCAATTAGGTGCCGCGTGTGAATGTATGCGAGGGTGATTAACAGAGCGGAGAGTGTGGAATGCATGCAAAATGGGGGAATGGGATAGGCTGAGAGAAGTGTAGTGAGACAGAGTGACACAAAAGGAAAAACCACGCCCAACCTGCAGCTCGGGGAAACGAACTAGGGAGAGACGAACATGAAACAGGGGGAGAAGGAAAACACGGGAAACGAGAGGACGGGAGTGAAAACATTACAGACTCATTACATTTGCATTATTAACTTGGTTTATTAAATAATGCATGCAAGCCAGGTAAACTTACATGGCCTACATTTTACATATCTGTGTACAAAGCTTGCTAATTCGTGAACTAGCCGAGCCTACAGCTCAGCTAGACTCAGTCCAATAAAAAGCAATGGTGGGCATTTCATAAGCAAGAGTGGGAGCAATTGCTGGAGTGAAAAGAGCTATCACTGGCATTGATACTGTATTAACTTTTATGTGTTTGGCATGTAAGTCTGTTTCTCTGTGCTGTGCATTGGCAATTTCATATTGTGTCATACAGAAATATGACTCCATGGAACCTGTCTGCAAGGTAGATTTTCTCATTAAATAGTTTTTTCATAAAAATAAATTATCACTGTGGCAAGCATAGTGTGACGCCTTTCGTTCCTTCCAGTCCCCGTCCCCGTTTGTGCTCCTTGTTTTACCCTGTTCTTCGCATTTCGAGTCCAGTGTTTCCTCGAATCATAACAGAACGAACCGGCCCAACCATGGACTCAGCCGACTCAGAGTAGTTACACCATGTCCTTGCCTGTTAGGGCGCAGTCATGGACCCTCCTCGTTCCTGTTCCTGACCCTCTTCGTTCCTGTTCCTGACCCTCCTCGTTCCTGTTTCTGACCCTCCGGGTTCCTGTTTCTGACCTTCCAAGTTCCTGTTTCTGACCCTCCGAGTTCTTGTTTCTGACCCTCCGAGTTCCTGTTCCTGACCCTCCCCGCACCTGTTCCTACCCATAGGCTGAGCGCCTGCCCCAGGTTTGAGTGTTGTTCCCTGGGCCTCCCTGCACCTGTTCCTACCCATAGGCTGAGCGCCTGCCCCAGGTTTGAGCGTTGTTCCCTGGGCCTCCCTGCACCTGTTCCTACCCCTAGGCTGAGCGCCTGCCCCAGGTTTGAGCGTTGTTCCCTGGGCCTCCCTGCACCTATTCCTACCCCTAGGCTGAGTGCCTTCCCCAGGTTTGAGTGTTGTTCCCTGGGCCTCCCAGCACCTGTTCCTACCCCTAGGCTGAGCGCCTGCCCCAGGTTTGAGAGTTGTTCCCTGGGCCTCCCCTCACCTGTTCTCACGCTGCACGCAGTTATTAGCTCATTAACTCTCGTATATATTCTCCCGGTTTTCGTTGTCTTGTGCCAGTTCGTTAAGTGTTGTTGGGGCCGAGTTCGTTGACTGTTGTTAAGTTTCGTTTTTGGAAAACTCTTGTCTTGTCTAGTGTCAAGAATCTAAGCCTTGCCTTGTCTTGCTTTTGCTGCTTCTTAGTCTCGCCTTGCCTAGCGAATTAACGCTATTTAATTTGTTCATGCCTTGCTGTGTTTAATATCTTGTTTTGCTCTGCTTGTCTGCCAGCCTGAAAAAAAAAAAAAACCTTATGCACAGCGAATCCGCTGTAGCTTAGGCTATTTGCATAACAATAAATGCAATACTCACTGGACAAGGTTTTGAACTTTTTTCAGTCAAAACGATTCTATTATGCATTTTTTATATAGCCTACACAATAATAATATTTCACATTGTAATCTTGCTATTTTTAGTCATGCTTGTGCACACCCCGGTGTGTACCAGACAGGAGGGTGCACGCGCGTTGTGCACACGCCTATGTAGACACACTTATATGCGCCGTTAAAATAACATGTAAACAACAGCGACATGACTTTAGACCAGGGCCACGTTCAATCTGAAAACGGTGTGCACCGTTTTGCTATGGTTTCCGGGTTGAATGACATGTTTCCTCGAAACGGTGTGCAACGGACTTTGAGGTACGTTTTCTCTCGTTTGGTGGGTGTGTCAGAGGTGTTACCCAATCAGCAGCGACATGTATATAAACCCCGCCATATTAAAAAGGCAACGCTTGCGTAACACAACAGGGTGTTCAACGCACCACGTTTTGCTACATTTTGTTGGGGCTGAACGCAGCCCTGGTTTGTGGTGGTTTTAGCGCAAGCGCTTTCTGCTGGTTCAAGATAGCAATACGCCCAGTTCACTTGTAATGGGCGCAAGAATACATGGTAGTTAAACGATGTGAACGCAAGGCATTATAATGAACCATGCGCCAGGTGTAAAGCTGCATTCTCACCAAATCCGGCGAGGTACATCGATCGGACGCATTCTATTCATTTTCTATGGAGAGGATGCGATGCATTCGCGAGGTGCATGATGGATGTGGCGCGGCGACTGTGTGGTACTTCGCTGGTTCTGAATTTGAATAGGATAGATTCCAAATCTACTTTAGGCAAATTAATGCGTCCGCCGTTGCTCACGAAACTCGGATAAAAACGGTCAAAATAGCCATTTTGGATCAAATATGAATCAAGATTTAGCAAGTGCATAGACTATTTCAGGCCTCAAATGTTATCAGAAACGTATTTCAGTGGACCGTTTAAGTGGTATAAAAGAAAGTTTATTAACAGGCCGCCATATTGTTCCGGTTTGAAAACGCAGGCAAAATACGTCTAACCAATCAGGTGCCGTTCATGTTCTCACGTAGGCTACTGAACCCGTCTAATAGCACCGCCCACCAAACGCACAGTTTGGGGTTCCTGCGCGTCCCCATCATAGATTGTATAAAAATAGGTCCCCATGCATGGTCGCCGGATTTGGTGAGAATTCAGCTTAAGATAGCAAAGACACTTGCGTTTTGATTAGCACCGGGTGTAAGATAGGGCCCCGGATATTTTGGCGTGGTCCTGCGGCAGATGTGTTCAGCGGTAAAATTTATATTTAATAATGCTGGTATTGTATCGCCCTCTGGCGGAAAAAGAGAGCCACTATTGACCAGGACAGTCTTTTTCGCGAGGCTTATAAAATAGCCTATATGCTTCTACAACACTACAAAATCACAATACAACACAGTTTAGTCATTTGGCAGACGCTTTTGGCCTATGCGACTTACAAAACTACATTTCACAAAGTGAGCAAACACCACTAGAGATAGAGATAGGCAAAGTTAAAATTAAATAAGTGCCAGTCAGGGTGTGTGCCTCTGCCTCAAGACCTGATAAAGGAAAATATGATTTCCCATTGTTACTAAATAGAAACATTGAGGCTGAGATAATAATTATATGTAATAATAATTATTAATTATGACAAAATAATTTAGGCTTGCGAATTAAAATGCAAATATAATGTGAGGTATGGTCATATTTAGCTGTGAGCATTCAGCATATCTAAATTTCACTCTGTTGCCCCGCACATTTGATTAAAAAGACGAAAAGTTTGATCAGTTTTGCTGGTAAGGTGTGATATATTATGAAGTTGTCACTGTCACTGTCATTCCAGCTTCAGTTACCAAACTATATATATATACGTTATATGGGAATTGTAGATCTATTAAACGGTGAATTAGGACAATTGTAACTGTTTTTAGTACGTTTTGTAGTTGGACTTTAGTTGTAAAACTGTACCTGTAACTGTACCTAGTAGCTACTAGGCTACGCATAGCTTACCTTTTTTAAAAATCTTTTTTAACCTTGACATTATTTTCAATAATAACTAGTAATTACTAATTAGAATGTTGGCAGGTTCAGCTGGAACCGTGCGAAAAAATGCAGCGTCATGCCCGACTTCATAGTTGCCTGGGACAAAACATTATCCACAGTCGTTGATAACCCAAATGACGACAGAATTTCGACGCCACTTAAGCACCAACCTGTTGCTTTTTTATTTGCAACACAACACGTCCTTGTTTATGATTGGCCTGCGGGTGTCACACGGAGCGCCTGCACCAGTCAGAGAAGAGTGCGCATTATTTTTGAAGAGAAACACAACCACAGAACACAAACCCGCGCTGTTCACGGATTGCCCTCTTCTTAATTGACAGCAGAGACGGCCAATGGGAGTGCGCCGTGCCTGACGGATATGGGGAAGCGCTCCACTCCACTCCAAGCTGCTCCATTCGCCTGCACTAACGTTGTTGTGGAGTGACGTCACGGCCATAAGATGAACTCCCAGCGGCAGCCATTGCTGGCGGTTCTGTAATTATCAATTACAAATAAATATTGGCGGAAAACTTCCATGGCAAGAAGCATTAGTGAAATTGTGAGTACTGCGAGTGTTACCTCACCCTTAATTCGAAGCCGTCACTCGGGCAAAGGCGTATTATGGAAGCTGTTAGAGCAAACGTCCAAAAGGCCCTCATTTCAAGCGGTGCCTGTGAGACTGGCAAAGCATAGCTGCTAACGTTACACTGGCCACTGTATCATTTAGCTAGCGTTAGCTGATTTGCTAGCAACGCAATACAAACTGGCCGCTATTTGAAAAGTTAATTTAGAGATGGTTGATTATATTATGCCCGTCTGTGACTCAGTCGCTGTATTGTGTCCTAGTTTTTTGATCGCTTATTACCAACTGAACATTGAGAGCGTGGTGTTAGCAAGCCGGCTAGTTAGCAAGCCGGCTAGAAGTTGGGGAAATGGGTTATGAGTTTAGCCGGCTAAAGCTAACGTTAGCTAGTGAGCTATCTATGATCTCCTCTGTGACCACACACACACATCCAGGTCAAAAGGGATGTCTGGATACAAACGTGCAGTTTCGTATTTAGACCTACTTTGTATTAATGTTACTTGATTGTAAACAGTAACTAACGATGTATTGAAAACCATTTAACCAACTACTCCGAAAACTGGTCGCAATATACGGTAGGCTAGCTAGCTATGTAGATTTCTGGGTTGCAAGACAACGTTAGCTGGCTAACCGCGGAATCCGTGGTTATATAAAAAGCTAAAACGTTAGCTATCCAATTTATTGACAACTTAGGTGAAGCGAGTAAAATAACGATGAGATGATGTCATGGCAAACACGTTTGACACCGTTGGCTAGCTAACGCTGTGAAGGTTAAGTTAACGTTGCGTGGGATGATTGCAGGGGTGTCTGCACAGTTTGTAACGTTAGCTAAGTGTTTTAACTAACATTTAGGTAACGTTACTGAAGTAAGTTGCCAGTTTAACACAGTAACGTTACTTGATCATGTATGCTAACGTTAGTTGGCCATCGACCTGGCTAATAATAAGCACGCTAACGTTACCGGGTACGTCATTTACTGAAATGATCTCATTAGCTAACGGCACAAACAAACGCTACACACTTCTTCTTTCTCTTCCTTTCTTCCTTCTTCCACTTCCTCTATTGCCATTTTCGTCTGATGTTTCTTTCTCTTGTCTGTATGTAAGTTCTCGCTGTCTGTATAGTAAAGTGTGGTCCGTAATGTGGCTACAATAACAGACGAATTGCTATCCTGTATTGTGACCGTTTGGATGAACTTTTTACGTTTCCTGTAAGATAATAGCTTAGTGAAACATTTGAGCTTTCGGTCTATAGCTGATGTTGCACCAATGAAACGGGTCCAGCTGTAACTTACATCTTAGTGGCAACAGTCAGCTATTTAATTGCAAGCATACAATAAAGCAAGTTGCCGCTTGGCTTGTGAATTTCATACTGGTAGGCCTATTTACAACATCCTATCATTTTATAGTTGATTGTGTTTATAGCCAAAGATTGTCGTTGTTCTATTGACATTGAAGATTGACCTATAAGTCTTTTGGCTGTCTGTCAGATAAACCTGTTGTGTGTTATTTATGGAGCTGCCTTATATATTTAAAATAGAAGGCTGAGTTTGTCCTGTTTTTACCTGTGTCAGTGGTCCCCCACCCCTCTCCCAATCGGACACATCGAGAACGCATTCAACAGGTGTTTGATATATTGTATTCCTCTCATACCTTCTGCTGCCCAGTTACAGTTTGGCTCCAGGGTCAGAGTTAGGTTTGGTTAGTTATGCATTTCATTTTCAACTTGAATATTGAAAAGCAGATATTTTAAAGGCTAGCCTCTGTGGCTAATCTACAGTTGAAGCAGAACGTTATGAATGACTTTAAACAGAGAACTGCTTCTGTCTGTTAACTTACCGTTTGTGCTGTGGAGTTACGAGTCAGACGCATGCTGGAGTCTGTTACTGTTTGTGCTGTGGAGTTAGGAGTCAGACGCATGCTGGAGTCTGTTACTGTTTGTGCTGTGGAGTTACGAGTCGGACACATGCTGGAGTCTGTTACTGTTTGTGCTGTGGAGTTACGAGTCAGACGCATGCTGGAGTCTGTTACTGTTTGTGCTGTGGAGTTACGAGTCGGACACATGCTGGAGTCTGTTACTGTTTGTGCTGTGGAGTTACGAGTCAGAAGCATGCTGGAATCTGTTACTGTTTGTGCTGTGGAGTTACGAGTCAGACCCATGCTTGGGGGTCTGTTACTGTTTCTGCTGTGGAGTTACGAGTCAGACACATGCTTGGGGGTCTGTTACTGTTTGTGCTGTGGAGTTACGAGTCAGACACATGCTTGGGGGTCTGTTACTGTTTGTGCTGTGGAGTTACGAGTCAGACACGTGCTTGGGGGTCTGTTACTGTTTGTGCTGTGGAGTTACGAGTCAGACGCATGCTGGAGTCTGTTACTGTTTGTGCTGTGGAGTTACGAGTCAGACACATGCTTGGGGGTCTGTTACTGTTTGTGCTGTGGAGTTACGAGTCAGACACGTGCTTGGGGGTCTGTTACTGTTTGTGCTGTGGAGTTACGAGTCAGACGCATGCTGGAGTCTGTTACTGTTTGTGCTGTGGAGTTACGAGTCGGACACATGCTTGGGGGTCTGTTACTGTTTGTGCTGTGGAGTTAGTCAGACACGTACTGTTAAATGCCCCCAGATGCTTCTCTAGGCTACAATCCTTTCCTTCTTAGAAAACAAATGTTTTTATAGTTTCTGTGAGTGTTTTCCAGAAAAAAAGGACAACTTTTGTGGCCATTCTTACAGTGAGTGATGGTAACAATGCAGGAATTGCTTCAGTTAATAAAGTTTGCAATATGAATGGATCCGTCAAATTGGAAGTCACCCGAAATAATTGTTTTCTCAAAGCAAGCATCATAATGACATAATCATTTCTATTAGCAGATCATAAACTGCTCGAAAGAAAAACTTTGAATAAGTAACAGAAACCAACATTCAGTAGCCTGTATTATATAATTTTAGGCTTCTCTCAGGCCCCGTTCACACTACAGCTAAATACAGTTGTCGCTCCTCATTTTAGTGCTTAATCCGGTCAATTTCACACTTAGTACGATTATGAACGAGAGCGATAACAAGTAGTAACGAGTCCTGTTCGGAACAGGTAGCGGCTACCAAAGTTGACTCCTGTTCCTATGCAAATGAGCTTGGTTGTGCGAGTGTGGACGAGAACGGGAGTTGACACAGATGCGCAGTGATTAACTGCACAACGCTCCGTGAGTTCCATAGAGTGTGCTAAGGGCGACGTAAAAGAAGCGTTCGCTGACGTTGCTTCATTCGCTGCCAGATCAGATGTGGAAACACACGTCTTCTCCGGCGTCTCTCAGAAAAGATTAACAAAAACGGAATGGCCGCGTCCATGTTTGTTGACATTGGAGATCACGTTTACACTTGCACGATACTATGAATGCGAGATTTAGGTTCAGTACTTCAGCTGGAGCGGTCAGCTATCAGTATGACCCGGCAGCAATAGGTAACGCTGTAGTGGTCAGCATGGCGGTATCACCCAGCACCAGTGGGTAGTGCTAGAGCAGTCAGTGAGGCAGTATTACCCAGCAGCAGTGGGTGGCACTGGAGCGGTCAGTGCAGCGGTTTGGCCCAGCCGCCCTCGGTAGCGCTGGAGCAGTCAGCACGGCCATATGAGCCAGTAGCACGGCGGTATGACCCAGCAGCAGTGGCTTGCGCTGTTGTGGTCAGCATGGTGGTTTGACCCAGCAGCAGTCGGTAGCATTGGAGCAGTGAGCGTGGCGGCATGACCCAGCTGCAGTGGGTAGTGCTGGACCGATCAGTGAGGCAGTATGACCCAGCAGCAGTAGGTAACGCTGGGGTCGTCAACATGGGGGTTTGACCCAGCAGCAGTGGGTAGCACTGGAGTGGTCAGCAAGGCTGTATGACCCAGCAGCAGTAGGTAACACTGGGGTGGTCTGCGTGGCGGTATGACCCAGCAACAGTGGGAAGTGCTGGGGCAGTCGGTGAGGCAGTATGACCCAGCAGCATTGGGTAGCGCTGGTGTGGTCAGCGTGGAGGCATGACCCAGCAGGAGTGGTTAGAGCTGGAGCGGTCAGCGAGGCAGTTTGATACAGCAGTAGTGGTTAGCGCTGGAGCGATCAGCTAGACAATATAACCCAGCAGCAGTAGATAACACTGGAGCGGTCGGCGTGGCGGTATGACCTTGCAGCAGTCGGTAGCATTGGAGCAGTGAGCGTGGCGGCATGACCCAGCTGCAGTGGGTAGTGCTGGACCGGTCAGCGAGGCAGTATGACCCAGCAGCAGTAGGTAACGCTGGGGTCGTCAACATGGGGGTTTGACACAGCAGCAGTGGGTAGCACTGGAGTGGTCAGCAAGGCAGTATGACCCAGCAGCAGTAGGTAACACTGGGGTGGTCTGCGTGGCGGTATGACCCAGCAACAGTGGGTAGTGCTGGAGCAGTCGGTGAGGCAGTATGACCCAGCAGCATTGGGTAGCGCTGGTGTGGTCAGCGTGGAGGCATGACCCAGCAGGAGTGGTTAGAGCTGGAGCGGTCAGCGAAGCACTTTGACCCAGCAGTAGTGGTTAGCGCTGGAGCGATCAGCTAGACAATATAACCCAGCAGCAGTAGATAACGCTGGAGCGGTCGGCGTGGCGGTATGACCCAGCAGCAGTGGCTAGCGCTGGAGCGATCAGCTAGGCAATATAACCCAGCAGCAGTAGATAACGCTGGAGCGGTCAGCGTGGCGGTATGACCCAGCAGCAGTGGTTAGCGCTGGAGCGATCAGCTAGGCAATATAACCCAGCAGCAGTAGATAACGCTGGAGCGGTCTGTGTGGCGGTATGACCCAGGAGCACTGGTTAGCGCTGGAGCGATCAGCTAGGCAATATGACCCAGCAGCAGTAGATAACGCTGGAGCGGTCTGCATGGTGGTATGACCTAGCAGCAGTGGTTAGCGCTGGAGCGATCAGCTAGGCAATATGACCCAGCAGCAGTAGATAACGCTGGAGCGGTCTGCGTGGTGGTATGACCTAGCAGCAGTGGTTAGCGCTGGAGCGATCAGCTAGGCAATATGACCCAGCAGCAGTGGTTAGTGCTGGAGTGCTCAGCACAGTGGCTCTCAGCCTGTGGAAGCGGTTGTTTTCTGTGCTGTGCTCAGCATCTCTTCCCCACTGTCTGCTCCTGTGTTCCAGAACATCAGGATGCGTCAGAGGTGCTACCCCTCCCCACTGCCTCACACCATTCTGATGCGATGGCCCATCCCCCTTCCATCAGTTTCATGGTTCTGTGTCAGAACGAGGGTTCGTACGAGGGTTGTGTGTCTGGTGCATATGAGGGTTCTGTAGGATACCTGACGCATACGAGGGTTCTGTGTTTCAAAACTCTCAAACTCCACAGCAACAATCAATGGTACTGCCACCTAGATGAAGCATGGATGTGTTCTCCCAGGGGGATGTGCTTGTGCGGTCACCTTATTAGAGAGATTTTCTTGGCCTCAGGAAATGAGTGTTGAAGGGGGCAGAAGTGCTGTATAATGATAATGAGAAGATAATGGTCAGCACTGACATTGTGCTTTTTAGCGCAGGCCTAAGGGGGCCTACAGACTGGGAGGAGTTATTATCCCTCACCATGGGAGTGGAGTGTAGCAGAGAAGTGTCTTGCCTCCCTCATTGGTTGAATGGGTTGAGAAAGCTGTGCGTTTGGTCAGGTGGAACTTGAGATTGCTGAACTTGGCACTGAGAAGCTCTGCGCATAATCCCGTAGCCGTTATCCTGTGGTCATGCTGTGGACACATAGCCTCCAGGGAAAAGCAGTATTCCCACTGCATTCCCATGTGCATGTGAACATCTCTATCCGTAACACCTCTACCACCGGCAGAGGCCAAGGCTGCTACCAATACCCTCAAATTCCATTTCACCTCAGTCAATTCAGGAAATTCAATTAAATGGAATTCAGTTCATGAATTGAAACATTACAGGCAGTTTTGTGTTAGTAAGTTTAATTTGAATTCAGTGCATATGGATTTAATTCAGCCAGCGCCTCCTCCCAGAGGCTAAATTCGGGTGGGGGTGCTAGCAGTGTGCTGTGGAGCGTGTGGGTGTGTCAGGAGCGGTGTGGCCACCCTGCTGACACACCCACAATCGTACTACAGCTGCGGGTTAACGTTAGTGAGGAGCCAAAAGAGCGTGCAGCAGGAGAATGCAGGCTTAGCTGCTCTCTAGCCGTGGAGCTGGTGCTCTTTTCATTATACTCCTCAGGGGGCATGCTCCTGTTTGTGTTTCATATATGCCTTCCCAAACAAACTAAATGCACATGAGGGATGAATCGAAGGTCCTCGTTCTCTGTGCTTCATGTGAAGAAATGGGTTTAATTCAAACATACACGTACAAGCGGACTGTAGATGCTTGTTCGCACACACGCACACCCTTCCACATACATTTATGCATACACATATAAACATGCATGTGTAGTATAATGGTTAAGGAACTGGCCTTGTAACCGAAAGGTTGCAGGTTTGATTCCCAGGGAGGACACTGCCGTTGTACCCTTGAGCAAGGTACTTAACCTGCATCGCTTCAGTATATATCCAGCTGTATAATTGGATAATATGTAAAATAATTCTAAAAAGTTGTGTAAGTCGCTCTGGATAAGAGCGTCTGCTAAAAATGCCTGTAATGTAATGCATGCGCACACACACAGTCACATGCACGCATACACATACGCACACAAGGGGCTGTTGAAGAGCGTATCAGAGACCAACGGCGGAGGGGGCAGGAGTGGGGCACACTCACTTTTCCAGCGAGGCGTGTCGGAACAGGAAACCACGGTGACCTAACCCATTCATAAAATACTTTGGTTTCTCCGCGCCGCCCCAGCTGAAACCCATTCATAAAATTCTTACATTTTCCCGCGCCGCCCCAGCTCAAACCCATTGAGGCTTTTTGAAGCTCACTTCCTGGTTGGGCTGGGAGCGGCAATTGTGCCGTTGCTCACTAGCGCCACTGCGATTGACTCCTGTATAGGTCTTTCACCATGTAAGTCAATGGCAGCAATGTGGTCAAAATACTCAGTCAATACATTTTTCCCACAAAAAAATTTAATTGCAATAGGTGCCTTTCCTTCATCTAATGCCTCTGCATGTGCTGATTTTTTAAAAATATTGTGGTGTTTGGACAGGGTAAACCATAGACTGTATAAAAATATGGACAAAGCCACTGTGACGTCACCCATTGCCTTTCCACGGCCTCGTAAAAACTGAATTGAAGCTCTGGATATCTTTTTCGCTGCCCGTTTGTACAAACTGCACCTGCTCCATGGAGCCGAAGAGGACTCAACCTGTATCTCTGATGGGTCCTGAACAAATGTTAATACCCTGTCCAAACGACACAATATTTAAAAAAATCAGCACATGCAGAGGCATCAGATGAAGGAAAGGCACCTATTGCAATTACATTTTTTTTGTGGGAAAAATGTATTGACTGAGTATTTTGACCACATTGCTGCCATTGACTTACATGGTGAAATACCTATACTGGAGCCAATCGCAGTGGCACTAGTGAGCAACGGCACAATTGCCGCTCCCAGCCCAACCAGGAAGTGAGCTTCAAAAAGTAAGCCCAGTCTTGGCCCCTTGATCCCAACCCATTCATAAAATACTTTGGTTCACCAGGCAACACCAGCCTTCCGGGCCACCTGCTCACGCAGCACAGGTAATCACATGGCTGCCACCACCTCCTCTCATTGGCTCTTTGTTTTATACGTAGAAGAATACGGGGGGTGGGGGGACTGGTGCAGCCTCCCGCAGACATTCTCTGGGCTCTTTGATCATGGAGAGGAAAGATTGTGACTTGGTGGTATGACGTTGTCGCGTCAGCATTAGGGTTGGGTATCGAACCTGCCGAGTATCGAAACATTTTGGAACCAACGGTACCAAATTTCGATACTTTACGGTAGGTTACTTCTCGACATGAATGGTATTTTTGCAGCCAGCGGACAATCCATTGCATCAAATACAACTACAATTAAATGAAACGCCAGTAACGCATCGAAAATGGTAAAGCATTTGATCGTCCAGTGCTTGGTCTTCTAACTGCTGACAACGATTTAATAACAGATATGGTTCTCGCAAACAGAACTTTTGGTTCGGATATTAACAATTGCCTTGTAGCCTAATAACGTATACGTAGCTGGCTAAGGTAGATGTTAGTTACGTTAACATTATTAGCTTACTTCGTATCTTTGAAGCTATCATAAATAAACGTTTGCAGTAGACAGCTAGTTGTGAAATGAATCAATCTCCTATTTCATTTCATACTAAGGTCCCTCTGTGAAAACCAGTAGTGTAGCCCCTTCCGTAACTCCCTTTACTATAGCAGCAAGTAGAACTAAGCTGAAGAACGAAAAAAGAGATCAACGCGCCGTGCTGTTGCATCCTTTCAATACAGTTGAATGTCCAAAATGGATGTCCTGACAGTTTTGGAATTGCACTTTATTTTCTTCTGTTGTGCTTATTCTGTCATTTTACAGTGACAATGTTTACAGAATAATAGCCTACTTATCAGTCATTTTACAATGACAAAATTTTCACAGAATAATACTTATCTGTCATTTTACAGTGACATAATGTTTACAGAATGAAAATGTTTACAAATAGTAAAAATAGCAATTATAATCATTTATAGAAACATAGTTGGCCGATAAACATATAAAGTTTTCATATTAGGCAGGGCTGGGCCCAACCCTCTTCCTGGAGATCTACCGTCCTGTAGGTTTTTACTCCAACCCTAATAAAGCACACGTCATTCAACAGCTAGAGAGCTTGTTGAGCTGCTCATTAGTAGAATCAGGTGTGCCAAATTAGGGTTGATATGATAACCGACAGGACGGTAGATCTCCAGGAACAGGGTTGGACAGCCCTGACATAAAGTAACGAAAAATGTATTGTGCAGGTATCGTATCGAATTGAGGGTACTGGTATCGAAAAATTTCAAACGATACCCAACCCTAGTCACCATGGCTCCCGCTAATGACGGAGTGAACAGTCACTGCTCTTCATGCTTTTAGAAAGCAGCAGCTTCTCTGACTGGGCTCCAGGGCCATATTCCTCCTAGTAGGCTAACTGAGTTAGCTGGCTAACTGCTGAGTAAAACCCCGAACAGTGTTTTTGCTAGTGCATATGTTCCATATTTGGGCGGTTCTGGGTTTTACTCAGCGCAGTTAGCCAGCTAACTGAGTTATCCATGTACGAGGAACGGGGCCCAGTAATTGAAGTTCTCATATATGCCACTTTTATTTTGTTAAGTTGGGGTGATCGAACCCCATTCCGTTCTGAGTAGTTACTGCTCTCACCTACATGTTTGTGGAGGGCAGAAGATAGAGCCTGTATCTCTAGGGTGCAGAACGATGCCTGTCATAGGGGAAATGCTTTAACAGCCCCTTCATATATTCAGTAACTCACTGTTCTAGCTTATTGTGGTTTTAGGGTCCCAGGGAGGGGTTGTGTCTGCGGTGATTTGGGGCCTGGGGAGGTACAACCTATAGTCATCAAAAATAGAAAAGTTAAGTGACTGAGTAGTATAGGTGAGTAAGTACTCCAATGTATTTAACAAATATGACTAACCTCCCCTAATCTGCTGAGCCATTGGGAAATGAGTTCTTATGTTCTTCCAAGCTATTTTCTGTGTTAATTTAAATTAGTGTGTATTTTATTTGAACCATCATTAACACCATAGTCACACAGACATCATAAAACTGTTACAATAAGAATAACAATTAGCAACAAAGTATAGACTACTACATCACCCCGGAGGCTATTGATGTAAAGTACCATTTCATTTTATTGGAAGATATTTGCTGTCATCCTAACTGAATGATGGCTCAGTAAATCTGCTTTACCATTCTGCCCTCCTTTTCCCAGTAAGCGTTGCAACATCCTATAACACAAGAAAGGTTGGCCTTGTTAGCCAGTTAATTTGTACGCATCTCAAAGCAGCAAATGGGCCACTGCAAAAATAGTACCACTATGCTGCAAAAACAAAAATAAGTCCATTTTAACAAGTGTTTTAGCTTTATATTTAGTACTTATATTTATTTCTATTGCTTTTCTGCTAAATAAGAAAAGATTTAGCAGTTTTACTGTTAACGACACTGGGTTGTGTTTTTCTGGCGGGGATGGGCTTGTGTGTAAAGGGTAGGGATGCAGGGTTCGTCTGTGGGCAGGACTGTTGTGTGTCGTGGTCAGAGCCGCGTCGTGTGTAGCAGGCGTTTGGAAAGTACCGGCCTTCCAACTCCTGTCGGCGCTTCATTCGAGGTGCTCGTGCGGTGCTGTTTTTCCTGCTGGCTGTCGGTTCTCTTTTTTCACTGGAAGGAACAACTGTTACAGCTTAGCGTTAAACAACTGTCATCAGCAGGTGGGTTTCTTCAGAGAAAGAACTCCAGCAATGAAGTAACACGGCAGCATCTGACCCGTGTGACACACAATCACTATGTCTAGTGATCAGTGCGCGATAAACAACTGGGCTTCAAATCAGGATTGAAAGGTGTGTCAGTGTTTTTTCTGGGTATTGATGCTCTTTATTTCCATCTTATCGCACAGCAGTAAAAGAGAGACCTGTTTAGTGTTGAATGGAAACGGCACCTGTAATCGCGCACCCCCTGCCCCGCAAGAAGAGGCCAGAGGACTTCAAATTCGGCAAGATCCTCGGCGAAGGCTCCTTCTCAACGGTATGCGGGCCTGGTCTGGGGGGTGCTGAGGTTCCCCTCCCGCCTGAAATGGGTCTAAAGAGTAGAACCGGAGGCTGTGAAAACGGGTATGTGACCATGGGCCTGTATCACAAAGCAGGATTACCGAGTTAGCTGGATAACTGCACTGAGTAAACCCGGAACCCTTCCAAATCTGGAACATGGACTGAAGTAAAAGAGCCATTCCGGGTTTTACTCAGTGCAGTTATCCAGCTAACTCCGTAATCCTGCTTCGTGATACAGGCCCTAGGTAACTTTGTAATGTCCAGCATATGCCTCGTAATGTCACTTTCAGTGTAAAGGTAAACGTGATGAGGTAAGAGATGAAGGTTAGACCACACTCCTTTTTCTCATTGGTGTGTATTTGTTTGGTTCGCCTGATAAATAACTTGGCGATTACTCCCCAGTGTGCTTGTTCACGGTTTTTTAGTCTTGGGGATGGCACAGGCAGGAATAATTTTTTGTCCGGGTTTTCTGTTAACATCCAATTTTTTTCTCATAGGTTGTACTGGCGAGAGAACAGTCAACATTAAAGGAGTATGCAAGTAAGATCTTTGTGTTTAAACGTTAGCGTATACGTGCCTAATGAAGATAATACTGACACGCTGTGATTTGTGATGCTGGTGTTAATAGATTGATCACATGGACATACATATTGATAAGTGAGTGACCTGAAGTGTGAACACTATGAATATATGGATAATGGGAGAGAAGCCATATTTAAACATTTAAACTTTTGAGCAGCTGAAGTATGTGCTTGAAGTATGTAGAATGTCACTTGAAGTAGTATTCCAGAGATGGTATTCTGGCATTGAATGATGTAAAACTCAAACAGCATTTCCCATATTGTTAAGTTAATATCTTGTGTTGTGATATCATGCACAATGATAATGATAGAATTGAGATATGATATTGCAATATCGTGCACAATGATAATGATAGCATTGCGATATGATATTGTGATGTCATGCACAATGATAATGATAGAATTGCGATATGATATTGTGATATCATGCACAATGATAAAATTGCAGTATGATATTGCGATATCATGCACAGATAATGATAGCATTGCGATATTGTTGTGGGTTCAGCAGGCCTGATGGATTCTTCCTTTCTTCCCCTCATTATATGTATATATTTTTTTTTTTTCTTCCTCCCTTCTTTCAGTCAAAATCCTGGAAAAGCGGCACATTATGAAGGAGAATAAGGCTCAGTACGTGAAGAGGGAGCGGGATGTGATGTCACACCTGGACCACCCCTTTTTCGTCAAGCTCTACTTCACTTTTCAAGACGAGGAAAAGTTGTGTATCCTTTCAAATGGCATCTGAAAGTGCGTAGCACGCCGAGTCTGACGCCGGAAGAAAACCATTTATTTATTTATGTATTTTTTGTAATTGTGCGTTTGGATCTCCGTGACCCGTCGAGTTGTCCTTAACCGTGTTCTCTCAGATTTCGGGTTGAGTTACGCCAAAAACGGGGAGCTGCTTAAATGCATTCGCAAAATAGGTTCTTTTGATGAGACGTGTACTAGGTTCTACTCTGCGGAAATCGTTTGTGCGTTAGAATATTTACATGCCAAGGGGATTATACACAGGTAAGAGAGTGCTGAGTCTGCCATGTGGAATCATATCTGACCACCTGCTTTTCATCAGCAATCCTTTTTCTTCCATTAAACTGGAAATTCTATTAAATATAGCCTAACTCACATAAGTATGTAAAGCAAGCAAATGCTGGTTTATAAATCAGACTGCAAAATGCTAAGGTGTGTTTCTCCAAATCCTCACGTACGTTGACATATTTTAATAGTTTTGAGTTTTGCTCTCCTTTCAGGGACCTGAAACCAGAGAATATTTTACTGAACGAAGAGATGCACATTCAAATAACAGACTTTGGAACGGCAAAACAATTATCTTCAGACAGCAAGCAAGGTACACATTTAAACGGATGAATCCAGTTTTTGTTTTGTTCTTGCTTGCTTTTTTTAAGTTTGTTTACATATTATACTGTTTTCAGTAAACTAATCTTATCTCCTGCATAGGTGTGGAGCACGGTCTGTTTATATACCCATGTATGGGAGGCTGTGTGCAACCTGTAGGACTGTAAGGGCTCAGAACTCCCACTCTCTTTACAGGTTGGGCATCTTGTGTCTGGCAGTTTGGCTCTTTTTTTGGCTGATTGTGGTTGTTCTTACTTCTGCAGCGCGAGCAAACTCATTCGTAGGAACCGCGCAGTACGTCTCTCCAGAACTGCTAACTGAGAAGTCCGCTTGCAAAAGGTACGGTGATACTACCACCCCCCTCCTTTCCGTTTTCTAGAAAGTTGTCCACCCTGTGCAGCATGAGCTGGATGCATAGTTATTTCTGGAGTTAAAAGTGGAATAACTTTAATTTCCATCTTGTGCTTCAGCTCAGACCTCTGGGCTCTAGGTTGTATAATCTATCAGCTGGTGGCAGGACTACCGCCGTTTAGAGCAGGGTGAGTTCTCTTCAGTTCTTTTCACATGCTTTCAGATGTTTTAATTTAATTTTTATTACGTGACGTCTCAGTTGAATTTAACTTCAGTGTTGTCAGTACAGAGTACATAAAAGATGTGCGCGAGAAGGCAGCAGGTTTGTGGTGTGGGTGACCTTGGAAACAAGCAGTTGGCTCCCCTACAGTTTTCACAGTGGAAGTCACAGCAGTGTACTTTGGACCAACCATTGTTTAATGAAACCAAAGACCAGAAGGACAGTTTAAAAATAAGTTTAAAAAAAAAAAAAAAAGTAAATATAAAAATTAAAAAAATTAAAAAATTAAAAAGTCTGCGTGAAATAACAGGGAGTAATAGCAGAGGTGTTTATGACTTGTTTGTGTAGAGTACGCCTGGGGAACTACAGAAGCCTGGTCACATGACCAGACCACCGCAGGGTTAAACTGTAACGGGCAAATGGGCATGTTTGGAATTCCGAGGCGTGGCGGCACGTGAACGTGACCTCCGACCCTCAGGCGCTTCACATTTAAAAATGCCAAATCATTGTGAGTCCGAAAATGTAAGAGCAGGGTTCAATTTTGATTGTTTGCAAATGTCTGTTTTGTCACCAGAAATGAGTACCTCATATTCCAGAAGATCATAAAGCTCGAATATGAATTTCCAGAGAAATTCTTCCCAAAAGCAAAGGATCTTGTTGAGCAGCTGTTAGTAAGTCCCTGTCATTTCATCTTAGTGAGCTTGTGTGTTTATTTTTTCCCTTGTTGTATTGTTCAGACCGGCCCAGCTACTGCAGATAAACATTAGCCTCTGTGCTAACTTTAGTGTGATTTAATGCCCGCGCTCAAAACTGTAGACTGTTCCGGTCAAAAAATAATTATTCAGTGTTTGTTGTGCTTGTGTGGGCCAGTAAATGGCGGTAAGATTCTGATAGTTTGCGCATGTGACCTGCAGTCCTTGGACCCCTCAAAGCGGATTGGCTGTGAGGAGATGGGCGGGTACAACCCCCTGAGGGGGCATCCCTTCTTTGAGAGCATCTCGTGGGAGAATCTGCACCTGCAGACGCCCCCCAAGCTCACCGCCTACCTGCCTGCCATGTCCGAAGACGACGAGGACTGCTACGGCAACGTGAGTGCGGCGGGGCGTCGGCCATTGTCCGGACAACCACCAGCACTTTTTGCATGGTTGGCCATATTATGTCACGTGACCGTAACACACAGATGGTTTCTGTAAAATAAAATTTGCTTGAGGCCCTCTGTTCATTCGACCAGCCTGGACCACAGAATGACCTTGTGGCTTTTTTCACTGTAATGCGTAAGATGGCCCTCATCATAGCGATGTACTGAAGAGCTTAAACGTTTTTGTGCATCTCTGCAGTAGTTTGAACCATGAATTTATTTAAATATTTTTACTCAAAAGTTGAGTGGATGATCTTTTTTTTTATGTTCACATTCAGAATGGCTTGTCTAGGCTCAGTGCTGAGACCGCAGGTTGAAAAGTTAAGAAGATATTTAATGTTTCCCATCTGGCTGCTCAGTATCTTTGTATTCTCTGTAGACATAACAGCACTTATTTGTACAGAGAATAAAATGAGATGAATTGGTGGTGATTATTATATTATTACAAATGCCCACCTCCAGACCTAGGTCAAACAATTATTTTAAATCCTTTAACTCTTGAGACACCAATACAATTCTGTTTTCTGCAGTATTCAGTAGAAAATACTTAGTTGGATGTGATCTTATGTTTCGGTTGGACATGCTGAGGATCTGCAAGAGTTTGGTCACATGGTACCAGCGACTAAAAGTCTTAAAACAGTGAGTTGTTGAGTTGTTCATTCTCTCTGAAATGGGCGTGGCTCTCCCTTCCTCCACAGTACGATGACCTCCTCTGTCAGTTCAGCAGCATGCAGGTGGCGCAGTCGGGCTCCTCCCACTCGCTGTCCGTGCCAGACTCCGCCCCCCCAAGGAGGTCTAGTAGCAACATCCAGCAGTACATCCACGACCTGGACAACAACTCCTTTGAGCTGGACCTGCAGTTCTCCTATGAAGAGAAGCAACTGCTGCTGGAGAAACAGACCAATAGGAACCCCTGGTAGAGCCCCTCCCCCCTCACCGCCACCATATGAAGGGATAAGGACAGGAAGGAGATAAACCAAAACATGTTTTTGTGGGATGTTGTATCAGGCGTGCTTAATTCATCATCATTGTTATCTCTGTAATAACCATAACATTGACACAGAGACCAGGGGAAGTTGTTCCCATTTATAACTGTAGAGTGGTTCTGTCTCCACAGATTTATTTACGCAACTGTGCGTTCAGTATTTTCATCCCGGCTCTAAACCTGGGCCCTCACAAACCTGTGTCCAAATGTGAAACCTGGGGATATACAGTGCAGTCTGTAGGTGTTTGGACAGTGGCACAATTTTTGGATTTCAAATGGAACAGTGATGACGAGGTTAAAGTAAAGTCTTTTAGCTTTAATATGAGGGTTTTTACATCCATATTGGGTTAACCGTGTAGCAATTGTAGCCATTTTTACGTAGTCCCCCCCATTTAGGGGACGAAAAGTAACTAGACAAATTAACATAAACAACCCTTAAAGTGATCCATCCATATCTACAGCACATCTGGCCGCAGTGTGATGGTTTGAGGCTCGTTTGATATCTCAGACCCTTGATGACTTACAGCCATGTAGCCAACCATGTGTTCCATACTGTTCCAGTGTAATTGGAGATGGAGATCCATTCAAATGCAGAGAGCTTATAGCATCGCTTGTACCTGAAAAAAAGATTCTTTTGATGTTGTTGGGTCACAGGCATCAGGAAGTCATGGCATGCAAAGGATATCCAACCAAATATTAAATATGATGAATTTGTGTAAGTATGTAAATTTTTCCAATAATCTTTCGTCCCCTAAAAAAGGGGGGACTATGTATAAAAAGGGCTACAAGTGCTACACGGTTCACCCGATATAGATGTAAAAATGGTCAAATTAATGCTGAAAGTCTGCAATTTAACCTCATAGTCACTGTTCTGTTTCAAATCTAATGTGCTGGTGTACAGAGCCAAAACAACAGAAATAGTTTCACTGTCCAAATACTTACTTTGACTCGCCATCAATGTTACACTGTACGTGTGCACATATATGAACAGAAAATTAATTGTAAATGTGTTATACTTGTCTGGTTCACTTCAAAGTTGTTGTTTTTTTTTCTTTTTCCAAGGCACCAATTTGTAGAGAATAATTTGATACTCAAGATGGGGCTGGTGGACAAAAGGAAGGTAGGTTTAAAAAACAAATAAATAAATTTGCTTCAGATGAAACTTTGTTAGAATGCCCTTTAAAACCGATGACTCGCCATCACTTACTCTAAATTATGTGTTTTGACTCACTGCTTTTTGTAAAAGGAATTCTTTTGTGTGCATTTATCTTTTGTGAACAATTCTGCATTGCATTTTTCATATACACAGAAATTAAGCACAGTCAGGACCAAAATACACTTGGGGGTATTTCTGACTATTCCAAGTTTTGTCTTAAAATGTACATTGTGCACAAATGCAGTTACCCCAAACATAGGCTATAGTGCGTGCGTGCGGCTTAAGAACGCATCAGGTGAAAACCGCACTTTAATTGATATAATGCATGCACAAAGGCGAGCCAATCACAAGCAGCTGTTGACTCAACCGCTCAGTCAGCACACAGTAGGCCTTTGACACAGCTTCAACCTTTAGTTTTAAATTTTTTGTGTTGAACATCTGCGACACAGTCTGACATATTAATACGGCATTCTGCAGCACATAGTCGTCACACTTATATGAGACCCCTACAACTGCATTTCTGCACAATTTTCAGGAAGTATTTCTTTAGACAGAGAGTTGTCAACGTGTTTAATAGCTTGCCAGGTCACGCAGTAGTCAGAGACACACCGAGTGTTCAAATTCATGCTTTCTGGTGCTGGATGCTCTAATCTGTAGGCAAATCATGACCCTAGATAGGCTGAATGGCCTGCTCTCCTCATTTTGTATTATGTTCTAGGTGAGCTGAATGGCCTGTCCTCCTCACTATGTATTATGTTCTAGATGGGCTGAATGGCCTGTCCTCCTCACTATGTATTATGTTTTAGATGGGCTGAATGGCCTGTCCTCCTCACTATGTATTATGTTCTACATGAGCTGAATGGCTTGTTCTCCTAATTTCAGTTATTTTCAGCCTTTAAAGCCTGTGCCTCTGTCTGTTCCAGGGGCTGTTTGCTCGACGGCGCCAACTACTGCTCACAGAGGGACCACACCTGTACTACGTAGACCCAGTTAACAAAGTTCTGAAGGGGGAGATCCCATGGTCCCCAGAACTGCGCCCCGAGGCCAAGAACTTCAAGACCTTCTTTGTTCACACGGTAACGTATAGGCCAGTTTATAGTCCAGCAACAGTGTGTCGCTCGTCTGAAATCGCAGAGCTTTTATGAACATTCTGTTGTCGCTCTATGTACACTGTGGTTGTTGTCGTTAGCAAAAAGTATAAACGTACTCGAGCGACAGTTTATACTCGGGGGACAATGGAGGAAGAAGCAGCTTTAATTGGCTACATCTCATTATGTCTGCTGCTTTACCCCTTTTTTTGTCTGAGGCCGCTGAAATAAAGTTTATTAATTTCCATTTCGAGGGCACCGTATTGGTTGAAATATCATTCACTGTGTCAGTGAATACACTTGTAGGCTATGTCGGTTTTGAACGAGGTAGCAAATAATAAAAAGTTTGTAATAAAACAGTCCCTCCAGGATTTCGCGATGTCGCGATCGCAACTATTAACGCAAAATCAACGAAACTCCGTGAAAGTTGCGAGAGCTTGCATTTTTTTTTCCAATCACCGCAACTTTCCCGTGAAAAATGGTCAAATCGTTGTGTTAAGACCCCGGCTCGAAGAAATTATTTCAAAACACAAATAGGCGACAGAATTACTCCAAGAATTACTCCACGTTAACTGCGATTTTCAGATCCAAAAAAATAAGTTTCACATTTCAATTTACAAATAAAACAAAACATTTTTGTTATATTCAGGCATTTTTAATGGTTACTCAGAACGTAAGCTCCATAATATTTCCAGTTGTTTTATAGGCTACAGTACTGTTTCATTCTCACTGAACTTATATTAGGCCTACATATGATTTTTTTATTGAATTACATATTATATTTTGAAATCGCAATTTTTATTTGCTACTTTTTTGCAACAATCACAAACAATCACAACAATCACAAAAAAACTGCGAGATCCTGGTGGGACTGATTAAACCTCAACATTGATGCAACTCCTCATATTAAACGTTATTTAGTAGGAAAACATGGAGGGCATAGCCTACGTTAGGGATGTAAATGGCTACAAGACGGGACTCATTGGGGGAGCAGCCTACAATTCTCTAGTTAGAGAAATGAGGTTCAAGAATGTGGAGTAGCCTATTTCACTCGCTAGGCTACATCAGAATGCCACGGATCAAATAGGCTGACACTCGAGTCTTTAATCTGGCAAATCTAAGTTACTGTTAAAGCAAATAACTTCAATGCATTCGCAGGTGCGTACAACACTACAAATGTCACAATCACAATACAGACTAATATGCTATTGGTAACTTGTAGGGGTTCCACGGTTTGGTTCAGACCTCGGTTTTTGAGCCACGGTTCGGTTCATACCTCTTTTTTTTTTTGTTTTGTTTGTGTAACTTCTGAAAAGGCAAAAGCTTTAACTCGATCCACATTGGCACCCCATAACTACAGTGGTAGACATATCGGTCCCAATTACAGTAGCCTATTCATGTTTGTCTTAAATTATAAACTAGGCTACGGCTTTAAGAAAAACCCAGGATTTAGGGTTGAAATAGTCTACGTTGCTGTTATGTAAAAACACAAACGGTGTTTTTGTACCTTTTTTTTTTTTTAAACATGTAGCTACACTTATTTTTTATTTCTGTTTTAGAGTGTTGTTTATTTATTTTTCTATTTGTGCGCTATCAAAATAGCCTAAATGGTGTAATATTCAAATATTCAAAAAGCTTCAAGGACCTTTGATTTCTAAAACCTAACTCCTAAACACAACCCTACTGGTACTTTACAACCAAAGCCTACATGGGCTCTTTTTACTCCAAAAATGTTGCTGCTCGCATTGGTACCGCCAAAACCCATTTCTCTGCCAGGAAAAACCCTGCAGCTTGTCCTAACTTTAAATAGAATAATAATTTTGTGATTTAAGTTATAGTGTTAATTGTGAAATGAAAAATTTGTTTTCTTACATTAGTAACGTAATGAGAGCTCAACAGGCTGCACCTGCAGTGGTGGCAGCGGGTTGGGGTTGGGGGAGGGTTCCGTCTTCCAGAACCGCAACACAAGACACGTTTGTATCGCGGTTTCAGAACCGTTACACCCCTAGTAACTTGTAATATTGGAAGCGAGCTGCTTCTCATTTTGGATTGTAACGTTTTCTCAACACAGTCTAGCTCAGCATCAATCGTTGAAATTACATTGTTATTATTATTAGGCTATTACAGCCCCCTGGGTTCCCTCTTAGGAGATGATATACTCGCACGGCTGATTCTGTGTGCTGCTGTCTGCAAAAGTTGATTTACTGCAATTTTTTTATTTATTTTAAGACCGTTTCCACTGACTACAAAAAATATAAAATTACAATTACTTCATTACAAATTAAGTGGTAAAAACTTACCTTTATTGTGAATGCATAACAAATTAAGTGGTAAAAACTTACCTTTATTGTGAATGAATCAAATGATCCACAGCCATTGGCTGTGTGTGTTCTGTCTCATACCCGTATCAGCTATTAAATTTCTTAATACAATTCGGAGTAAAGGCTTGTTTTGGGGCTACATTGTATGTCTTTATGATGGATTTTACACCTTTACTGCAAAAAGGAAACATTTCGTTTTGGCTTTTAAGGTTGGGAAAATGTTATGAGATGGCATGCTTCATGGAGAACCGCAAATAATGGTGAATCTCTTCCTTACAGCCGCACAGGACATATTATCTAATGGACCCTAGTGGAAATGCAGACAAGTGGTGCAAAAAGATTCAAGAAGTCTGGCGAAAGATTTACCACAAGCACCAAAACGCTGGCATGTAGTTCCCCCAATACACGCACCAGCTTCTGGCTGTGACCGGACCCCCATCTTCCCCAGGACCGGGGCTTGTGCTCCCCCACGAACTCTTGCTCGCCAATTTTGACATCTCTTTATACAAAGGCTGGCTTCAAAAAAATGTCACTTAAAATAATAATAAATATAGGAAAGAAAATGACTAATGGAATTCAGGGTTGCTACTGCTTTGCCTGCTCTATGTGCTTTTGCTGAAGATTCAGACGCATAACGCTCATGTTTGGACACAGTTCCACGTTCCGCACCTCAGCTATCCCGATAGCGTGTAGGAAAACGTGCTTCGCTAGGACTGATGTAGATTTCCTCACACACGCATCCAGTTTGTGTATAGCGCAGCCTTGTGGTCAGGAAGGGGTGGTGGGTAAAGACTTCTTTCCCATGGGTTTATTTTGCAATCAAAACTATCTGGGAGTGAAGTGAAACTCCTAAAAGAACCGGGTTTGCCTGAGTCTCCTGCCTTTTTGCTCCGAATCAGCAGCTTGCAGTCCTGTGAGTGGCGGCTTTGCTTCCTGATCGCGGGTTTACAGCGGTACTTAATCTTAGCATATTATACTCCCGTTAAACAGCGGAACTTAAACGGAAGCGTGACTTCTCAGCTGCTGCGGTCGCACAGTTCGTCGTGGGTTTACGAAGCGGCTAGTTTCCACAACCTTGGTAGGGGTCTCGCCATCAAATCTGACCTAGGAGTCAAAAGAACTATCTTTGTTTTTAGGGGGAGCAGTGATTTCTGGGAGAGATCCTCTGGCTGGTTGCCAGTTTGACAGGTGCAGCTGTGCAAACCGCGCGTCTAGAAGCATTCTCACAGTGACGTAATAAAGTGTGTTTGGGTGTCCGGAGAAGACGTTTCAATCCAAATAGCAGATGACATTGCTGTATCTGTATTTAAAATTTAGCAAGTGCAGGAAGTGTTTATTTTACTCTTGCTAAACCTTTCTTTTTTTTCTTTTTTTATTATTTTTTTATTATTTTTTTTCCTTTAAATCAGGTTGGCGACAGTCGGTTACATTGTGTATTTAATAGGCTACTCTACCTGGTTTGTAACCGACCAGAACTGTGATGTACAGATGACGTATTATTGAAAACTGAAGCAAGTAATGCAATGATATTAGGACACACACTTTTTGTATTTTTATTCTTGTATAAGGTTATTTGCTGGCTATTGTTTAGCCTCTAGTTCATTCTGTGTTATTTAAATTCTAATATATGAATCATGTTTGGATTGAAGTCATGTTCAGGGGCCATGTTGTGTATGTATTGAGATGTAAAGCCTTTGAATGTGAATAATTATTGTAAACTATGATATTTTGCAACTTTTTTCTTACTTTATTATATAAATTTTCTATTTGGTCAGTGATTTAATCATATTTCTCATAATTTAATGAATCTGTTTATTCTCTTTACAATTATTTGTGCGCTAGATATAGTTGTTGATGGATGAATATCCCATATAATGATTGGTCGTCCTATAATAAACGCATGTAGGGTTTTAGGCAAACGATATCCCTCGGTGTCCTGTCCATTTGTACACCCCCCCCCCCCCCCCCCAACGTGTGTAAGAGGTGGTTACTGCTTGTGGCAGAGCTCCCAGTTATACTCTACTTGTTACAAAATATAACATTCACCATCCAAAATGGACTTATTTCTTACTTAGATTTTTACAGTCGTCATGTTTCTTTTTTTTCGTCCTGTCACACACTGCCCTCTACTGGTAAGTAGTGGTAGTTTCTGTAATCTTGATATGATGTGACTGCATTACATTACATTACATTACATTACATTACATTATAGGCATTTAGCAGACACTCTTATTCAGAGCGACTTACACAACCTCTTATTATATTTATCCGTTTATACAGCTGGATATATACTGAAGCAATTCAGGTTAAGTACCTTGCTCAAGGGTACAACGGCAGTGTCCTACCTGGGAATCGAACCTGCAACCTTTCGGTTACAAGTCCAGTTCCTTAACCATTGTACTACACTGCCGCCCGTATTAAAGTGTGTTGAAATGAGGTCCTTTTTATTGACTTCATTCTGAAGGCTCTCGTGCAATATAAGAAGACATATTGTCTAATTAGTAGGAACCCATTTACACATCAGTATTTTGGTTTAATTGGTCAAATACACAGGTACAATCTATGCGAAAGTAGCCTACATAGAGACACAAGCATTTTAGGCATTTTAATAGTTTCCTCCTTGAAATGCTGCTCAATGTTCTGTTTTCTGTTCAACTGAACTGCAACAAGGAAGCCATTAAAATATGTCCCGTGAGTTTCATTTGCCACATATTTAATTAAAGTTGCCAGCCATTTCCTGGCTTTTTCTTTATGCATTTCCCTGAATACGGCTGTGCCAAGTACAGCTTGGACAACCATAAGGAATGTAACCTAACTGATAAATGGAAATCAAATTGTGTAGATGTGTTTCATATATCATTTGCTTTTATCTGACCTCACATTTGTAGTCAGTTCCTCCTTGTACTCCTACACACTGTTTTTCCATCCATAATCAGACTTGAATTGTGCTGACTATCTGTTTTGTGTATCTTGCCAGAACAGAGCAATTATAAGAGGTGAATGGCCTATACCACTACAAATACATAGGTTGATATATTGATATAAAAAATAAAAAAAAGTCGCCGTTGCACCTGTCATGCATAGTGCCCACTGTACAAGCCTCTGGAGGCAGTGTTATGATCTGGGGTTGCTTCAATTGGTCAGGTCTAGGCTCAGCAACATTATGGAGTGGTTCGAGTCTCCCGTCGTCAATACAAGATCTCGGCCAAAAATGAATGCAAGTCTGGACGGAAATAGGGTACCTATATTCTGGTCAAACTTTGGTTTTTAAATCTGCCGAACATCTTTAGGTAAGTGGTTCCCAAACTGGCTCACAGGAAATATATTAATTTTCGAAGTGGTTCAAGGTCTCAGAAAGTCTGGAAATTGCTGCTTTAGATGGATCTCCACACAGCCAAGGTTCCATGCAGAGAGCTTTACTACGTCAACACACCGGCATTCATAATATTCATGCATGCGTCCTCATAACATCCTCACTACAGCCATCCTCACCTTCAGATGCCTACTTGGGGGTCGACTTACTAAGACCCCAAATAAGGGGTGTTATTTTGCGTGCATATTTGCACATGTTATTTCACACTTTGCAAGTGATCAACTAAGTCATTATGTAAATTATTCCAGCCACAAACAGCCATTTTTAAATGTGAGATTTTGCGTGTTGCATGGAATGGTTACACTAAAAAATATCTCGTAAGCAAACTGAGTCAGATTTTACCATTTGTAACAGGATTATACCATACGTCTCAGAACCTTATAATACTGGTAGGAATAGGTAGAAACAGGTTAGATAAGCGTCCCAGGAACTTTATTTTATAGGAATATCATTACATCTTTGATTAAAATGCTAATTGATGGCATCCACATTTGCCATGTTCACTGGGTAGGATTCAGATAAAATTCTGTCAATATTGTTTCCAAAATCCAATGTACCAAACTTTTCCCAGGTATAAATAAATGTTTGAAATCCACCCAAACCCTACTGCAGGCCCACCCCCGCAACCACTATGTAATACAAGTTCTCTATGCTCCAGAGGTTTTAGGAAGATGCATTTCGGAGTTTAGCTTCTTCAACCTTTCTAATACATTTCCTGAAAATATAGGGATGGTTATTTTCCCCAGTCCTGAGTAATGAGTCATTGAAGTATGTCATTTTCGGTTTCATTATCTATTATGGTGGTACCTATTTCTGACCACCGCTGTTTTGACTCCACTAGAATATAATTGGTACTGAGGAAAGGAGAACATACTTGAATGTGTCAATCAATAGGTTAATTGACTTCAGATAAGGTTCATTACTACTCAGTGAAAGAGATCCTCATGGGTTGAACATCGCTCGTGGTGTGGAAGAAACACATAGCAGGACTTTTACTTTCTGACCCCTGGACTTTCCACCTCTCTTCTTTAGCAACATCTCATTGGCATCAGATAGGCCATACCACAATGGTTCTTAAGTTCGGTTCTGGGGAGCCTTTTATAAATGAGAAATGGTGCTTGCAATCATACTCATGTTAGCTAGCAAGCAAATTGCATGAAATCAAGCTTGTTCTAATGAAAAACGTTTCAGTTAAAATTAATAATAGCCTACCTGCATTCATTACTTGCTAGCCAGCTTGCCAGGTTAAAATCAAAACACTACTTTAATGTTGCAAGAAAACATTGGTAGGTAGCTAACAAACAAAACTAACCTTACAATAAAGGAGGTTAAATTATGCTTACAATAGCTAGCAATCAGTGGAAAAAACAAGCATGTTCTAATGAAAATCAGCATCTAAATGTTATAATGCATTTATTACTTTCTAGTCAAATTGCCAGGTTAAAATTAACATTGGTTATGTTCTCTTTAATTTGTTCAAAATCAAAACACCACGACTTTAATGTTGGGGTGTGGGGTATGCGGGCAACTGCATGTTGCTTATAGAATCCTCTTTACAACATGTTATCAAATATTCTCTTTTCCTTCCATATTAAATTAATAACACTAGTTTTGGGGTAGGGGATAAATAACAATTAGAATATATCAACAAATAACGTTATTTCACTTAAAAAAAAGAAAAAAAGATTGGATCGTGTGGGCCCCCCTAGCGGTCGTGGCCCTAAACAACCGCATAGAGTGTTTATGCCAGTGGCCGGCCCTGGACATATTAACACAATGCAAGTTTGGCTCGTTATCATTTGCATTGACTTTGAATTCTCCATTATCTACCAAATGGTTCGTTTTAGTGGCCATGTGTCATCACTTTCACCAATTAGGAGCCTATTGATTCACCTCTGTCTTTAATTTGATCAGTGAAATCATTTACTCTTTTAATTAAATTGTTTGCAATGTAACACAATATGAACATTCAGGCATGCATAACTATTTCTGATATAATGTGGTTTAAGAGGGTAGGCTAAACAATCCCTCAAAACATGAAAAGCACAATTAAAAATTAAAGGTTAAAATTCTGGGATTGCAATTGTAGTTGGAACGGAAACCAGCATAGGCTAGCCTACAGTAGGCCCCAAGGGACCGAACTTGAGAACCCATGGGCTACCGTAACTGGGACACTACCCGTCCCTATCAGTCGAAAGGCCTGTAATGTCAAAAATGCAGTTTTCATGAAATGGCGACACTCGATAGCAGCTAAAATGTTGAAGGTCTTTCGGTCACTAAAGTGCACTACAAGTGCAATATAGCTAATGTCAACTGAATAACTATGGTGTACATAGATTAGGCTACATAAATTGTGCTTTTTCAGACGTTTAAAAATAACAGTTTAATTGGGAACAAACGACTTTTGTATTGCTGTGCAGGCCTGTCTGTTTTTGTTAAACTTTCATAGATGGCCTACATTATATATTTACTTTAAGGTTCACTGTAGTTAAGACTTTTAATCTTATGGAATTGCATAGGCCTACATTGATTTTAACGCCATCAAGTCCGGCAAAATATGTAGGTTAACCAAAACTTTTTAAGTGACCAAGCTTTTGAGCTAGTTATAGATAATGCGGAAATTCTTTACAAAAATGTAAAGAGTCAATAAATAGGCTACGTATTACAAACACCACACTTGTGTAAACAAATATTTGCCTGTGGAAATTTATTTATTTATTGAACAACTGGGCTGAAATGCATTTGACTAATTTAAGATTAAAGGAATACGACCCAAGACGGGAACACTGCAGTGCACACGCTCTCGAGCTCGGGAGTGGCATCGCTATCGCTCGTGCGGAGGAGGGAGGGAGCGAGGCGCAGGACAGGGGACACAGGGTTGCCAGACTGAGGGATTTTTCCCTAAATGTAGGGTATTTTAACAATTCATGGGGGAATTTTTAAAGAAAAAATGTATTGGAGTCAATGACAGATGGGGGATTTTAAAAGGAGGTATGGGGGGAAATTGTGAGAAAATTGTATGGGACTCAATTGAAGATGGGGGATTTTCTGAATGTTTGGGGTTAAGTGGATTAATACAGGCATCTGGCAACACTCCTTGCGTTCAGTTCCTGGAGCGGAGCGGAATGGCAGAGAAGAGCGTTGACTCCAGCGGCTCTGGCAGTTGGAGAGGTCCCAGTCATTCTCCCGGAGAAAGGCTGTCTGGTTTGAGCTCATCCAAATGGGTACGCTTAAACGTCGGCGGCACCTATTTCCTGACCACACGACAGACCCTGTGCCGAGAGCCTAAGTCTTTCTTATACCGACTGTGCCAGGCCGACCCCGACCTCGACTCCGATAAGGTACGTTAACTTAGCGCAGCGCTTGCTAACACTACAGGCTAACATAGTTAACGAACGCTACAGGCTTAGCTATATTACATAGCAATGATAACTGTGTTGCGAAATAGTGGGCACCTTCCAAGGTGTTTATATTTTATTCCAGACGTATTTAATTCGCAAACTGTCCAACGTTAGTGTTGCTAGTCAAATGTAATGAGTGGTTGCTCGCCTGCTAGTTGGCTAACGTTAACTGGGCTAATTGCCATTCAGCCACATAAAGTCGCTCGCTAGCGAATGAGAAGGTGTACGTCTAACGTTAAAAATGTGCCGATTTTTGCAGTTTTGTCTACCGTTAGGTTGCAAGCCAACAAACTCCTTAAACTCACCACAAACAACTGGACAGCTGGCTAACGTTAGCTAACTAGCGTTAGCTGAACAGATAACGCCAGGCTATTCTTTCTAACAAAGTTAGCCTGGTGTATGAATATCAGATGCTATCGCTTGATATGTAGCTACCGAGCAGTTAGGTGTGTACTGTAGCCTACAGTTTGAGTATCTGACTCTGAGATCGCAATTTAGCTCACCTGGCTTTATAAATAACGGGTAGAGGTGGAAAATCCAGGTTCAGAAAGTAATGGTCCTCCCAGTATTTTGGTGTAATCACCTGGATTTTCTAATTGGCACAATTCTCCAGCCAGGAGGTAGAACTTAAGTTAATTAGCTAAATCAACTGGCTAGTTAATGGGTGAAAGAAACACATGGCAGGACTTACTTTCTGACTCCTGGGCCACATGTATAAACAGTGTTGAGCAGAAAAATGCACTCAGAAAGCTGCGTAAACGAGTTTCCACACAGAAATTCAGACATAACATAAGAGAACCTGCATGCCTCTGCACATGCTGGACACCATGCAAACGCAATGTTTGGAGACGGTGTGATATGGCGACACCGTGGTAGAAAGGCAAAGGGAGAAAATGCAAAACTTTGCGAAAGCAGATTTCCGACTCTCTCCCTGAACATTCTTTTACTCAGAGTTTTATACATGTGGCCCCTGGACTTGCCACTTCTGGTAAGAACGCATTTGCAGCGGCTAGCTTACTGGTGTGCAGTTAGTAAGAGTAAATTTTCCAGTGGTACAGTAATAGTATCACTGACATAAGTTTCGTCCAGTCTTGCCAGACATGTATATAAGTACTACATTTACAATAATGTTTACATGAGAATGAAGACTTCTGAAAAAACTTTTCCAAGAATAAGTGACATCTTTGAAACTAAAAGTTTTAAGGCAAGACACAGAGTATTCTGTGTATTCCTGTAGGTCAGTTCTGTCATTTCAAAAAGCATGCAACAGAAAATATTTTTGCAGTAACGTTTTCACTTCCAAATAAGAGGTTTAGATAAACTGGACTTGTTTGAGGTAAATTAGTCTTTATCTAAATATGCCCCATTGGACTCCATTGATTTGGGTGACCTAAGCTCGAAAAAGAAAGATGTGACAAAATTATTATTATTACCGAACAGCATGGTGGAAATAGTTCGTAAAAAGGGGCCCAAAAAACGAAATTACCCTTTGACCTCCAAATCACAGATTTTCTATACTAGAATTTACTTATGTTTCCCTCTCTCTCTCTCTCTCTCTCTCTCACACACAGGATGAAACGGGTGCCTATTTGATAGACAGAGACCCCACCTACTTTGGTCCAGTGCTTAACTACCTGAGGCATGGCAAACTGGTCCTGAACAAAGACCTCATTGAAGAAGGTGGGGTTCCAGCATTTAGGGGAACCGTTCCCCAACATGTGTCTGAGTTTAAATCCTCATACTGGTTTTACATCCAGCGTTTAGGGGAACCGTTCCTCACGTATCTTCTGTTTTAAAAACGGTGATGAAAAAAACAGTATAAATAAATAAAAACTAGGGATGCACTGATGTATCTGCCAACGATCGGTATCGGCCAATAATCCTAAAATTGGATCGGCCGATTGTATTAGAAACAACTGACGGTTAGCTCCGATAATGTCCTGTCAATCAAAAAGAAAAAAGTTGGTTTATTTGTAATCCAAGAGCTGGTTTTTATTTACCTGTCCGATCAAAGAAGTAATTGCACTTTGTTTTCCATATTCAGTGTTTCCCCTATATACAAGAACCAACACCAGGCCAACCAAATCACAGACCCTTGTTGACTTACAGCCATTTAGCCAACCATGGGTTCCATACTATTCCCGTGTAAATTACAGCTTAATCTAGTCCCACCCCCCAATTCCCATAGAGATCCATTCAGATGCAGAGAGGTTATAGTATTGCTGCTAAGAGTACCTGGAAATAAGATATCAGGAGTCTTTTGATATCCTTTTATACAGAATCATGATGGCATCACCTGTTTACCTGTGGAATACCTGTTTGACCTGTTTTTTTCACAGAATGAATGAATTCTCTAATTAAACTCCACACTGCTATTATTTTGAACATGCCCTTTTCAATGAATGAGTCAATTACTCAGAACAAGCAGCGTGCATGTCATGACAGTTGGGTCTGTTGTTTTTCTATTACACTACTACATCTACAAGTAAATTATTTGCCATGCAGAAATATCACTACTAACTAATAACAGTGGTTCATCAGGTTACTGATTTTGTACTGCTATTTTTTTGAACACCACTGGACCAAAATATCGGTATCGGCCAGAGATTTTCATATCGGTGCATCCCTAATAAAACTGTGATGATTTATGTTTACTTATGTGCCTGATACTGGCTACAGTAGTTATGTGATGGTTTATGTTTACTTATGTGCCTGATACAGGCTGTAGTAGTTCTGTAATGATTCGTGTTTACTAATGTGCCTGATACAGGCTACAGTAGTTCTGTGATGATTTATGTTTAGTTGCGTGCCTGATACTGGTTACAGTAGTTTTATGATGTACAGGTCTGTTGTCTTTTTTTTAAAATGGGCTTTTGTGTCCCTCAGGTGTGCTGGAAGAAGCCGAGTTTTACAACATCACCTCACTAATAAAGATGATCAAAGAGAGGGTCAGGGAGCGAGACAGCAAGCCATCGCTGGTGAGTGACAGTTAGGTCTACAGTAACCCGCCAACACCTCCTCTCTAAACTCCTATATATCTCACACACGCCAGTGCCTCCCGTCTTAACTCCTATACATCTCACACCCGCCTACGCCTCCCCTCTAAACACCAATACATCACACACCCGCCAGTGCCTCTCCTCTGAACTCCTATACATCTGACACCCTCCAGCACCTCCCCTCTGAACTCCTATATATCTCATACCTGCCAGCACCTCCCCTCTAAACTCCGATACATCTGACACCCTCCAGCACCTCCCCTCTGAACTCCTATATATCTCATACCTGCCAGCACCTCCCCTCTAAACTCCGATACATCTGACACCCTCCAGCGCCTCCCCTCTAAACTCCTATACTTCACACACCATCCAGCGCCTCCCCTCTAAACTCCTGTACTTCTGACACCCTTTAGCGCCTCCTCTCTAAACTCCTATACATCTGACACCCTCCAGCGCCTCCCCTCTAAACTCCTATACATCTGACACCCTCCAGCATCTCCCCTGTAAACTCCTATACATCTGATACCCGCCAGCACCTCCTCTCTAAGCTCCTATACATCTGACACCCTCCAGCGCCTCCTCTCTAAACTCCTATACATCTGACACCCTCCAGCGCCTCCTCTCTAAACTCCTATACATCTGACACCCTCCAGCGCCTCCCCTCCAAACTCCTATACATCTGACACCCTCCAGCGCCTCCCCTCTAAACTCCTATACATCACACACCCTCCAGCGCCTCTCCTCTAAACTCCTATACATCTGACACCCTCCAGTGCCTCTCACACCCTCCAGCACCTCCCCTCTAAACTCCTATACATCTGACATCCTCCAGCACCTCCCCTCTAAACTCCTATACATCTGACACCCTCCAGCGCCTCCCCTCTAAACTCCTATACATCTGATACCCGCCAGCACCTCTTCTCTAAACTCCTATATATCTCATACCTGCCAGCACCTCTCCTCTAAACTCATATACATCTGACATCCTCCAGCGCCCCCCTCCAAACTCCTATACATCTGACACCCGCCAGCACCTCCTCTCTAAACTCCTATATATCTCATACCTGCCAGCACCTCCTCTCTAAACTCCTATACATCTGACACCCTCCAGCGCCTCCTCTCTAAACTCCTATACATCTGACACCCTCCAGCGACTCCTCTCTAAACTCCTATACATCTGACACCCTCCAGTGCCTCTCACACCCTCCAGCACCTCCCCTCTAAACTCCTATACATCTGACACCCTCCAGCGCCTCCCCTCTAAACTCCTATACATCTGATACCCGCCAGCACCTCTTCTCTAAACTCCTATATATCTCATACCTGCCAGCACCTCTCCTCTAAACTCATATACATCTGACACCCTCCAGTGCCTCACACCCTCCAGCACCTCCCCTCTAAACTCCTATATGTCTCTCACCCTCCAGCGCCTCACCTCTAAACTCCTATACTTCTGACACCCTCCAGCGCCTCTCACACCCACCAACCCCTCCCTGCAAAACTCCTATACATCACACACCCTCCAACGCCTCCCCTCTAAACTCCTATACATCTGACACCCTCCAGCACCTCTCTCACCCTCCAGCGCCTCCCCTCTAAACTCCTATACTTCACACACCCTCCAGCACCTCCCCTCTAAACTCCTGTACTTCACACACCCTCCAGCACCTCCCCTCTAAACTCCTGTACATCTGACACCCTCCAGCGCCTCCCCTCTAAACTCCTATACATCTGATACCCGCCAGCACCTCTTCTCTAAACTCCTATATATCTCATACCTGCCAGCACCTCTCCTCTAAACTCATATACATCTGACACCCTCCAGTGCCTCACACCCTCCAGCACCTCCCCTCTAAACTCCTATATGTCTCTCACCCTCCAGCGCCTCACCTCTAAACTCCTATACTTCTGACACCCTCCAGCGCCTCTCACACCCACCAACCCCTCCCTGCAAAACTCCTATACATCACACACCCTCCAACACCTCCCCTCTAAACTCCTATACATCTGACACCCTCCAGCACCTCTCTCACCCTCCAGCGCCTCCCCTCTAAACTCCTATACTTCACACACCCTCCAGCACCTCCCCTCTAAACTCCTGTACTTCTGACACCCTCCAGCGCCTCCCCTCTAAACTCCTATACATCTGACACCCTCCAGCACCTCTCTCACCCTCCAGCGCCTCCCCTCTAAACTCCTATACTTCACACACCCTCCAGCACCTCCCCTCTAAACTCCTGTACTTCTGACACCCTCCAGCGCCTCCCCTCTAAACTCCTATACATCTGACACCCTCCAGCACCTCTCTCACCCTCCAGCGCCTCCCCTCTAAACTCCTATACTTCACACACCCTCCAGCACCTCCCCTCTAAACTCCTGTACTTCTGACACCCTCCAGCGCCTCCCCTCTAAACTCCTATACTTATGACACCCCCCTCCAACGCCTCCCCTCTAAACTCCTATATGTCACACACCTTCCAGCACCTCCCCGCAAAAGTCCTATACATTGCACACCCACCAACCCCTCCCTTCTAAACTCCTATATATCACACACCCTCCAGCACCTCCCTGCAAAACTCTTATACATCTCACCTTCCACACTTTTCTGGACAGCAATCACATGGAGAGTTAAGGGGCATTCCGTAAGTAATCAATCACTTTCTGACCTCACCCTTTTAGATTTGAACAAATTTGTTTTATACATGTTGACCTATATGAGAGAGTGTTAGAATATGGTTTGATTAACCAGAATTACCAACCATTGAGGAGACAGGGGCCCTCAAAGTTGGCCCCTATTGGACCCCTAACTGAAGAGACAGCTATCTTCTTCAAAAATGAAAATAGCAGTACGGTTCTCTTGTTATCACAAAGCTTTTATCCACTATTTCAATACTTTTGGTCTGAAATAAAACAATATGAAAATTGGGTGTTTTTTTGGTAGTAAACTTGCAAATCAGTAAAAATACTTGTAAATTTGCAAAAGAAGCGTAAACTGTGATTTCTTCATTTTTTTAACATGTTTTAGGGTAGACACTTCTTTACATCTCCTGGTTGTGCCTGCTATCGGTTGAGCAACAGCACACTTCTGAGGATATGGTGGTTCGGTCAGTCTAAACACATGAATCCTTAATGTTGCCTATGATTTTCTTTTTCACCTCAAATATTACTTAAGTTTTCCCCTTTGTCTATCATCACATGACTGAAAAACTAAATTAAAATGAAATTACATAATAAGGAAGCCCAACTCAAAAATGTGTGTAGTGCAAAGCCACGTGAAAGTGTGAAGATCATTACTTTTTAATTTGAGGCCACCGGTCAAGGGCTGATGATGCTTTGCTCATCTCATTTGGACTTGGTATGTTCTGCCTGTTGCTGTGGATGGCTCCACTGATGTGAGCACATTGCCCAAATCATCCACGAGTTGATCAGGAAGCCTCAGGAAAGAAAATGATATGGAAGGTCCCTTTGGGTGCCAGACATTAATCTCTTCCTGATGCTTCAGATCAGCAGACACCACCATACCAAGCCACCAGTCTCTGGCATACTGAACTGTGACATAGCCTTTGATTTCTTCAAAGGTCAGGACATCGTCTTGGTTCTTCTATTTCAGTTGTGCATAGAAGAACTGCCGTGCCATGACCTTTGTCCTGGAACTGGGTTGAAAGTAGTGAAGATTCCAAGTGCCTGTTGCCTTCAGGGGTGGAGTCATAGTGTGCCGGTAATTATAGTGCCCTGGGGTGGAGCCACCTGTGTAGTGGTAATTATAGTGCCCTTATTAGGGCCCGACCGATATATATCAGTAGGCTGATAATATCGACACATATCGACACCTATATCAGGCGAAATCCCGCTGATAAAGCACTGATAAAGTCTCTTGAAATGTCAGTAAAGAAAACTGCATTTATGGACATGACGGCTAGTTTGAATAATAGCCACACATACTCACTTCGCTAATATGGGGTATCAGGGTCCATCTCACTGAATGTTCCAAACAGGTGTTTTTTGTCTTTTTTTTGCCCCTGTCCCAACTTTTTTGGAACAAATTCGGAATTGGCGTATATTTACAAAAATTTATAAATTTGATAAGGTAAAACATTAAATATGTCTTCTTTACTGTTTTCAATTAAATATACGTATGTAAAAGAGAATTTACAAATCACTGCTTTCTGCTTTTATGTGCATTTTACATACTGTCCCAGCTTTTTTGGAATTGGGGTTTATATGTTTTCTGTGAGAAATGTATTGTCGAGCTCACATGCACACATTGTTGTCTGTTATTTTTAATGAGCGGCATAGATGTGCACTGTAATTGATTTGTATTATTTTACGTGAGTCAATACACCAGAAAACTACCAATATAAGCTATAAGGGGTTGAACGCATGCACAGCCACCACAAATTGAATCTCAGCGTTTGTTGAGTGTTAGAAAAGGACAATTAAAACCTAATACATGTGGCGGATCCTGTGATAATACAAGGTGTATTTATAATTGGTATACTTAATTATAAAGAATGTATAAAGGCCATGATATAAGACAATATTTTTAGGCAATGTAGATTGGCAGTACTGCAAAAAGTATGGTGGAAAAAAAACCTGCTAATACCCATTTGTGGGTAAAATTGCCCATTTGCATTGCCACAAAGAGTTGCCAGTGTATCATGACCTTAATGATTGTGAAGGCAATGGCAATAATCATCTTTAATGGATTAAAGTAAGATTCCTGTTGGGAACAAATAAAGTGATGAATTTATACTGAGAAACCCATGTACCTGCTCTGGTCCTCTTAGCCATGGACAAATTAATAAACTTGAAAGTCTAAAGAATGCTTCATGTTATGTTAATCTATGCCAAAAACTGGTGTCAGTCAATGCATAAAATTAGAATAGAAGGGGTATAGGTGTTAAGTTAGCTGCGGTGGCCAAGCAAGAACGCCCATGCTTAGGCACCACCTAAGCCTCTTTTGGAGCCAGGAAAAACCCTGAGTGCGTGTTTAAGAGATGCAATTGTATGGTAGGCCGAACAGTTCAAAAGCCAACGCAAACTAGACACCGCATATCCAGTTGGATAGCGCGCGCCGCCCAGCTAGATAGCCCACGCCGCCCAGTTGGACAGCCCGCGCCACCCAGCTGGATAGCGCGTGCTGCCCAGTTGGATAGCTCGAAGATACCCAATTTTATGTCGCTGATTGGACAGGAATTCACTAATCTCTCACATGTAATGAATGTATGTAAAACCAATGTTTGTAGGGTCATTTGAATCATAACGATAATCAAAGTTTTTTGTTATTTGCCATTTTAATTTTCACACTTTAATTCCAAAGACATATAATGATATTTGGAAGAACTTAACCAATTTTTAGTTTAGGAATATGGGAAACAGTCATTGAACATGAGCAGAGACTGGTCTGAATGCAGACATGAAGGAGCAAACACTATTGTTTTAAATAAAATAAGTGTAATTGATCACATTCAAAAAATTAAATAGGCCTAGTTAGTTCAAAGCGCCGTTTTCTGGTATTTTTAAAACAAATTTGGAGTATATTTTAGTTGGAATACAACAGCAAAAATTTAACAACAGGCTAAATATGCAATTTATTTAAAAGAATAATCCCTGTTCTTTCATATATATTTTTCTAGCTTCCACGTTGCTCTTGTGTTCTCTAGCCTGTGTTGTCCAAGCCTGAAATGGGTAGGCTACTCACAGCTACGGTTTGCCCGTATAAAATATGGGTTTCCACCTTTTCGAAGGTATGCGGGCGTATAATGTTATGATACCGGAAATCTAGTCTATATAGGTTTTTTGTTTTCCAACATAATTCATTCAAACGCAGCAATCATTTTATTTCTCCCTCTCTCTGCTACTCTCGATTTCTGAGGCTGTGGGGAAAGCAAGTAGCTAGCCTAGCGGCATCAGGACTGTAATGTACTTTATGACAACCACGAAGACGCAGTAGCCCACAAGATACCCATCAACTATCTAACCTTAATTAACCTAGCGAACAGTTAAATGGTTATGACTGGACAATGTTAATGTTTATGCAATTTTGATCATTAGATAATGTTCCATGATGTATTAATGTGGTGGATGACTCAATTTAACGAAGCTACTACAAGTTTTATTGTAAAGTAACCCATCTAACTTAATGTTAACTATTACTAGAAAATTATTCAAAGTAAGATGAGAGCTAATTTTATAACCATACGTAAGCTACATTAATGCTAACGTAATGAATTTGTAGCTACACAGTTATTATTATGTGAAAGGCGTAATACAGGAATATATTAAATAAACTTGAATCAGACAAATAACTGTGGTGGCTAGTGATTTTAATAGATAATCGATAGATAATGTTCTATACAGTTTTAGTGAATATACAGTTTTGCAGGGATGAAAATAAGTGCAGCTCTTTCCAGAGGTTGACACCTATGCATTAATAATATAATGCGACCGCATCTAAAGACAGACCTGGCGGATTCACTCGTTGCTTTTATTGCAAGCCAATGTTCTCCAGTACATAGAGGATTACACTGACTCAAACGCACAGACTTCAAGTATTAGGCTATACTGGACTGGCGATAATACTGCAAACTCATCATAAACATATTGCATGTCCTAGATAGCTCTACTGTGGCTATCTAGCTACACTACTGTCAACAAAACACACATAGGCCTACTCACTTTATACACACAATAACACTTAGCTAGCCCTGGTGACCAGCCAGCTCCGCTAACAAGCAGCATAACTAAACATTTAACCAACGAGTAAATAGTCTATGTGATATAATGGTGTCATATAAATTGTAGTTGAAGACTTTTTTTTATTTTTATAGATTAGACAAATTCTTGTTTAACAATTCATACGGCCAAACGAGATACACATATCCGGTAGGCTAATTCGAGAGTGATATACAGCAGGATAGCGTGGGGCTACCTAATTTCACATCTCGTGCTACCAAACCGGACATCCTGCGCGACCCAGTTGAATAGCGCAGAGCTACCCAGTTCGACATCCCGCCCGATCCAGTTGGATAGCGCAGAGCTTCCCAGTTCGACATCCTGCGCGACCCAGTTGAATAGCGCAGAGCTACCCAGTTCGACATCCCGCCCGATCCAGTTGAATAGCGCAGAGCTACCCAGTTTGACATCCCGCCCGATCCAGTTGAATAGCGCAGAGCTACCCAGTTTGACATCCCGCCCGATCCAGTTGAATAGCGCAGAGCTACCCAGTTTGACGTCCCGCCCGACCCAGTTGGATAGCGCAGAGCTTCCCAGTTCGACATCCTGCGCGATCCAGTTGGATTGCGTAGAGCTACCCAGTTGGATCACTCGCGCTGCCCAACTGGATATGTGAAGATGTCCACTGGGTATCTCGCGATGTCCACTGGGTGGCGCAGGATGACTGGATAGGTAGTGTCTTGTTAACTGGATATATCTCGCTTAAAAACTGGGTAGCGCAGAGCAACTGGATATACGGTGTCTACTTTGCGTCGGCTTTTGAACTGTTCGGCCTACCATACAATTGATGCGTTCACGTGCTATATAGGATATTTCCAGCTTCAGACTAGCAAGTGATAGCAGCATTTGTCTCTGGCGTTTCAAAACCACTGATAAAGCCGAACCTGAATTTATTACAGTGCCGTTTAAAAATAAATAAATAAATAATAACATTTATAAAGATAGATACAGCCAGTTCTCCTTAGGCTATTTGGTAATAAAAATGTATTTGCTTTGCAAAATTGTGCACGTTCTATCAACATTATATAAAATTGTGTAAATAAAACTGTGTTTTAGAGGGTATTAACACCGGTGTATAAATGGTAACATTGTGACGAGCCTACAGCCTAGCAAAGCATCATTCCGACAACCACCCTGATCTCTTCAGGGATCCCGACAAGTTTGGTGATAACAGAGATTAGATAGATGCATGAGAAGTGTAGATTAAGGTATTTTGATGCAGTGCTATTGTTCACAAAGTGCTCCCATGCAAGTTAATTCAGACCCCTTTCCCCATTGTCATTTGACAAGTACAAACTGAATGTATTATAAAAAGCAAGATAGTCTAGCCAGGTCTTGAGTAACTTTATTTCTGATATAGATGTTCATAAATATTTTTGAAAAGATATGTTAAGTTTACGTTTCATTTGAGAAATGTTTTATTAGTGGTTTGCAAACAACACTAGCTATCAGACAGAAACGTATGGACAGGAAGTCATTGTTGTAACCTGTGACATTAATGGCATACGGCACAATTTGTTCTTTAGTAAAGTGTGTGAACACAGTTCATTTGTGAGATACTTTTGTTCCAATACAATAAACTAATTTAAATATTTTTGATATTTTTCTTTAAAATCTGTGGATTTCTGTTGTCTAAGAGCATTTTTAATTCTCATGATGGACGTTTGCTAAAACATTTATTTGACATATTTTGAATATTTATTTTATATGAGTATGAATTAATGTGTGAGCTCATGTTATTTATTTTAAATAAAGGTTATTGTTAAATTGAAGGTTATTGATAAGAGGTTTGTTTTCTATATTTGCCAACTTGATGGATGCTATTCATTTTTATTTTTATTTGATAATAAAATAATTACGTGTGGTTGAAAAACCACACCTATTGTTATCGCTCAGACTTACCGTTATTATTCTTCCGCCGATTTTTCAAAACCTATCTCCTACACCGTTCACACCATCGACACCATTCATACCTCATATTATATCTTTATACCACCTCCAGGTTGCTATTACTTTTTACCTTTATACCATATACACCTTTTGAGATAGTTGACATTTTATCGCCAAAAAATGAATGGGGGTCAATGGGCACGTGCAGTAGGCTAGCTCACGGTGAGAATGCTCAGTGTGAGCACTGAGCTGATTTTTGAATCACTTAACATTCTGTCAACAACGTTGGAAAAATGCCGACAAGAAATTCCATAGCTAACGACATAGCCTACTTCCGTCTGCAATAGAAATGATCATACTCACTTTAGCTTTCAAAAATAATAATCATTGCCATTGGACTATAACTACAACAAATGCTGCATGAAGCGCAATGCACTCTTTCGCCACAAACACGCAGGCTATTAGCCCTATCTACGGTGCTAGCCTAGTAGAGATGGGAGGTTCGATTCTTTTTACTAACTCGAGTTTGTATGAGTCACTCACCAAAGAGTCGGGTTTTGGAGTCACTCGAGTCATCAGGTCAGTCTAACTTCCGGTTTAGCCCTCCTGAATGGGATAAAATAATTTAATAGTGCGGCTCTTTGAGACTTTCCAAATGTTATCGGAATGAATGGATCAAATTCTGATAATGAAACGAGTTATTTCGCGGGGGTTGTGACGCTCAAAAAAAATTATCCACCGTTTTACAGCCGCTCCTTTTCCCATGATTGTGTGCGAGAGAACTGCTTTTCGGACCTGGAAGTTGTAATTACACGGTTTGACCACTAAATCAAATTGGCTTCAAAGCCCGGCGCTGTACTGGGGGCTTGCTCAGTACTCTCACTCACGAGTTAGCGAATCAGTGAGTGCGAGTCAGAGCTGCCCAACTCCAGTTGACAGCCACGGTCACTCACCCGCACCCGCTGAACTAACGAGAACCAATGAGTGCAAATATGAAGGCCTAATATCGCAAATTTAAAATAAAAGAATACAATAACTACTACTAGGCTACAGATGCACTATTGCAAAATTCAAATAAACCACTAAAACAGGCTAAGTATATAAACAGATTCAACAGTGCAACATTAGATTTGTAGCTACGTGCAGCCAGACCTTCAGCTCAGGGCAGGGTGCGGGTTCCGGCGCTGGGAGCGCGAGTACTGGGTGACCAAGTGAGTGAGTGTTTCGTGCAACCTGAGTCAGACAGCTCCGGGTGGGCTGGGAGAGCAAGTGGGTGAGTGATTCGTGCAGCCAGACCTGCTCAGGGCAGGGAGAGCGAGTACGGAGTTGAAACAAGCACCAAAGTGGTTGCTTTCTCACATGGCTAGGTTAATACAGTGATTTACTTGATACATTTCCACAAATACAGTTAATATAAGAGTTGCACAATAGTGTGAGTAACACGTTGTCTCGCCTCGTCTTCACAGTTCGCATTAGCAAGTAGCAGGTAGGAGGGGCAAGTCAGTGAACGAGTTAGTGGAGGAGAGGACTTGTCACTCCTGAGTCGTTCGTTTCGAACGATTCGTTCAAACTCGCACATCACTATAGCCTAGTTGTCAATGTCCCAATTATAGTAGCCTGAAATTGTAAACAACTTTAAACCCTCAAAATTCCAATGTAGGATTGCTGCAGAGTCGCCGCTTGTGCACACATCAACCTTTCAAGTTGCACTGCATGATAAAATAGCCCAAACCCATTTACAACCATCTTGCCACAGTCAGACAATAACATGCATAAAATGTACCGTTTCTACACTACAAAAACGTTTGTTCCGATATTGGCTAGCCTGTAGGCTATTATTAAAAAGTTGAAACTGTTACAAATAAACATTCGGTGCATTTTCCTTTGCGTAGGCTACGCCTACCCAATGTAGCTACTTTCGGTATAACGTTAACATTTTTTTCTACAAATCTCTGATAAACAGATTAAGGAACCAAATATCCTGCCTCGTAACGATTCTACAACTGGTTTCTGTTGAATATTGAAGAGATTCTCTTATTCCATTTTGCCACTGCCCAGCAACGTTCATGTTTCCACAGCACTATCGCACTCGCGGCTGTAATAGCCTACGTTGCTGTTATGTTAAAACACACGTAATGTTACTTTTTAAGGTATATAAATACATTGGGCTACGTATTTTATCCGAATTATGCACATAACTGTTCCGTTGTATTATGAATGTACTGTATGTGATCATTCTGACATCGTAGCTATCAGCAAGTGTTTTCATGTGGGTCAGAAATAGTCAAGTATGACTATCTGCCAGACTGCCGCACTTCTGTGGTATCTGCAGATCCATAGACTAGAAAAATAAGGACTGAAATAGCTTGAGTAAGGAACAGCACCTACAGTGACTGAATGGGAAAACTACAGGGTCGGCGGTTCTTTTATTCACTGATTTTTTAATTTTTTATTATATATATATACTTTTTTCAGTTTATGATTGAGGCGAGGCCCCTTTTAGGTGAAACAAATGAAACATAGCAAATGCCGCCTATGCTTCCCGTCTCTGATCCAAATCCAAATGCTGTCACGTAACGTTATGTCGTCTAAGTTTTGCCTATGTTTTAGCTAAATGCTCATCTAGCCTACTAATCACTCCATTCAACATTATTCAACAAATTCTGATTTATGCCTTAATAACGTTAGCACAGACAACTTCCTAACAAAACATGACAAAAGCATAAGCCAGCTAGGCTACTGTGGTTAAGCTACCAGGAAAAACAAACCTTTCACTCTGCATGACAATGCCAAGGTGACAGGTGCCAGTAGACTACGCAAAATGCAATCGATTATGACATAGCTACAGCAAATAAACTATCCGCTACACATGATTGGGTTATAATCTCAAGTTTATGCAAGTCAACAACGTTAGTAGCCAAACGATAGCCTATGTTTAATTATTGCTTTAGATAGCTGCATGCTAGGTAGGCTGAATAGAACGCTGAATTCAGCACAGGACATGTGGTTTGGATTTCACAAAATGGAGAGATCTGTAATCGGAATCAGAGTTTGTTTAATAAAGTGGAGAAATCAGTAGATGAGCATTTGGTTAAAACCTAGGGAAAAATTGTATGAACCCATATTTTTCTACAAACACAACTACGACTGTGTCCGAATAGTCTGAATCAGCACACACTACTATTTGAGTATGCCAGTTGAGTATACATTTTTTGAAAAGCTAAGTTAAATTAGGCTAGCCTTACCTGCGCGGCCAAATTGAGTGTTCTCAGTATCCCCAGATGATATAGCCAAAGAGTGTAAAGGAAACTGATATAGTCTAGGCTACTTATGTCCAGGTTTATATGGAGGATATTTCACATACTGCATGTTACTGCAGTATAGACTACAGTAAGCAGTATGCTAATACACAGGACGCAGTAAATTGGGCATTCACAATGCCTTCCTCTACAACACTGTTATGACCCAACAATACTATCCCAGATGATTTGACATGACCTTTTTGTGCTTTTATCACAATTAATTACTTCTTTGTATCATTTCCAGTTTCTTCAGACTACTTACCACAAAATAGGCTACATCACCATATTTTAACACTTTCACCTTCACTAGATCCCTTTATACCACATTACCAGTTCATACCATTTCCACCTTTTATTTTCCACCTCACACTATACCATATTACCATCTTTCTATGCCATTTCCAGCCATTGATATTTATGAAGCAACCACACCTACAATTTCTTTAGGAATTGTTAATCTAGTTATTATTATTATTATTTATTTTTCTATGTGAAAATATGTTTGTGTTGACTAGATAAATCACTCTTTCTCTAAAACAGTTGGTGTCTGTTCAATCTTTGACCAACCCTGAAAAATGGGGGGGAAATATCTGCAGATAATATCGGTTATCGGAAATTTTACCTTCTAGTAATCGATATCGGCAACAAAAGTTTCATATCGGTCAGGCCCAATCCTTATCAGGGGTGGAGGTGCAGTGTGGCGGTAATTATAGCGCCCATATCATGGAGGTGCCATAGCGTGGTGGTAATTATAGTGCCCTTATCAGGGGCGGAGCTATAGTGCAGTGGTAATTATAGCTCCTGTGTCAGGGGTGGAACTATGGTGTGGCGGTAATTATAGCACCCTTATCAGGGGTGGAACTATGGTGTGGCGGTAATTATAGCGCCCTTATCAGGGGCGGAGCTGTAGTGCAGTGGTAATTATAGCTCCTGTGTCAGGGGTGGAACTACGGTGTGGCGGTAATTATAGCATGGTTTTCATGTCAGTTGACATGCTTGTCTCATCCTCTCCAGGTTCCAATGAAGCACGTCTACAGAGTGTTGCAGTGCCAGGAAGAAGAGCTGACGCAGATGGTGTCCACCATGTCTGACGGCTGGAGATTTGAGCAGGTAGGATTAGCCACAGGAACCCCACCATGTCCGAAGGCTGCAGATTGAGTAGGTAGCATTAGCCACAGGAGCCACACCATGTCCAATGGCTGGAGAGTCCAACAGTAGCATTAGCCGCAGGAGCTAGTTGTTGTTGTTGTTGTTGTGTTCTTGCAGCTCGCCTTTTGAAGTGTGAAAAAAGAGAAAAAAGTGTCCTTGCCGAGGGGCTGTCTGGGTTCACTGCGCAACAATGTTTAGTCTCACCCTTAGCTGCCCTCTGCTGATAGCTGAGTTCAGCTACACCTCAGGAAGAGGTTGCTAATGTACTGAACACACCTCATGGAGAGCCTGCTATAGTATTGAACACACCTCAGGATGATTCTCTGCTGAAGTACTGAACACACCTCAAGGAGATCCTGATATAGTACTGAACACACCTCAGGGTGAGTCTCTGCTAAAGTACTGAATACACCTCGGGGAAAATCTTAAATGGTACAGGTTTCACTTGAGGATTTTGAAAACATTTTTGGGGTTTGGTTTCTCTTTTTGTTAGAATGCTTGGCAGGTGGGTGGATTAATAAAACAGAAGTTGTTTAAGTGCTTCTGGGGTTTCTTCTGTCCTATATTAAGCTCAGCACTGTTTTATACTGCATAGCTAGAAGGTATTTTTGGTTTAAAGATAGAAGGGAGAACGGGGCCAAACAGTGATGTGGCTTAAAGTAGTTTTTATCCGCATGGTCATAGCTGCGTTATAATGCGTACAGTAGTGTCTATGCAGAGCAGAGACCGATATTCTTACATCTCATAGAAGTGAAACTTCAAAGGTTTTGTGGCTGTTTCTGTTGACTGTGAGTTGTGCAGTGAGCTGCAGCAGTCTGTTCATATGCACGGAACTGGAAGAGGATGTTGGCATGTCAGAAAATAGCTGTTGTGGGAGATTGTGTGGTAGCCTACAGTCTGTAGGGTGGCTGACTGTGAGTCCCTATGGGTGTTTGCACTGTGATCCCATCTCTACCTGTAATCGTCTGCTTCCCCCCATGAATAAAGAGAAAAAATACCTCAGGAGAGTCGACTGTCCATTCTCCTTTAAAAAACAGATAGCTTGGTGCTTGCGTACTGAGCCGGGAATGTGCCGATGAAGGGGGCAGGTCTCCTCTGAGCAAGGGCGGGGCTTGGGCAGAGACGTTGTGCGAGGAGTGTAGTGAATAATGATGGCAGTGTAGCTCATGAGGTTGTTTTTCAATGTAATTAGAATCATATACAATATCACAATACTGTGATTTGAAACATTGTGATATACAATACTATCCAATTTCTATATGTATCACCTCCCAGCCAGTTAAAGCTAGGCTGACTAAATTCGGTCAGTACCTTCTTGGGATGAGTAAGAATAGTTTAATATTTGAATAATCATTCATGGAGCCCACAATCGACATTTAAAACATTTTTCCTGCGCTGCAAAGAAGCAGAACATTTGGTGCGGTCGTGTCTGGAAGGGATACATACAGTTCTCTGGGGAAACCAGAGATTTCAGGAAGTGTTCTTCGTTGTTGCCGTAGTGCATCATCACCATAGTTACGTACCTGCTCCTGACTATAAAAATAATGCATTTTAGAAGATAATTACCAAACCGCTATTAAGGTATCTGTAACTACCATGCATGAATGCAATTAATTGAAAGTAAAAGCATGTAACTTCTGTTTTTGTGTAAGTTCCAGGTGGTAGTGGCATTAGTATTTACGCCATACGGACAGTAGATAGGCCTACTATGGAAAACGCATAGCTAGCCAGTTAGCTAACGATAAGATAACATCTTTACATTGCTAACGTGGACTCTGACGTAGGCTACATTCACGTTATGCTTTCTTCAATAATATTATCACAAACATTTTACTAAATTGACAAGCTAGGTTTATTTAAGTGTATCGCTTCGCGAGCGAGCCACTTTAACTCATAACTTAACTAATGGATAGACAATTTACAGAATGAGTTTCAGCTTATGTATGAGTTTTTCCACTCCACCACTGTCTTTTGCTATGTTTGATATGAAATTGAGTGCTATTCTGTGAGTGCATTTCACATACTGTAATGTAAGCGTTCATATGTGGCTCAGTCATGTATTTGCCGTGAAGCTAGAACATTTGCCAGGATGTACCTGATGGTGGAATATTTTTTTTATTGCAATGTCATTCATAATGTAGACTATGGCGTATTAGTGGAATACGGAACATGCTTATTCAAATTTACTGTGGGCTGATATGTGCTAGATGAATGAATGTTTTCCTTGGAGTGATTATGCATGGAAACATTTGTGAAGCACTACAGAGAAATGTCATCCCTTGGCATGCAGCAAAAGATTACATATTGTAGAGTACAGAAACAAAGTGATGTTTTATTGAAGTGCAAGAGTGAATGATTGGGATACATATTTAGTTGTGTGTACCAGTGTGATATCAATATTTCCATCTTAAACCATCATAAGGGACAAATTTATATGCTTTATAATATAGACAAAAAGTATTTTATTCATTCTATGACAGGTTTTTGGATAGGTTTTTGGACCTGTATATATATATATATATCTATCCCCTTATACTGATGAAAAGATAATTCCCACTTGCAAATGATACAAAAGTGAGTTTCAACTGTGCCAAAGCAGTTCATTTGTAGTTAAATATATGATTCTTTTAAATGGTACATGGTAGTATTGTAAATGGTACGACTGTCTTGCTTCATTTAAGCCAATTTCCAAGTTTCAGGAGTTATAAAGCTATAAGTAGAACAGTACGTAACTAAATGAGAATTGACCAAATTTGGCATCTGCTGAAGGGGTTAAGCATATAAGTTGAATTATGTAATTATACCAATTAGTGGTTAAGCCCTTAACGCATTCAATGCCAGAGAGTTTCAGAACACTAATCGCTGTAGTGCCAAGCCAATATGGCTGCCAACTTTCAAATTGTTTATATTTACTCTGTCCATGTTCAACCCTCTAATAAAGCACATTATTTTTCTATTGAATAGAATTACTTAAATTATTGGTGATGTGTAATAGTGAAAATGGTTTTCCATCAAAATCAGCTCTTGCTTGAGAGATTTTAAGTTGGACACAGCTGGACAGTATCTGATTTGACACCCCACAAGTGCTTTGCATTATTTGAGTAGATGGATAAACAATAAACTGAACAAATACATATGTGACCGTCATTTAAGTTGCTTTGACCCAGAAACACATTTTGAGTTTCATACATTAAAAGAGGAGAGGAGCTTTCTAGCAATACCAATATTATATTTGTACTCTAAATATTAAGCAAGATATGGTCATTTAAATCTTGACTGTCACCAAGCCGTGTTTTTTCTTTATTCAAATAAATCAGAGCTGTAGTGATCCATTGACTTCGTTACAGAACGTTCATCAGACATAACGCAACATTAATAGTCAGCCCACATGTTATCTTGGACTATGTTCAGAATTTAGGGATGTTGTGTTTGTACCTTGTGTTTTAAACTTGTTAACATACTGTTTGATGAACGTGAGTAAATGCTTTGAATTGGATGGCTGATTAATTATTTATTAGTCACTCTCGACATTTCGCGCATCTGCCAGGAGTCAAAAAATATTCTGCTATGAGTTTGGCCCTTTCATACAGCCATACAGATAGCGTGGTTAGCTAGTAACATCATTTTGATTGGATTTTTGAAAGTTTTCACTGTTTACTAGTTTTGGTCGACATTGTCGCCCTTGGCACTTTAGAATGTTAGTATTCGACTTATGTCGCCCGTGGTAATTAATGGGTTAAGAGAGATTTAACAATTAATTAAAACTGAAGAATGGGTGTGAGCAACAAAATCTGACATCTAAAAGGCATAAGTTTGTTTTAAAGGAGCTATATGTAACTTTGACACAGAGCGTTTAAAATGGGTACTGCAGTCCAAATTCACAATATTGGAGAGTTGTCTCCGCCCGTCCTCTCCTCCCCAGACTCGAAGCTCATGCGGGTTGCCAGGTTGAGGACACTGAACGGACACGAGCGCAAGACGAGCCGAGCGCAACCTTATATTTTGAGACGAGCTTATTCTAGTTTGACAAGCGACGACGAGTCCTACACTGTAAGTTGATCAGCTAATGTAGGCCTATACGTTTGCAATTTATTTATTGTTTGCAAATTATAAACCAGCTCATGTGGATTTTTTATAACTCTGTCAATGTTATGGCTGGCTATGTTTACGGTCACACAGATATAAGCTAACGTTAGTGGTATGTTTAGCTAGTAACTATATACATATATATATTTAAATCTTTAGCTAGCTAGCTAAATGAAAACGATGTTGAACTTAGTTAGGCATTCGTAAATCGGCTGTCGGAGTGCCGGAGTACATCTGGTTGTTCGTAATGGGCAGTGGGCGGAGTCAACTCGGAGAATAGTGAATCACACAGGTCAAAACAAATACAGACGTTCCAACCCAGAATGGAAATTTCAAAGGAGAACATACTGGCTGTAGCATTGTTGTCGGAGAAGCCAGTGTTTTGACTTAGCATGTTTCCTTAATCTCTGATGACATATCATGGTCATTTTATGATTTAGTACAGTAAATTTGTTACATATAGCTCCTTTAAATATTCAATTTTATTAATTTACCCCATAATTATGCTAATTAAGTCAATTATGCAGATTAGACAGTTCTATTAGTAACTTTGCAATGAAACCAAACTTAGAATTGAAAAACACACTTGTCGTTGTATGCATCAAAATTTGAAGTCTGTAGGGCACAATTGGCTATGGTTTGCCTCATTAGTATGCAAGTTAGGCTAATTATGCAAACCCCTAATTGAGGACTCTTGGGGACTCATCAGATATGCTATCAGTGATCATCCAGGAATGTTTCCTGAAAAATTCAGCTATCTACATTTTTTTTCAACCCAATGTCTAATGCTCTTGCGCTATTAATAACGAAGGATGAGTGAGCAAGTAAGCGACAAATGGAGGCCTCCTTGTGTCATTTTGACAATGGGCTCCAATAGGCTCCAACACAAGATGCATCCCTCCCCTTTTTTGCCATGCTGTTATTTCAAGGAATGCATTTTTGGCTCTTCATTGTGTATTCCGCTATGCGGGACTATGCTTGTTCAAGATGCAGCGCCGCAGGTGGGAGCAAACCTAGCAAAGTAGACATTGTCTAAATCACGATATCCTGCTTCCATCGTGATAGCTGTCAATCATCGTCGATAACTAACACCATATCGCCCAACCAAGATTATTATAGGTAACTGAAACTAAAATAATAAAAAAAACATTTTAGTTAACATTTTAGAAATAAAAATAAAACCTAAAATTACTTTTAAAAACTAGAACGAAACTAAAACTGCAATGTAGTGTTGCAAAACGAACTGAAATGAAATAAAAATGACCATGAATTTTAGTTTCTGATCCTGCTCTTGACTGTTGATAGCACAGAACTTTTTTCGTTTGGATAATCTAGATTGCATATAGTGTAATTTGAAACCAATATCTATTTTTCTCTCCCCCAACCCAGCTATTGACTGTTATCAACTGAAATAAAAATAAAAACTAAAACTTAAATCGATTGGAAAAACTAAAACTAAACTAAAACTATAAACACACTCTGAAAACTAGATTAGAAAGTGAAATTAGAAAGTGAAAACTAAATTAGAAAGTGAAATAAATTAAATAAAAATTAAATAAAAAACTTTAAACTATAATAATCATGCGCCCAACCCTACTTGCATGCCGGTATATTGTAATGGATAGAAATTATAGATTTTCTTTGAATGGGTCAACCCAGTCAGGTTTCATCTTTTGGCTTTAAAGATTTAAAATGGGCCTAGATTTGTATCATCAAGGAAGGCGTGGTTACATTAACCGAAATCACTCATCTTCAAGATTGTGTTTTTACTGTCCTACTATGAAAATGTTCATATAAGTTTATACAAGTTTACCAAATAAGAGTGTTTATATAGAAAGGGCATTAGATTTATAAGCGCAACAACATTGTTCCATTCTCTCTCTTCTCTGCCACCCAGCTGATCGGCATCGGGTCCTCCTATAACTATGGGAATGAAGACCAGGCAGAGTTTCTGTGCGTTGTTTCTAAGGAGCTGCACAACCAATCATACGGAAGCAGCAGCAGCGCGCCCACGGAGAAGGCCAAGGTGAGGCTCGCTGCGCCAGTGCACGTCCGTCTGGACGTTCCATTATTCACACGCCCGTCTGTTTAGATTTTATCTGTCTGGACGTGCTGTTATTCACATCCCCATCTATTTCGAGTTCATACAGAAGCAGGTGGCTGAGGTAATCTGTGGGTTCCATACTCCTGTCCTGATCAACTCCATTCTAACGCTAGAGCTCACTCGCCAGACCTGTTCCTTTCACCCCCCCTGCTGCCCCCTCCCCCCCGTAATGATTTAGTTCTGTTGAAGCAGGCTGATCCGTGACCAAAAGCAAGGGTGTGTAGTTTGTTTATTTTAGTTTAGGGAAGGAACTTTTTTAGCAGCGCTGTGGTCCTTTCCGCACGTTAGTCCCTGATCCTACAGTCCTGCCGAGTGCTGGGGTTTGGGAGTTCAGGGGTTTGGGGGGGGGGGGGGGGTTTAAAAGGCAAGGTTGCAAAGTTTTAACAAAGTGAACAGGGGTGTCCTGAGCAAGCCAGCCACTGCAGCACAATCTCTACAGCTAGCAGCAGGCTAGCAAGCTGAGCTGTAGTCTCGACCCCAAAACACTCTAACCTTTTATATAGCCTACCCCAAAACAGAACAGCTTGTGTATTCTTTAATTGGTTAGTTAATTCATTTGGAGTTATGGTGAAGAGAAAACCTTTAATTGGATGGTGAATTTATTTGGGCTTATGGTGAATAGAAACCTTTAACTAGAATGGGAATTTATTAATAAACTTTAGTGTGGTACCCTTATCAGAAAGAATTGTACCCTCATTAAGAGAATATCACAAATGTAGCCTACTTCACCTTCACCAATTAAAATGATAATCAGTTTTATTATTATTATTAGTAGTATTAATGAAATCCCAAGAATTCCTCCTCTTCACTATCAGTCTAAAATCAAAATTGTTTTATTTTTGAAACCATACCGCAAGAGCGTGTTCATGTCTGTGTTATTAATTATAGTTTATAATAGTTTAGATGGCTCTGTTTCTGTCTTTCATGCCCTCACTGCTTAACACGCATTCTTTCAAAGTAAAAACAGAACCAACGTAAGCTGTGGCATCTAGCTAAAGTTACTAATATAAGTTAACATCAAAAAAAAAAAAAAAACATGTTTATGGATGACGTTACCGCATTGTAATGTGAAGGAAAATGCTGACAATTTTGGCAAATTACACAAATGTTTAATCTAGATGGCTAAGGAGAACCAATTACATTTCACCCTACAGAAATGACTACTATCAGCATATCAGATTTCAGTTGGCATGCTGTGTTATTCAACCCCCCCCCCATGTAGCAAGGAGCCCAATATGACAAGCTAAGTTTCGTTCAGTTATGAGACCCAGACAATACCAATAACCACTCAGCCCAAATCAAAACTAGCCAGCAGGGCAAATGTCCACAAACAACATGTTTATCTTGTGTGTGTGCTAGGAGTCTTTTGATGCTGTTGGGTCACAGACATCAGGAAGTCATGGCATTCAAAGGATATGCAACCAAATATTAAATATGATGACAATGTCACCATCTGATGTTCCAATAATCACATCTGTGCTTTTTTTAAACTGTTGTTGTCTCTGAATTCTGTTTACCTCCCTCTTTGTCCAAGCTCTTTGTGTTGCCTGCTCTTCCGTCTGGAGATGGAGAGAGTGATCGTCAAATGGCTGAATCGTTAGGTTTGAACTGTTGTGCAACGGTCAGCCTTTCCTGTCTCTTAGTGACTGCTTTGTCCCTCATGGTCCCCTCATTGAACCCATACTGGCCCACTGATTTACCTCCCCCCACACACCCACCCACCCCTAACCAGTGTGTTATGTGGGATTTTGTCAAATATGCTGGATTACTCTGTGGCCTTGATTCAACTGTCATAAGGGTTCAGAAAAAAATACTTGGTTGAAAACACGCTCCTGAAGTTAACTATTTTTAATGTACAGCATTCTACAAGTATAAAAATAGGAAAATGAATTATTGCCATTGCCAGTCCACAGGGAATTCCTACATTGTGAAAATGAGTTTTATCTGGGTTCTGTCCTAGTCTATCAGTCTGAAGCCAAATGAAAACGGCAGTTTTACTGCTGATGGTGTTCACATGACAGCATTAAACGGTAAATTAACGTGGAGGAAATCAGGGCCTTTTCCTCTGAACCAGAGGAAGCCTAGTGTCCCGGCCCAGCCCGGCCTGGCCAAGCCCAGTTCAGCCCAGCTGAGCTACAGACTGCCCTCCCCAGTGCGCGCAGCCCTTCCGCCTTTGATAGCTAATGGCAGCAGTCTCAGGCACGTAGAAAGAAAGAAAGAAAGAAAGCAACAGCCGCATGTGAAGCTTGCCGCCGCCAATCAATCGCCCCGCCATTTTCACCGGCCAACACACCCTTTAGACCAAATGCCACCATAATGACAGTGAGTGGCTCCAATATTTAATGACCTTCTGTCCAACCCCCATCCCTCCTCTTTATTTACCGCTATTTCTGCCTGTCATCAGCAGAGAAACGTTAGGTGAAGTTCACCTCACAGTAGTGATGTAACACCCGGACCCAAGATTAAGGGTGCATGTTCTGCAGTTCTCCAGGGGCAGAATTGTGCAGGTCCCTGTGGATATTTGTACGCATATAACACCCTCACTTCAATGGCCTAATCTTCCACCTTGTTTGTTTTTTCCAGATTCTTCAGGAAAGAGGATCTCGAATGTGAAGGAACAGTATTGAAATTCTGTGAGGTCCACGTGTGCAGACACAAGCCATATCACCTGTCAACATTTTAGGTCATCAGAAACGGCTGCAGAGAAACCACTAGGAAAGCTACACTTTCAACCCCCCACCCCCCATTTACTTAACTGCACACAGCAAGCCAATCAGGTGACTGCTCAAATTAAAACTTAACTGGAATCACTTAATGTAGGTGGGGGTGAGTGGGGTATAACTAATGGATTCCTTTATTTTCTTTCTCAAAGGTAGGAAATAATGTGTATGGTTTTGTATGTACACTAAGCAGAGCTGGGGAATCTCATACTTGGCCAGTGGTGTACTCAGGGTTTCCTGTAGCGTGCTCATACCTTTCCACTCCTGAAAGGTGTCTAGAAGAACTTTAAATATACATATTTATAGTATGACAGAGACATATTCCAGAAAGTCAAATGATGTCAGCAGTCAAAACGGTTAAGCCTGGAGGATATTTGAAGGTAAATAACAAAGACTGAGGCAGCATTGGGGAACCTGAGGGTGGAGAACAGTAGGCTCTGAGGACGGTGTATTTCTGCATGTTAAATTATCTGTCAAAAAGACACACTCCATTTATGCCTGAATATCCTCACTCTCCTTATAGAGCAGGAAAGAAATGTTGACCTATTTTTCTAGTTACCCTTCTGTTTTGGAAGAGTAGTGTTCTTTTCTACTGCGGTGGATTTGTGGAATGGGACACAACAGTTAGAGGAATTTGACTCTATCTTGGTGTTTATGACGTACAAAAAATGACAAAGAACAACGTAGTTCCTGTTGTATGATCGTGCAACTGGAAGGTTTCATATAACGCATGCTGAATACAACAGGTTACTGTTCTGTTACTAGTTTGTACACAAGTCTTTATATATTCAGATTTAATCACGACAGGCCTTGTACTTCTTTGGGGTTGACCTTTGATATAATTTTGACAATCTCATCTGAAAAGGATGGACTTTGCAATGACATGATCTTTATTTGGGGAAGACAGTGACTTAAGCCTGGCGTTCTGTCTTTTTTCATGTTAATTACAAGTGAAATCTTTTCCTGTTTTGCATGATTGCACACGCAGTCAAGAGGCGGTCTGTCTGTGTGTGTGTGTGTTAGGGCTGTAACAATATGGAATTTTCCAGAGAGATTTCATCGCGGTTTACGGTGACAGCGGTGGAGGAGGAGGAGATTGTACACAGGATTGTACATTTTATGGTAAAATAGCCTACTGGCAGCTGGGGCAGCCAGAAAATTACCATATTTAAAAAAAAAAAATTATTCAGTCAATAGCTACTGCGCATAACAGATTTACCGGATCTGGGGCCGCATGTAGCAAAAATTTGCGTAGAATCTGCACTAAATATATGCTATGTTACCGTTTTTCTCCGTATAAGTTTTTTTTCTCTTATTTGACGTTACCAAACACCATGTACACCTGTTTCTCATAAATCAGAGCGTCCAGATGAAATCATCGTAAATCTTTTCACATGGACACGCTTAGTCTCCACTCCTACATTTGCAGGAATGGTCAGAAAAGCCCACAGTTAAAGGATAAGTTCGCTATTTTGGACCTTGGACCCTATTTGCGGTCTGTCTTCCATGAACCTGACACATTGAGTCCATATTTTCGCTGATCGGTCCAGTATTGAGCTAGCTACAGATTTCCTGTAGGCTCTCACTGGGCTACAATAGAAGTCAACGGGGCAATTAGAAATGTTATGGAAAAACAACGATAAATGTGCTTTTATAGCTCAGTGTGTATTCTTACGGTCTCAGTATGCTCTCCTGTGAAATGTAGGCTATCGCAAACGCAAACCGAACGTTGAAACAACAGTTCCATTTGAAACAGAACTATTTCTCCGACCGCACTACCTCGCACTGTAAACTTCCGCAGTCTAGCTACGTTGTAGAGAGGCCGCTTGAAAAGCAGTTGATCACAAATCCTGACCTCCCGTTGGAGTTTACTAGCTAGTAGCCTACAGCAGAACTATTTGTAACGCAGTGTTTGTAATCATCATTTGTAATAATTTACATTACCTGCGCAACTTCAGCCTCTCTCTCTTCTCTTGCTCTCTTATCATCCATCTCTTGTAGTTCCGTGTCCGTGTATTCTGGCTCAAATCTGTAGCCAGTAACGTCAAAGTCAAAATCGAATTCTTCGTCTTCGTAATCATTATAGTCATCCATCATCCAAGTTTTTTTGTGGAAATTAGCCTACGTTGCTGCAGGTAAACAAACGCAGACTGCTCACATAGATAGTTTCGTAAACGGCCGGCACACCTTCCCGCTCCCCCACCCCCGACACATAGTACTCCGCAGGAGCAGCGAAAACAAGCAACAGAGAAATGCTTACTTCCAAGCCATGACAAGCACGTAAAAATGTTCGGATTGAGATACATTTCACATGAGAGCATACTGAGACCGGTAACAATACACCCTGAGCTTCCCGTCTCATTTATTGTACATGAAAGCACATTTATCGTTGTTTTTCCATAACATTTCTAATTGCCCCGTTGACTTCTATTGTAGCCCAGTGAGAGCCTACAGGAAATCTGTAGCTAGCTCAATACTGGACCGATCAGCGAAAATATGGACTCAATGTGTCAGGTTCATGGAAGACAGACCGCAAATAGGGTCCAAGGTCCAAAATAGCGAACTTATCCTTTAACCTAGATAGCCTACATATCCCCGTTCATACCCATGAAGGAATGTCAGAAACAATGACAGATAGGAGTGAAGAAAAAATGCATTTTAGCAAATTGTGAAACTTTAAGTCTCAGAAAAGAAATGCAGTAACCAACTCGTAATTTCACTTCAATCAGCTTGACTTATATTAATAATACCTTGCATTTATATAGCGCCTTTCTAGATACTCAAAGCACTTACAGTGATGAGGGGGAAACTCACCTCTACCACCACCAATGTGTAGCACCCACCTGGGTGATGCAGCGGCAGCCATTTTGCACCAGAATGCTCACCACACATCAGCTGAGGTGGAGAGGGAGAGAATGATTATTAGCCAATTTAACTGGGGGATGATTAGGTGGCAGATTGAAAGAGCCAAGTTGGGAATTTAGCCAGGACATCGGGGAAACCCCTACTCTTTGCGATAAGTGTCATGGGATCTTTAATGACCACAGTGAGTCAGGACCTCGGTTTAACGTCTCATCCGAAAGACAGCATCTCCTACAGCACAGTGTCCCCATCACTGCATGTGCATATGCACTGCACATTGGGATTTATTTGACCAGAGGGGAAGATTGCCCCCTACTGGTCCACCAACACCACTTCCAGCAGCAACTTAGTTTTCCCAGGAGGTCTCACATCCAAGTACTAACCAAGCCCACACCTGCTTAGCTTCAGCAATTCAGCAGGAGCATGGAGCATGATTGCATGGTGGTATGGCTGCTGGCTTGACATTCAATATCAACCTGTCGTCAAGCATTGGCAAACTACGGTGTTGATGACCGATCTCAGTATCCGCGCTACCCCAGCGTAACCACCTGTGCCCGCCCGCCAAAACTAAGCTAGCTCAGCAGGTCAGGTTGTCCATAAAATCTGACGAAAAGCAATGGGCTACATTACAATGCCAACTACATCAAACATATACTACAGCAGCAGACTATTATTTATCGAGAAGATAGCTAAGATTACGCCTACCAGCTTCAGTAAATTAGCAGTCCAAGCTAGCAACTTACTAGTTGCAGCAGGTTCATCTGCTCAACGATGCCGATGGCCACCGATGTAGTCGGGGGAGAGAGAGGATGATCCCGGGTAACAACAGGGGGTAGAGAGGGCACAGACTCAGCAACAAGTTTGAGGAATTTGGCCAAGCCAAGGGGTCTCTGGTTATAATTCCGGTTTTGTGAAATGGTCGCTGGACCAGTGGGTGTTTGCGCTGAGCTTGCCATTGTAGCTATAGCTTCCCAAAAACGCCACCCATTTCTTACGAATTTCAGCTTGAGGAAACCGAAACCCAAAAAAAACGATTTACCTTTACAGTCCCTTTAAAAAAATTAGACCTTCCCAGACTTTCTCCGTTGCATATAAGAGCCCAAGGGTTGATTTTTATGTAAAGGCCTCGGTCAGATTTGCCAGGAAAATCATTTTGTGAATGAAGGATGTGAGGCGCTGAGAAATGGACCAGTCAACTAGCAAATGACTGGCTCCCATTCCAACACGGTTGTCGAGTCCACCAAAGGCGAAGATAAATAAAATTTTATTGACTGAAGCCTGTTTGGGCAAACACAAGGGTGAACTCTATCAGTAGCAAAATACTGTCTGAGTGGATAACGTTACCTAGCTACCTTACATCGATCATCTGGCTGGTAACGTTAGTTGGCTAGCTTGCCATTTAAAATGAACTTTACCAGCGAACATAACCAAGTAACGCCAGATCCAGGCCGGGTAGTAGCTAACGTTATCCAGCCACCAAATGTTGCTTGAGTGTGAGGAAGCGCGCTAGCAGCAGGCTGCTGGCTGCAGTTCACTTACGGCCACCGGTGTCAGTAATGAGAAGGATTTTCTGAACATTACATATAGCCCCTTTAACAGTCATCCCATAAAATAACAGTATTTATACAGTTAAATAACAGGATTCATACAGCTAAATAGTCTACCCCCTCTATTACATTTTTATTTACTGGCAACATTGTTGTTTTTTATGATATTTTTACAGTGTAGGTATAGGCTGAACTGAACTTAAACTGAACAAGCTTGCGGTTTTTGCAAACTGTTTCACTGTATGTCTCTTAGTTTCTGCCGAGAGTTACAGATGTTTGTCAGGATTAAAATGATCGTAACTTTACTTACTAGCACTACTTGCGCTGTTAGTGTCACATAAAATCACATTTCCATCTGATGATGGGTTTTATTTTGTTTATTTAGTTTTAATTTGTAAAATAAATGCCTGCTCTGTGGGCTTTGATTGTTACGACATATCATTCTTGCTACAATGACACCCATCATATTATTGGTTGCGTGTCTTTTAATACCTGCTTTCCATTTGTACTAATATGCTTGTGCGATTACCTTTCCAAAAATTGCTTTTGGGCTTATTAAATCATTACATATGCTAAAGTAATTTATTTGCATGACCCCCCACTATTTTGTGAAATAACGAAATAACTTTGCATAGTCATTCAGGCTAACCCGCAAAAATAAAAAATAGACTTTTTATTTTAAAGTGGTGGCATACTTCATCAGATATGGTAAACAAAAGACGTTTAGACAAAGGCAAAATACGTCCACATACACCGCAAACGATTCGCTTGAAAAGAAAACCCGGTTAGAACTGTTATATTTAGACCAATTGCAGACAGGGGCGGGTCAATGAACAACGAACTTCGCTTGAGAAAGTTTGCCTCTGCAGCCTGCGCAGAAGACGTCGTATGAAGTCAAAAATAAATGTCTTTCTGTTCTATTCGATCTAAATAACTGTCTGATGAAGTATGCCGTCCGCTTAACACACACAGTCCTCTTTGCACCTCGTTACTTGATCACCTCGGACAACCTTTTGCTGGTGGTAACAGTTTTTACACGTGTTTTGTACACGTAAACCTTTAGCAAATCGACCCCAAAGTCTGTAAAATAGCGAAGTTATGAAAATTATAAAACAGCTGAAATTTAAATAGGCCTAATTGCAGTATTTACGGTGAAACACTGCAATATAATTGAAACGGAGTCTGCTACCATGTGCTTAACATCTAACATATTTTAGGCTATTTATACGGTCTGTGGAACAAGCAAAACCTAACTGAAGGAAATAAGAACGCCTGGACGGATATTTTCGGTCCCGGAAAAAGAGGATGTCTGTTCAGCCTAATACAACATAGCATTTGATAATGTATAACATTTGATAATACGGGAGGAATCCTGACTTGGAGCATTGCATTTATAAACACATTTTATGTACTTAACGCAAAATCATATTCTGATTCAGACTTGCGTGCAACTTAAAGTCTGACACATCCTCTGAATATTGTCTGAATATCTTAATATTGATGGGACATACCCTCTGAATATCCTCGAGGTGTTTTATTAGCAGTGGCCTTACACTTTAAAGGGATAGTTCGGAATTTTGGACATAATGTCTCAATTACGATTTACCCATGATGTAGTTGATTGATGGAAACCATTTTCAGCTAATTCCATGCTGTCCCTTCTTTTGGACATACACACCTTGCTAATGCTAGCGCAACTCTATGGCAAACGGTAGCATCCACTACCAAACGCACTTAAACACTCCACAGTGCACCCAAAGCAAATAAAATACGACGACAGTCTATTGGGGTTATTTTGAGCAGGGGTTCCCAAACCGGTCCTGGGGACCCCTGTGTATGCTGGTTTTCGTTGCAACCACAGTTGCAATCCCAAAATTTTAACAAGCTGTTATGTTTGGAGGAATTATTCACCCTCTTGAGCCACATTATGTCAGAAATAGCTATGGATGCCATGTAGAATAAACACCCCATGTTCACGTTGTGCTTATTGTGCTATATTGCAACAATTACATAAAAAGGTTACAAAATTATGTATTTTCACTCAAATTAAAGAGTGAAGTGAATCAATAGGCTCCTAATTAGGTTGTTGAACACATGTGTTTAACTCATAATTCTTTCCTTAATCTTATTAACACAATGCAGGTTTGGCTCATTATCATTTGCTTTGTGTTTGAATTCATTCATTATCTACCAAATGGTTAGTTTTAGTGGCCACGTGTCCACACTTTCACCAATTAGGAGCCTATTGATTCAAATTGATTCTAAATGGATCTGTTAAATCATTTTCGTATCTCTTTTTAAATAATATAGCACAATGTGAACATGGGGTGTTTATTCTACATGGCATGCATTATATTTCTGATATAATGTGGCTTAAGAGGGTAAATAATTCCTCTTAACATGACAAGCACCTAATTAAGAAAAATTAACAGCTTGTTAAAATTCTGGGATTTCAACTGTGGTTGCAACGAAAACCAGCATACACAGGGGGTCCCCAGGACCTTTTTAGGAACCCCTGATTTTGAGTGTTTATACCATCATTTTTGAAGTCAAACTATCGTTGAATCCTTTACTTTGTGCTGACCTAATATTCTCTGTGGAAGTACGGCGGCGGAGCGAACGTGGCCATTACAACTTGTTACTCTTCTTTGTTGTAGTCGACCAGTGCCGGCACTACATTCGTAGGTAACGTAAAGTATCGCTCCCCTGATAGACTGTCGTATTTTATTTGCTTTGGGTGCACTGTGGAGTGTTTAAGTGCGTTTGGTAGTGGATGCTACCGGTTGCCATAGAGTTGCGCTAGCATTAGCAACGTGTGTATGTCCAAAAGAAGGGACAGCATGGAATTCGCTGAAAATGGTTTCCATCAATCAACGACATTATGTCCAAAATTCCGAACTATCCCTTTAACTATTTATTCCTGATACTCCAAGAAAACTGCTAGCGTATGGGCGTGGTATCATGAGTAACATTAAAGTCTGAAACTAACCTATCAAAGATCTGATTGTTGGGATGTTGGCTAGCAAGCAAAGGCTAGTTAGCTATGTGCAAATAATGGATTAACGCGGCACCGTATCATGCACCATAGCCTATGTTTCTGTGCGATTAGCAGTGGGACACAGATAATGTTACCAGAGAGGATGGATCAATGATGTTAAAACAGGAAGATGTTTTCATTGAGGTATTCATAATTTAATTGACATTTACGATACTTTTTAATTGAAGGATTGTTGTGAAACAATATTTGTGCGGTGTTCAATATATTCAATATTAGTAAATTTGTCATTTTCAATATCAATATGAGCGGTCATGACGGTAACATGCTGAAACCCATGGTAAACTTCCAATGACTGCAATATGGTGATTATTGTTGCAGCCCTAGTGTGTGTGTGTGTGTGTGTGTGTGTGTGTGTGTGTGTGTGTGTGTGTGTGTGTGTGTGTGTGTGTGTGTGTGTGTGTGTGTGTGTGTGTGTGTGTGTGTGTGTGTGTGTGTGTGTGAAAACACTGCAGTTTGTAGAAGACTTCTAAAGTAGATCATACTGTATGATCTTGAACAAAGTACAGCCTGACACTGTTATACCACTGAGCGTAGGTATTTTATTGATGAATTTCTTTAAAAAACTAAATGTGAACACGACTCTATATGAGGTTCAGTATGTTTTTATGTTTTATTGATATTTTATTTAAAAGAAGAAGAAAAAAAACAAGACATTTAATAGTGTTGCCTTAGTCCAATGACCAAATCAATGCCTAACTTGTGGCAAAAAATAAAGATTATGGTCAGTGATTTTTGAAACACTTTGGCAGTCTATTTACATATCTCTATGGCTTTTGATATGAGTACATAAAAGATTAGTTTCAATGTGTATTTGGTACTTACATTTGGGTATGTACCTGCATGCAATTAGTTTTTACACATATACAAGGGCTGTTAATTGAGTAAAAAAATTGTAATTTCAGCAGAGCAAAGACTTAATTGCCAGACCAAGGCAATGTTTACATTTGCTAGAGTTCTGATGCCTTCCAGTAATCTCACGCATTGCTCCTTACCTTGGCTTTGTGATACACTTGAGTGTTTACGTCACTTCTCACTTAGCCAATCTCTTGCCGTTAGCCTCACGTCTTTACGAGGCCCAGAGGGGTGATTGGGTTTATTTATTTATTTATTTTTATAAATCTCCTGCCATGTGGAGCTTGGTTTGAGACCTATGCCCAGCCCTGTACAGACACTGAATCAGTGTCTTGTGCAAGTCTTCTTGGCTCCTATTGACTGGTGATAAAGCCTGCTTGGCTCCCATTGGCCGAGCCATCTGGAGCCGGTGCCCAGGAAAGGACTGCCCACCTGGGGAAGCCACATCCTCCACGTAGTGACGCAGTGGAGAGAGATGGCGGGTGTCGGTGGCTGATTGGCTGATTTGGTCTCTGTGTTTCTGTGTGTTATTGCAGTGGTGTTTTCTGGTGTTCAGCCACAGCGTTTACGGTGCTAGTCTACCTCCTGCTGCTCTTCCTGCACAGTGAGACGTCACTGAACTCCACTGCACCATTTCAGAACAGGTCTGCTACCCTGGGTTAGCTTTTCATTTCAAATCAGCCTCTGATGTAGCAAAATGAAAAAACATCTCCCCTTCACCACATTTAACCTCCTTAAGTGTTGTTCCAGACTTGACTTTTACCTTAATGAACCTGCAAAATGTATTTTTAAGAACAAGCTTGAGGTTTTTTCATTTTATTATTAGTTTATTTTCTGCACCAGTATGTGGCTATTGTTCTGATTCTAATATGAAACATTTTGTAATTGTATATTTAATTTTGTTTATGTGTACAGTGCAAAATATAAACTTGTAAGTGGATACACCGAATATAATGGTGATACTGGTTTTACTCAAATAAAAACACACTTTCATTTACGCAGAATTTGTATTCCTCTATCCTTTCATTTTTGTTACAAAGAACAAACATGTCATATACAACCAGAAAAACAGCCTAGTGCACTCCATGTTTCTTCAATGCAGAGATGCTGGTTGCAGCAAGAATGAATCCAAAAAGAAAAATACACTGGGCTTGACCAGTTTTAAGACAAAAACAAGTCAATTATGGCTCAGTATAAGCAGGCCACACACTGAAAAAGAAAGTAACAATCTTATTAAATGTACTTTTTTTAAAATATCTCAATACGGTGAAAGGAAGCACAAACCTTATAAATAGATGAACCACACGCTTCAGCAGTCCTTCAGGTTCGCTCTTCTAAGTGCAAAAATTCACAGGTGACACATCTAGCCTACTGCAGATTATTATGGTATGCACATCAAGTTGGCACAGGTATTCTCAAATTAGTAAAATTAGTTAGCACAGGGGTTTTCCCAATTTATGCAACAATAAAGGACAATGACAACACACAGCATGTCTGAGTCTGTACAAACCTGCAAGATCTCTGTACCAATCCACAGCATCTCTGCACAAACACACAGCATCTCTTGTCAAACCTACAGCATCTCTTGTCAAACCCACAGCATTTCTGTACAAATCCACAGCATCTCTTCTCAAACCCACAACAGCTTGGTACAAACCCACAGCATGTCTGTACAAACAAACAGCATCTATGTACAGATCCACAGCATCTCTACAAACCCACTGCACCTCGGTACAAACCCTGATGGTAAAAAAGCTGATGGTACACGAGCAATATTTTCAGGCAATATTGTACAATATTGCCGGCAATGGGTATGGGCCACTGTAGCAATGGGAAATGGGGCAATAACTGAAAAAAGAATGTTTGCGGATCCCGTTTTTAACCTCCGTTTCGAACCTTTACCGTCATCTCACCACAAAGGTATATACACTACTCACAAAAAGTTAGGGATATTCGGCTTTCGGGTGAAATTTCAGGATGAACCTAAAATGCACTATAACCTTTACAGGTGAAATTAATTTGACCTTCTCTAAACTTTTGAATGCACATGTCCAACTATTCAATGTTTCAGTACTTTTTGCACAACTTGCTGTTCTCTAACAAGGAGCTGAACGGCAAAATTCACAACAGGTGTTTGATCCATGAATCGACCAATAAATTTCCTGGTTCAATTAGAATTGGTATTTAAACAGTCCTCTTCATCATGCTGTTCACATTTTGACATCATGAGACCAAGACGACACCTAACAATTGATCAACAGTACCTCGCCATTGCGAGGCTTCAAACAGGATGTTCTCAGAGGGAAGTGGCCACTGAGCTTAGAGTGTCACAGAGTGTCATCAGCAGGTTGCAACAGAGATACAGAGAGACTGGAAGAGTCACAGAAAGGCATAGAAGTGGACGTCCTTTGGCCACATCCCACACTGATGACCGCTTCATTGTGAACAGTGCCCTGCGGAACCGGATGATGAATGCCACTCAACTCCAGGCACATTTAAGGGAGGTGAGAGGCACCCAAGTGTCACGTCAGACCATTCGAAACCGTTTACATCAGCGTGGTCTGCGTGCTAGACGACCTGCAAGGGTACCTGACCACACCACCAGGCACAGGTGTCATCGTCTTGCATGGGCCAGGGAGCATTTACGCTGGACGAGGGACCAGTGGGCCTCAGTGCTGTTCTCTGATGAAAGTCGATTCACGTTGAGCAGAAATGATGGCCGCCAACGATGTTGGAGACGTCAAGGAGAGCGCTATGCATCAGCCACTGTTGTCACCAGACGACCCTTTGGTGGTGGCGGTGTTACAGTGTGGACAGGTGTGTCTAGTCAATACAGAACTGCCCTACACTTTGTGAATGGTACAGTGACAAGCCCATACTACCTGAATAACATCATTAATCCAGTCATTGTGCCCCTGCATGAACAACACAAGCCTAATTTCATCTTCATGGACGACAATGCTCCAGCTCATCGAGGTCGCATCATTAGGGAAAGGCTGCTGGAGACTGGGGTACCTCAAATGGAGTGGCCTGCACTTTCTCCAGACCTGAATCCCATAGAAAACCTATGGGATCAGCTGACTCACCGTGTAGAGGCTCGTAACTCTGTACCCCAGAACCTCAATGACCTGAGGGCCGCCCTTCAAGAAGAGTGGGATGCCATGCCTCAGCAGACAATAAGTCGACTTGTGAACAGCATGAGACGTCGTTGTCAAGCTGTAATTGATGCTCAAGGGCACATGACAAGTTATTGAGACATTGACATTTTTGTTGTGGTATACCCACCACTGTTGTTGGCTTTTGTTTCAATAAATTGTTTGAGATGAGGAAATCACCATTGCATGCTTCTACTTAAATGCCCTACTTTCATGATACGTATAATATCACTGTAGCGTGAACTTACATTTTCCATAAATTTCACCCGAAAGCCAAATATCCCTAACTTTTTGTGAGTAGTGTATGTGCCCGGAACGGCAAGAACCACAGCTTTCCGCCAATGTAATTCAATAGACCGTGTATGTATTCACCAGTAAAGCAGGTGGTCTGATTAGGTCTGCTGAATAAAGTTAGTTAGCTAGCTAGTTAAAAGTCACTCGGTTCATCAGTACGGCGGTGACTGAGTAATAATACCAATTATTTACAATCAAAAGTCAAGAATACCATAACTTATGAAAAGTGTTGGTCTTTATTTCAACATTACACTAATACATCAATATAACTTACCTGAGTAATAAATTAATTAATAAAGTTATAAGAGATCAGCATCCCTTTGGTTTCCTCGCACCACTTGGCAGCCATTGTTGAAATTTATTTTTGGAAGACTCAGGTGTCATGTGACCCAAACTCATCTGTGATTGGATGGTAGCAAAATATTGCTTGCCTCGATCAAACTTGTTCAGATATTGATTTATCAATAGGAAAATTGCCAGCAATCATTGCCTGTCAATATTGCCGGTAATATTGCCTGAAAATATTGCCCATGTACCATCAGCTTTAGCTCTGTACAAACCCACAGCATGTCTATACAAACAAACAGCATCTCTGTACAGATCCACAGCATCTCTGTACAAACAAACAGCATCTCTGTACAGATCCACAGAATCTCTGTACAAACACACAGCATCTCTATACAAACCCACAGCTCTGTATAAACCCAAAACATCTCTGTACAAACCCACAGCATCTCTGTAGAAACCAGCAACATCTCTGCATAAACCCAAAACATCTCTGTACAAACCCACAGCATCTCTGTCCAGATCCACAACATGGCAGAGCTCACTGCAGCTGCACTGCATGTCCTGGGCATGGAATTGCTTTGACAATGCTGGGCTGTCGGAAGAATTAAATGTCACACAGTAGTCCTTTTGGGCTTTTATGATTTTCCCATTTTCTCACTAGTTTGGAACATCCAATGGTATATGGATCGGTGTGCATAGTCACAACCTCCACTATGGATTAGTGAGAGTGCAGACAAGCTCTCTTCCAAAGAATGATGTCAGCTGCCGTTTCTTATCACAAATTTGCAAACCACGTGCCAACCAATCCAATGCAGTTCAACAAGCTTAATCACTACTCGGGTGAGTATCACAGAGCCTCTTACAAACTGATTCAAATTAAATTCAAATTGTGGTCAGGTAGTAGTCCAAGTAGATTTGTATAGGCACAGGTAAGTCTTGAGAATGGATTAAAAACTAATAGTAATACTACAGCTTTCACTCTGATATAGATTGGATTTGAATTCCAGAGACTACGGAAAATTATGGAGCTCAAGAACTGACAAAAGTATTTTAATTTCAATTTAGTATATTTGAATTATATACGTGTGACATATAATAAACTTTAATTTATTTGTGGTGTATTTCATAAATTTGCATTTAAACAATTATTTATTTTCAAATATCAACAATTCAGATTGAAATTCAGATTTTAAACATTCAGATCCATAAATACAAATCTCTCGGATTCAAATTTCTGAAATTCAGATTTTAAAAAAATTCAGATCCATAAATACAAATCTCTCCGATTAAAATATCTGAAATTCAGATTTTTTTTGTTAACTAGGCCAAAGGTGAAGCATCTGGGCTACCCAGGAAAAGTAGAAGCTTTCAGAACTGTCGAACTTGTGTTTAGATTAGTGTTGCCAGGAAGACTTCAAGCTAGCGGCTTTGACGCAAGTGTGGCGTTAATGAGGTAAGTGCATCCAATGGTCTTATGATTTACCTAGCTAGCTAGTTATACATACGTTTAATTGTTACGTTCCTCTCTTTTCTGTTTTCCATGCTTTGCGTTTTGTTTTGGCTTTGGGCTGCTGTGTTTGTTTGCGTCTCCTCTTCTGGTGGAGATGCTGACGTCACAGCCCAGTACGGAGATCCTGGGAGATGCGCTGGAGAGAAGACGCACGCTGTTGCCTGGCAACCATCTTTGGGAGATAGGGAGACATATGGACATCGCAATGTATGAGAAGATGCCTGTAGCTGGGGACACTGAGGACCGTCACGGAGCAGCGGAGTTGAAAGATGCGAGACTCTGTCTCCATCTGCATCAGGGATTTAGAGCAACCTGATGCTAGCAAACACCACAACTTTCACAAGGCTGCCTGACTACTGATCTGAGCTTACTGTTGTTATACAGTTAACTTCGGTTGAAAAACAGACTAGCTACAGTAGATAGCCCGTGACTGGACTGATTTCTGCTAAACAACACCTAAGCAGCATTCTCGCTAGATTATTGTCGAACTGTCATATATGTTTAGAGAATAGCTAGCTTAAGTGACCATATCTTAAGTGCTTGTGTTATTAAACATTTTGTCTTTTAAATCACTTTGCGCTTGACTGGGTTTGTCTTTAAGGTTGTGGTTTGCGTTTAAGTGGCTTAGCTAGTGTTACCTCCACTACTGTACACCTGGTTATGGCAACGCAGGTTGATTTTGGGACGTAACAATAATAAACACTCAAAACGCTGTATTCTTACTAGCATCAGAGCCGCTAACTTGAAGTCTGACTTGAAGCCAGATTTTCCTACCGTTACCCTTTCCTCTGCCCCGCTCAATCAGAGCGAAAAACCCACACAATCCACCAAAATCCGCCCAATAAGGATTTGTGCAATGTATTCTATAATATATTTATGCCCAGTCAAAGTCATTTTGTACACATACAACGAGTTTAAAAGAAATACAATTGGCGTGCCCTTTCTGGCAACACTAAGCTAAACGGGAGTTTAGTTCCGAAAGCTTCTCCTGGGAAGCCCGGATGCTTCACCTTTGGCCTAATTAACATAAAATCAGAATTTCAGAAATTTTAATTCGAGAGATTTGTATTTATGGATCTGAATTTTTTAAATCTGAATTTCAATCTCAATTGTTGATATTTGAAAAAAAAATCATTGTTAAATGTAAATTTATGAAATCATATTTATCAAATTTATGAAAAAATCAAGTTTATTAAATGTCACATGTATATATTTAAAATATACTAAATTCAAATTCAAATACTTTTGTCAGTTCTTGAGCTCCATAGAAAATCAAAGGACACAGTTAACCATTTTATTTAGTTATTTATTAGTTCAATTTTATTTAGTTATTTATTAGTGTGTGGTCATCCCGAGGAAGTGCAGTAGGAGGTCTAAGGACGTCATTAATATGATGCTGTTTGGATAAAGAGTTAAGATACCGTTCACATTAGCATAGTTTGCGCATTGTAGTGCTGCACATGCACACGTGACATGGCTGGGGCTGTGTCCGAATCAGAGCCCTATCTACTGCGTCCTGTCTCTTTTGTACTGGCAGATGTGTGCTGTTTAATTTGTACTGTTCAGTGCACGATGTGCAGTACACAAACAAATATCCTCCATACTATTTTCCAACCATACTGTGGAAGTGTCGTAAGACGTCACACCTTTGCGCGGCCATGTCACATGTCGTTTTGTTGTTATTGATGGAAAACATCAGCGAAGCTGCGCCTCATTTTTTAAAATGAAGCTGTGTCATATTTATGCGACCAAAATGCGTCCTTCTTGAAAAGTATGCTCCTGAATATACTTAGCGAAACCCTGGTATATCATACAGGGGTTTTAAGTATACTACATTTAGAAAGAAATTCTCATCCTGTCTACTCAACAAGCCTACTCAATAGTATGGAAGGGTACTGATTCAGACACAGCCCTGGTTTTGTGACATTACATTACATTCCATTATAGTCATTTGGCAGACGCTCTTATCCAGAGCGACGTACATTAGTGCATTTTCGAACTAGGAACAAGTGCGTTAAAACGACCCTAAAAGGTAAATATGAGTTCAACTGCTTTTTGTGATGAAGACACTGCCACTGATCTGACTTTGATATTGTATCTGTTGTCATTTGTGCATTAATTGTGAATCGTGTTGTATGATGTATTGTGAATCATGTTGTATGATGTATTGTGTATTTGTATGTTGTATTTTTGAACTTATTTGGCTGTTACCTTGGCCAGGTCTCTATTGAAAAAGAGATTTTTGAATCTCAATGGGACTTCCTGGTTAAATAAAGGTTAAATCATTTTTTTTTTTTAAAGTACCAGGCGTAGTCAGTATGATTTTTTATTTTTTTTATTTTTTTTTGGGGGGGGGAGTAACCACATGATATAGATGATTGCCGTGTACAACAGTAAACCAATAAGTAACCTTACAAGTATTAAACTAGAAGCTTGAACCACTTAAACAAGGATTCATAAAACACAATCAAGGGAGGTCACACAAGGAGGTAGGGAGGTGTGGAGAGAGGTGCAGCTTGAAGAGGTGAGTCTTCAATCTGCGCTTGAAGGTGGTCAGACTTTCTGTTGTTCTGACCTCCACGGGGAGCTCATTCCACCACCGTGGGGCCAGGACAGACAGACGTCGAGACCGGGTGCTAGTATGAAGTCGGGGGGTACCAGTCGTCCTCAGGAGGCGGAACGCAGGGATCTGGTAGGTGTGTAGGGTCTGATGAGCTTTTGGAGGTATGGAGGGGCTGATCCTCGGACTGCCTGGAAGGCGAGCACCAATGTTTTTGAATTTGATGCGAGCCATCACAGGTAGCCAGTGGAGGTCAATGAGCAGGGGGGTGACATGGGAGTGTCGGGGGAGATTGAAGACCAGGCGCGCTGCTGCGTTCTGGATAAGCTGAAGGGGTCTAATGGCCGATGCTGGTAGGCCAGCCAGGAGAGAGTTGCAATAGTCCAGGCGGGACAGCACCATCGCTTGGACCAGGAGCTGGGTTGAGTGGGTGGTGAGGAAGGGACGGATTCTCCTGATGTTGTACAGGAAGAACCTTTACGCCCGGGTTACCACTGCGATGTTCTCGGAGAGGGACAGCCTGTTGTCCATCACCACTCCGAGGTTCCTGGCACAGGGCGTTGGGGTCAGTGGAGTGTCCCCTAGGGAAATGGAGAGATTGAGAGGGGGAGAGGTTAGAGCAGGAATGTAGATGAGCTCAGTCTTGCCTGGATTGAGCTTGAGATGGTGGTTGTCCATCCAGCTCTGGATGTCTCTCAGGCAAGCGGAGATGCGGGCTGACACCTGAGTGTCAGAGGGTGAGAAGGAGAGAAAGAGTTGAGTATCATCAGCATAGCAGTGGTAAGAAAGACCATGAGCAGTGATAACAGGGCCAAGGGATTTGGTGTAGGTGGAGAAAAGGAGGGGACCAAGGACTGAGCCCTGGGGGACTCCTGTGGTAAGGGGACGGGGTGCCGATACTTTACCAGCCCAGGCAACCTGGAAGGAGCGCTCCGAGAGGTAGGACTCAATCCAGGCCAGGGCCGAGCCGCCGATCCCCGCTGCAGACAGGGACGACAGGAGGATGGAGTGATCTACGGTGTCGAAGGCGGCAGAGAGGTCTAGGAGTATTAGCAAAGAGGAGAGGGAGGCTGCCCGAGCTGCGTGAAGCATCTCGCTGACGGAGAGGAGTGTGGTCTCCGTTGAGTGGCCAGGTCTGAAGCCGGACTGGTGGGGGTCTAGTAGGTTGTTCTGGGTAAGGAAAGAAGACAGTTGGTTAGAAACAGCACGTTCAATAGTTTTGGAAATAAAAGGAAGAAGAGATAACGGTCTGTAGTTTTGGATGTTGGAGGGGTCCAGCATGGGTTTTTTCAGGATCGGGGTGATGTGGGCTCTCTTGAAGGATGAGGGGAAGCAGCCAGAGGTCAGGGAGGAGTTCACCAGGGAGGTCACAAATGGGAGGATATCTGGGGTGATTGCCTGGAGGAGAGATGAAGGGATAGGGTCGAGGTCACAGGTAGTGGGGCGATGGGAGAGTAGGAGATGGGATACATCGGTATCAGACAGGGTAGAAAAGGTGGAGAAGCAGGGGGGGGACATGGAAGGGGTAGAGAGAGGAGGAGAGTGGAAAACAGTGTCCGTGAGGGGAGTGGGAGTGGGGAAACGGGTGGGGGCATAGAGAGAGGGGCTGAGGGGCTGTAGGAGCTGCAGATGTCTGCTATCTTCTCATCGAAGAAATCTGCGATGTCGTGTGCAGTCAACGAGGATTGAGGAGCAGGAGGGGGTTTGCTGAGGAGGGAGAAGATGGAGAACAATTGACAGGGGTTAGAACTGTATTTGTGAATTTTAGTATGATAGTAAGTTACCTTGGCAGCGGTGACTGCTGTAGAGAACACCGCTAGGAGAGACTGGTAGGAGGAGAGGTCTGATGCGTCTCTGGATTTCCTCCACATCCTCTCTGCTGCGCGAAGACCGGCCCTGGAGGTGCGCAGGGCATCGGACATCCACGGGCAGGGAGGAGATGGGCGTGTGGGCCTAGAGACAAGAGGGCAGAGAGAGTTAAGTGATGTGGAGGGAGCTGTGAGCAGGGTGTCGGATGCAGAGTCGATGGGGAGTTGAGAGAAGGGTTTGAGAGGGGGGAGGGAAGCAGTGACACAGGGAGCAAGAGAGGAGGGTGAGAGGGAGCAGAGGTTACGGCGGACAGAGACAGTGGGGGTGGGGAACATAGTGGAACAGGTAGTGTACAGCAACCGTGAAGAAGGAGAGTCTTTTCCTATCGCTGTCCTGTTCTTATGTTCTGTGATTCATGGTGCACCATTTCTGGTCCTGACTAATTGCATTTGGCTGTTAGAAGTAGTTGGGTATGTAATGGAGATCATAAAGACGGACTTAATCCAGCTCAATATTACCGTGTGGGACGACATTGTTGATCATCTCTAGGCACTCTTCTTTCTCCAAAATACACTACCAGTGGATTATCTTCTACAAACATTGAACACTCAATGTGCTCCTAGTGCTACACCCCCAAACAAATCATGCCACTTGATTTGGGGTTGTAGCTTCGTTTTGAATGGAACTCTGGGATTTGGAGTATGAAAACAAACTGTTGTGACCACCAGTCACCACAGATGTCGCCAAATCCACCAAAACCAAAAGTATTCATCTCACTGTCATATTTTCTGAGCCGGGCTGCATAATTAGTACGTTCTTTTACTTGTTTTTGCATGAAGAAATGTAAAAGAATGCTTACTGCCCAGAGCAACATCATTGTGAACAATTTCCTCCATGACATAAAATTAGATCCACATAAAATCCTGTTATTCACAGTATAATCCTGCATCATGTTTCATCGTCTGGGAGTTTCAGAAATGGTTACCATCTGGTACACAAGGGATATCATGCACAGGAGTGAGCTCTTCATTGGTAGCTTTAGCTGCTTTATTGAAGTCAGGGAGGGTCTAAAAATTCCAGACACATGGTTTCTAATATCTAAGAAAATCATGCAGGTTAAAAAAAAGATTACAAGAAATCTGAACCTTTTGATTTCTTATGTTGCATCAGTTAACAAAAAGTTGAAATTATAGGGATGATAATTACGAGGATGCAATACGAGGTCTTTAAACTGTCTGACATGCCCTGAAATTCACATTCCACATCGGCCACATGGCTGGGATGCTTTTATCTGGGTTCTTAGAAAAGGTTGCGTCAGAGGCCACAACACATACATTAAAGAAGTGGTACAGATATGTCAAAATCTTAATAATGTAGTCATTATCTGACTGTCCCTATTTTGTGGTCACATGAAGGAAAGACTTGAGTTTATTGACATAATCATTAGCAGTGTAATTGATCCCAGAAATGTAAAATGAGAATAATTTATGGTGTGAAACATATGGACAGATCTGGGGGGGTTTTTTTGTTGACATTTTTGTCTTGGTGTCCCTCTTATGGTTGATAGGGGGGAATGGGTTCACATATAGGCTACAGTATATCAGGACATAACTAAACTTTACTAAAACATGCTCTTTTCTCCAGAAAGGGCAGAGGTTGTTGAAAAAAGGTTGTTTCAGCATGTTACTACTCAAAACCATCTCATCAATCCAAAACATTGCGTCTCAAACCCAAGCACTCAGTCCACCAGAACAAATAAAATAAAATAGGAAATATCAGTTGGAGAAATTCTACTGGGTAGAGTGATTTGGAATGCCACACAACAAAGATGCACAATAATAAGGTTCCTTCTTATGAAAGTATCATCAAATTCAATAAAAAATGCACAATATACAGGTTTTAGGAATAATAAACATGCAACTACAGATATGGCATTCATTTTGACATACTAATTTGTACATGTGATAATTACTTCACACTTGCATTCTTCTCTTGGGGCAGTGGGCTGCAGCATGTGAATATTATATTCATGTAGATATCCAGAACAACTCCTGTGTGCTTTCCCTGTACATCCTGACAGACTGCCATTATTGTTAGTAATTATTATATAATAATGGGGTAGTATGTATAGTATTGCTGCAATGATAATCCCCCCACCCCCCGAGAGGATTTCCTTCTTTGTTTCTTAGTTGACCCTCCCTCCAAAACTCTAAAATTCACTGTGCATAACTGTAGCATTGGCTAACATAACACATTAACATGGTATCACCAGTTAAACTCCTCAAAAGTATTTCTGGGTGCTGAGAGCTGTGCTTCACCGGAATAAAACAAAAAGGGCCTTAGAGAATTAGGATTTGCTTTAAAAAACAAACAAATTTTAAAAAAACACTACATGTCATGCTATATAACGCTGCACTGCCAACGAGTCAATGTAGTTGAGAGAATGCAATTCCATGGTATCCCTGTCTGTGATTACATAATTTCACTCCGGTCTGATTTGCTAGGCCTTTGCTATGTAAATACCTCCAAGGCTAGGGAATTATTTTTGCCATAGTTTGGCTCACCTTAAAATGAATAAAGCCGATAGGTTAATGTGCTCAATCCAGGAAAAGTGGCTTCAATGTGAGAATTATCATAACTAGACTCCGGTTACAAAACCATAATAGGATGCAATATATCTACATTATTTTATAGTGGTGCTACCCTTGAGGTAGGCTGGTTAATCCTTGCATGACACCTGCATCAAACAACAGGTGGAAGAAGCAGTTGGTCAATTAACTGGGAAAAACAAACAAAACATTAAAGTAAATGTTTAAAAATTCAAGTGTTTTAATTAATTTAATGTTTAAGTGTTTTCCTTAGTTCACATCTTAAAATGCAGCTAGGTAGCTATAATGTCTACATAGGAAACATTTAAAGCCTTAGCTTGCTCTAAAGCCTTAGCTTGTTTTTCATCCAGCTTTCTTCTTCAGTAGCAACTTTGACAAACTACTTGCTGATAAAACTGAAATAAAGCATACTAGAGTCTTCAAACAATAACAATTATAAAAGGTGCAATACAATCTTCCTGGAATTATATATGATGAAAAGTCCAGCACTCTGCCCTCTGACGTGTGGCTATCAGACTGCGCCCTGAGCACAGGTTAAGGGAAGGAGTCAGATACAGGGCTTCTCCAGTCACTTTCTCTCAACATTTTACATTTACATTTCAGGCATTTAACTGATGCTCTTTTCCAGGGTGACTTACAATTAGTGCAAAGAAAGAAAAGGCTTAGATTTTTAAATCACCAACATCCCAAGTAAAGAGAAGTGCAATGGTCAGGCCATAACACCCCTGCGAGAGGTGATCCGTTGTCACTCAAATTTACCCAGGGAATTTTGTGTGGGACCCTCCCTATCATCACCAAGAATAATGTGTGTATATATGTATGCGTGTGTAACAATATACTGTAATAATCTCATACTTTGCAGATATCTCGTTATTTAACATTAATTAAAATAGAGACACTTTATAGATACTCCCTTGACGACAGAACACGGCCCCTTTAAAAATATAGCTGTCAAAAATGTTGCCTGTATGGACTAATTAAAACAAAAATATTTCATCAAAAATAAGCAAAAGCGCTTGCATTTTTTCAAAACTTAGCGGATCACGTCCACATATACGGCCTTACCGTGTCGAGGATATTTAGGCTACGATGCGGCGATATTTTAAAAATGTGTGCAGACTTAGAAAATCCATTGCATTCAGATTACTGTCATCTTTTATATGTTGTATATTTATGATATAACAGTCGTCTACACCACCAAAAAATGAGGTCCTAATGATAAAATGATGCGCTTTCATTAATAGTAGCTCATTGTTTTCAGGCAATCGTAAGTTAGCTGCCAAGAGGTCCTATTTAGCCTGGGAGAAATTCGGTGTTTTTTTCAGGAGGGAAACTTCGCAAGGTTTTGTCCCGAGTCAGATACGATTACCATTTAAAAAATAAAAATCAAACGGTTTATATAATAGTATACATTTTTTAATCATACAGAAGGTAAGTACATGTTAGTAGTACACCAGTCTGTACTTTAAATGGACCACAGAAGCGATTTTCTTGCTCGAGTTTGCCTGTTTTGTTTGGTCCTCTTTTTGGCTCGTTAGCCTGTTAACGTTAGCCTGCCCTGCTAGTGCCAGCTTCCATAAGACTGAATGACCGAGTCTGCGCTGCTGGGAGAGCCTGGCTCTTTGTCCGGCGTGGTTAGCGGGTGATCCGCATAGCAAGGGGTTGCGTTCACCTCTTCCCAATGAAATGTTGCCTTAAAGCAAGGGGAAATCTGGTGGAGAGTTGCGCAGCTAGCTACTAGGTCATTCCACATGGTGCTTCGCTAGCTTGCCGCGTCCTCGGCCGGATAGCATTAGTGCTAGCACTGCATCGCTCAGTCACTTTTCTGCCTTTCATTTTGGGAGATGGGTCTCCGTGGATGGTTAACGTTTGTCCTAAATTGGCGTTACGGTAAAACGTTAAAAACGGAAAGTGATACAATAACACGATGCCGGGTTAACTAACGTTAACCGATCAACTAACCCAACTATCCACACGTTTAACGTTAACTATTTAGCAATGTAGCGGTGGCTAACGAATAGCGCGCTAGCGTTAGCTAGCTAAGTTAGCAGTTCGCCAGTAGAGGCTGATGCTGTAGCCCCGCCGGCTTTTGTTTTTATTCAGCTGGCTGTTTATTTCACACATCCCTTAGTGCATTTTCTCTGAATCATTGGGGGGCTTTTTATTTAACTATAGACTCTAACCTGAGAATTGATGCGCATTATTGTTTATACATCATCGCTTGTCGTTGAGATGCTGGGCGAAGGTTTTATTCCATATGTACATTAAGCTGTTAGCGCAGCTCGGCTATGCCTATGGCGGGGTGGGTGATGTTCATTTGGACAGTAACGTTAATGTTGGCCTCAAATGGACCCCAAAGGTGGGCTTCGCCCAAACTTTCTCGCCATTCAGCTGAATGCACTTGAAGATTTGAAGCAGTCGGGTTGGTTTTGTTGTTTTCTGGTTTGCAGCTTGTTTTTTCACCTGTAAATAATTATCTGTAAGGTTAATTCTGCGCTATTTAGTGCTGCTAATAAACCGCGATGGCCACACACAGGGGTAGTGTTTATTTTGGTTTCGGGTGCAGAAATCCAAACATAATCATTCTGACATATTGCCAATACCCAAGGCATATTGTCTATAAAACGTATAGACTAGGGGAGGTGGAGTGCATATAAAAAAGGATAATGTTAAGACAGATGGCCATGGAAATGGCTGCTGAACTTTCTGTGTCCAGTTCATCTGTGTAAGAAGAATACTTTATCAATGGAAACCAGGGGGAAAAAAACGGATTTAACACACATCTGTTTAATTTTACAATGTCATTGTCGGTTAGCTGTGGGACTTTGTTAGGCAGTCTGACCTAGGATGTGTCCCAATAGTCAAAAAATGCACCCTGCCTTCCTCCACTACCGCCTCCTCTATTCCATGCCCCAGAAACGGATCTTTGTGTTTTAATCTAATGTTGCTGATTACATCTTAATTGCGTATAAATTGTTACATATTAATTCATGTCTTGATTGTATACTGTACATGCAAATACTTGTACTCAAAACGATCAGGCAGTAGTTCCAGGTAGGAGAGAAGTGGTAGTAAGGGAGTGGAGGAAAGGAGGTGGGGAGTGAAGTATATTGGGACACAGCCCTAGTGGTAGTCTCCCAAGTGCAAAAGTCAAAACATTTTATCCACAATCCCCCTCTCTGCCTGCTCTGATTGCTGTCATCTGCAGCCTGTGTGCGGGCCTCTGTTTGAATTTTAAAAGGGGATCACTGCTAGCTAATTGCTGGCTAAAGGTTTGCTTACTCATCATATTTTAGCTAAGTATTGGATAGTAGTGTGCAGTTTTCTCTTGTGCTATAGAATTATCTGCACCTTTTGATTAGTGAGCGCATATCTGGTCAACTGTCTACAACTGCACTACTGTTCAAACCAGCAGCCAATGTGGTGTGCAGTCACTCAAGTAGACCATTCTCTATGGACTGGATACTGTTTATATATTTCTTTTTGGGTTATATGAGGAACCCATTGTGTTAAGTATGATAATCTGTATGTCTTCAGAGGGGAGTTTACTGGATTGCTCAGTGTGTTCAGGGCAGTGTTTCTTTCTTAAATCCGTCCTCTGAATGTTTGAGATTGCGCTTAATTTTTTTTACGTTGAAACCCTTTTTAAACTGTATTTAGAATTTTAACACTAGATTGTCTTTTAAAAGTTGATTGCTAAACCAGAAAGATGATTTAATCTAGATAGTGGCCAGTGCTCCAGACTAACTTTTTACCATCTTCCCGGAACTTTCCAGAGAAACTATTTTAACCGTCCCGAAGTGAATGTGGACCGTCCAAAATTTAGTTGTTTTTCTACATTTTCATTAGTCAATTAGTGATTGTTGGCACACATTAAACACTATTCAAAGAATTGGGTGTAAAACAAATTTATTATTTAAGTATGTGTGAATTCATGTTGAATAACTAACACATAACCATGCTCAGGTAAAATCAATATGCTGCTGAATTCTAACTCCTATCCTAAATCGTGTACGTGTGGATAACCGTCAGATCAATAACAAGTGTATATATAACAAGACTGAGATGTATGACTGCTGTATATATAAAATATGTAGTGAAAAGTGCCATGGCATATGCAACCAATATCTCTAGCAATGAGGCTGTTTTGGTGCTTGGTGTTACTGTAGTAGGCTATGCTAGTTTGCAGGATACTTTTGAGCTACTGTCAAGTGTTTTGTTATTTTTTGTTGGTAGGCTGATGCTGATGGATCTTCACTGTCAGATTATCTAGTGATCGGGCCTAACATGAGTAACTAGGCTGCGAGAAATAAATAGACGGTTATTAAGAAAAATTTAAAAGAACGAGACTGCAAGTGGCTAGTTCTCCTGTGATTCCCGGTTGCCAAAAACTGCAGATTCGTACGCTCCTGGATTAAAATCACACTTCCTGTTGGCAATAACTTAAATCAGCATCCCTTGGGATGCATTCGGGACGTAAAGAGAGATTTTGTTTAATCCTAATTTGTCACATTAATCAGATTGAGCCCATTGAGCACCCACCCTCTCTCACGTGTTTGGGCTCTGCCAGAACCTAGTTCGCTTGTCACTTACTATTTTGACACTGGTGTTACTTCCCTCTAATACGGGTATTGCCAACGTTTGCTGTTTCCGTGTGTATAGTGGACTGCACTCGTAAAGCAAGACAAACGCTAGAAACGTTTAGAAACTTAAGCACTTGTTACCAGAGGGTATTGAGAATCTTTGTTGTTACTCCTGTTACAGCTGCGCATGTTCCCCACTGCTGCAAATTATATCTGTTGTTTTCAGTTTCTGTGATTTTCAACAACATTAGCCTTATTCGAGCTTTATTAGTTTAACCAAGAGGGGGGGGGGGGTCTTCAGTAATCAGAGGCTCCTCAGAAGGTCTTCAGTAATAGCAGTCCAGTTCGAATGGACCCTGCAGTGTTGAACTAGCTGCTCGAATAGCTAGTTTATTTATTCTTTCTTAACCTTCTCCGTTATCTATGGTGGAAGCATGCAAATGAGATCATGCGAACCACTAACAACATGGTGAACAGTGATGCTCAGATAGTCGGCTGTTGCTAAACTGTCTGATGGTGAAGATTCCTCAGTATTAGCATAGCCTACTAACAAAAAACTTGACCGTAGCTCAAAAGTATTCTGCAAATTAGCATACTACAGTAACACCAAGCCTCAAAACGGCCTCATTGCTAGGAATATTGGTTCCGTTTGCTATGGTACTTTTCACCACATATTTTATATAGCCTACACCTGACCTCATATCTGTCTTATTATATAGGCTATCCTTATTGTTATTGATCTATGATTATCCACGGATAGGAGTTAGAATTCAGCAGGGATATTTATTGATATTTTAGCTGGTCACAGCTAAAACTGACTCCAGTAAAAGTTAAAGTAGAAAATCCCCCATTCACACAGTAAAAGTACAAAAGTATCAGATTTAAAATGTAAGTACCAAAAGTAAACAAACGTAACCGGTTTAACAATTTACACCCTAAACATTTGCCCCAGCTAGCGTTTCATGGGCGAATGGAAACGCCTGCTAACACTTAAATATGCTTTTCACACTGTACATAGTTAACCCAGGGTTATCTTTAACCCTGGGTTAAAGATAACATAGGTTGACCTAACCCCTTTTCACACTGTATATTGTTAACCTGTGGTTAAGTCTTAACCTAGGGTTAATGATTCACACTACCTCTTGTTAGCTCTGGGTTAAATGTCAGTTGATACACGGTGACTAATGTTTACATTCTAGAATGAAGCGCTGTGATTGGACGTTCATCGTTTATATTAACCTCGATTCACACTGGCAAAGGTAACCCCCTTGTTTACAGGGATAACCCTGAAAATTTGGGTATAACCCTGCTCCGAAGCAGGGTCAGCTAATCCTAGGTTAAAGTCGGGGTTAGCCCCCTTTGGAACTTGCCTGTGTGAAACGTCTGTTAACTCCTTTGTGTAGAAAGTGATGTCGGCGGGACATTTTTGCTTAACTGAGACATTCGTTGCTACTGCAGTCAAACTATTAGTGGAAATCACAAACTGTGTTTTAACTTTATTGGTAGACGGTTCGTGACGTTTTCGGCTGAATACGGAGTTTCTAAGTGTCACTATTTCCCCGTAGCAAGTCCATTTAACAAGCAACCCCCCACCTAGTCTATACCTACCCATGCGTGACATAGTGGACAATAGCGTCTATGTTTGAGTTTATGAATATATTTATTCATCATATAAAATTAGAATAACGTCATAGCAACGAGAGAAACCAAACAATAGCCTGATCGCATGCCAGAAAAGTCCTGCTCACTCAAATGCAAAATAAACAGTGAAAGTACTATCTCATTCTACCATGTATTCTACTAGCCATATATGCTACTAAATATGAAATAAATATACAATCCTACCATCGGTTTTACACATTTTCCTTTCAAAATTCAGTGGTTATTTATTGTCTGGTACAATTGGTTTGAGAAATGTGCAACACTTTATACCGCTATTACACTATCTGAAACGTCGACGCGTAATACCCCCATGCCCTGTAAACCTGTCATTCATTACAGTTAATTCTGGTTTAATTGTCGGCTTTTTTATTCAATAGAGTACATTATAACCTTAGCAACGGTATATGCCATGTCTTTTTCGGTGCTTTGAACAATTTACTACAGCCCAGCGTAACGGCAGTTTTCGTTTTAACGGTCTAGTATTACGCAAGCTCTATAGAATGCACATTAGGGAGGGGAGTTTCCCTTTTCCGATATGTAAGTATGTTTGCGTCTAAAATACGGTTGGTCTCGCTGGCTACATATGTATGTTCATGTTTCCACTCGCACTGTCTTTCCAATATGTTTGATATTGCATTTCACATACTGTAGTGCAATCGTTAAATGTATTTTTGATGTAGGCTACCGATGTTCATTGAAGATAGAACATTTGGCAGCATTTTGCAGATGGTGGAATATTATTATGTTCATGTTATCATACATAATATAGGCTATGGCGTATATACTTGTCTCTTAGGGCATGACAAATGCTCATTCCAATTTACTGTGCGCTGATATGTGGTAGGTTAAGGTAAAAATTTCCTTTGAGTCATTATGAATAGGAAAATAAAAATAAAAATAAAGAAATACAGAAAAATACAATCCCAGGACAAATGTATACATACTGTAGAGTACAGGGACGAGTGATGTTTTATTGAGGTACAAGAGGGAATGATTAGGCAACATATTTAGGTGTATGTAACACTGATATCAATGCAATCAAAGAGCAAATGTATATGCTTTATAATGGACAAAACTAATTTTATGACATGTTTTGCATAGGGGTTTTGGACCCATAGATATCTACCCCCTATACTGATGAAAATATAGTAATTCCCACTTGAAAATTCTGCAAAAGTGAATTTTACGAGCCAAAACTGTTGATTTGTAGTTAAATATATCATACATTTTTTTATTTAGAGCAGTGCACAATTTAACCATTTGGATAGATTTGGAGACACTAATGGACAACAGGGTACACTGCTATATTTTGCATCATAGACCTTTAGTAGTTCTGCATATCATCCTCAGATTTAGCAAAACTTGTGGACATGGAGTTTATGATCCAGGAAATGTATATATTACCGATTTCACTTATGTAGCTCTCAGTAAAAAATTAAAAAAAATTAAAATTAAAAAAAATTATTTCCAAAGTTTCTTTGCATTTGTGGCAATTTATTTTGACTTAATTTATGAAAATAAACAAATCTAAGTTTGTATTCTAAATGGTACACTGGTCTTGTTTCATTTAAGCCATTTACCAAGTTTATGTGATGCTCACACCTGGAGTTATAAAGCTTTAAACGGAGCACCCCCTAAATAGGTGAAATTTGCCATCTGCGCCAAGGGGTTAACCTAGAGTTAACAGCCCATACCTAGGGTTAAAATGGTTCTATGCATTTAGCCCAGGGTTAAGTGCAGTCTGAAAGGCCATAAGGTTAGCTAATGTTAGTCTAGCTACAACTATCAGGCAATTTACCAGCCGTATTTAATGTTAACACTAGCTAGTTAAAAGTAACATGGAAACGCATGCTAAGTTTAACAGATAACGTTAGCTATAACATAGTCCGTTTACCAGATAGGTAGCGTTAGCTAACTCAAAATACTAACGTTATCATTTGATCAGTAACTTCAATTTAACAGATAATCCATGCAATGTAATGTTACGTCAAGGCCAGTTCAGACCAAAGATTCGCAACGCAACAAAACCGTTTTAGAATGTTGCAGAGAGGAATTGCAGTGACCTACCCCATCTCAGAACGCCCCATGTTGCAGGCAAGGCAAGGCAAAATTTGTATTTTGTCTCCGAATCAACGATGACACCAGCTGTTCACAATCGCTACTTTCATATATTTGAGATTAATATCGCAACCAGGAAGTAACTACGCTAACTGAAAATCTGACGCTGCACACGTCCTCTGGGTAACGGCAATCAAGCGTACTACAAAGCAGCAGAAAAAAGACCGACACTAGCTGCTGGTCGCAGCTAAAAAGTTAGTCTGGAGCCCTGGTTCAATGGAGCAAGTGGTTCGGCCTTCAAACACCACAATAAATCTCCTTTTAGAAAACGAGAACTTAACCTTTTTAAAGAAATTTATAAATGATGGGAAACAACCTTTCAATAAGGTCTGGGTTGAAAAAAGTGAACCTACCCTTTAACAAACCAAACAGCCAGGGTTAGTTATTCTGAAATCGGTAAAGAGGCCTTTTTTTTTTTTTCTTTTAAAATTGTTTTTATTTATTTCTAATTTTTTTCTCCCAATTTGGTAGCCAATTCAACCCCTATACTATTCCATTTCCCCCCCATGTAGCAACCGCTTGAAATTGCTTCTATTAGTGGAAATCACAAACTGTGTTTTAACTTTATTGGTAGACGGTTCGTGACGTAGACGGTTCGTGACGTCCTCTACAGGCCGCGACTCCTCGAGCTCCTGTCCGCAATCCAACTCGTCCGAGGCCCTTGTATAGGCAACAAATTTCACCGTGTCCCTCCTACCCCCCCGGGAGCAGCCGCCAATTGCTGCTCCCTCTAGGCACCAGCCATACTCGGATCTGGCAGGACCGGGGCGCGAACCCCGATCCTCGTAGTACAACTGTACTGACTGAAAGTCGGCGCTTTTACCGCTGTACCACCGTGGCAGCAGCACCACCTTTTTTGAACACAAGCCTGAAAATAAAAATGGTTGCTTGAACCCCTTTGACTGCTGGCATAATCTTTGACTCTTCTGTAAGTTAACCCTTGGGAGTTTGTTTTCCAAGAGTCAGAATTACTCTAAGGCCCGAAACATACCATATGCGAACACAAATGAAAATGCTGGGCCAACGCACTGCAAATGCACTGCCCGGTTGAACATTCTCAACGTGCGTTATGTCCCTCTGGAGGTTATCAACCTCGTCAATTTGTCCTTGAGGACAAATCAGAGCATCTGTAAACCGAGTGCATGTGCTTTCATTTCGTTCCAACCACAATCACAATCCCAGATTTTTTTAAAAAGCTTGATTTTTCTTGATTGCATTTTTCATGTTTTGAGGGATTATTTACACTCTAAAGCCACATCAGAAATAGCTGTGCACACTGCCATGAATAATAAGTCCCTTATTCCATACTGATTGCTGCTCTATTTGAATGATGAGGTGACAAATTATCATGCGTATGTTTATGTGGACAAAACATAGTTGTCTGGAGCGAGCGTGCTCAGCGAGACACTCGTCAAACTGGGTTGCCATGCCATTTGTGAGACCAGAGGAAAGCACACATCGAAGAAGAAAGCCGTTTCCTGTTGTTGCCTGCTATAGCGTCCCTCACTGCGATGCTTGACATTGCACATCATCCTTGCGTGGCGTTAAGGATTTCAGGTGACATTTTAGAACACAACTATGCGTGAAGTTGACTTTACGTAGCTTGAAGCGTCCACGTTCGCATAATTGCCTAAGGTATGTTTCGGCCTTAAATATTACTGAAACAAAGTGAAAGAACCTCAAACATGGTAAAAGTGGAAATCTACAAGACACGTTATTTGTGTCTTGTAGATTTCCGTGGAACACATAAAGTAGAGTCGTCGTTTTGATTTAACCTGTTGTGTTGTGTTGCAAAATAAGGATCCGTTGTCGCTATAACGTGATCGTAAACTGGTTTATGGAGAGAATTGTCAGTTTTAACACTTTCAAGCAGTATATTTTGTGCCCAGACTATTTGGAAATTTCACCGTTTAAAAAAACTCAAAGAATCCAGATAAACTATAAGCCACTTCCAGCCTGAATACGGGCCGGTGATAGTTAAAAGGGTAAAGTTTATATTTTTATTTTTAATTTTTTTAAACTTTATTTTTTTCCCCTCTCTCCTTTCTTGTGAAATTCATCAATACAATCACCAAGGTTCCCGGCGTTTCTCAGCCTTGGTACAGTGCAGTTCTTCCTCCTCTCAAAGTATTCTAGCAGGAGGTTGTGGCTGCACTTTCCAGGGCTCTCTCAGTGCTCACCCCAGAGAATATGATCAGGAAGCTCACCCTGGCTGTCTGAATCGGAGCCCTATGTCCTGTGTACCGTTTACTAGCAGCTGGGTACTGTTTACTGTGCACTGTTTAGTATGCGACAGTATGCTAATAAATATCCTCCATACCATTTTCTAACTGTACTGTGGAAGTGTCGTAAGACGGCACCCTTGCGCGGCCATGTCACGTGTTTTTGTTGTTCGTAAAGGAAAACGTCAGCGAAGCTGCGCGTCATATTTATTAGGGGTGTAACGATTCTCCACAGTTCAGTTCAGACCTCGGTTTTTTTTGTTTTGTTTGTGTAATGTGTAATATTTACTAAATATACAGCTCAGGATTTTTCCTACATAGTAAATTATTTGGCGGCCGCCAAAATGATTTCACGGACCGCCAAAGGGAAATCGCGACCACCAAAATGACAATAATTGACAAAACTGCAAATAAAATCATATCCGAATTAATTGAATGTAATTTTTTGGGTGCAATATTAATATGGTTAAGATATAGTACTAGACGCCTTCAATATGTCAGTGCTAGGAGACGAGTAGAAGAAGCATAGAACCATAGACTGTAGCCTATAGAAATGCGGCTCAGCTATTCTGTGGCAGAGTGTGACCCGGGAGAAAGACATAGTGTGAGCAGCGATTTGGATGGAACACGCTCCAATTTTGAATTGGGCTACCTTTGAAGCCCTAACTTCTGAAAAGGCAAAAGCTTTAACCCGATCCACGTTGACACCCCATAGTGATAGACTTATCGGTCCCAATTACAGTAGCTTATTCATGTTTGTCTTAAATTATAAACTAGGCTACAGCTTTAAGAAAACCCCAGGATTGATACTACAGTGCAATAAAATAAGAGGGTGCTGTTAATAGCCCAAAGCTTACGACCCTCGTCTTGCCACAGCCAGACTAAAATGCACCGTTTACAAGCAAATCATGTTCAGATATAGCTAGAAACAATAATATATTTTTTAAACGTTGTACAAATAGGCCTACGCATTCGGCGTTTTCCATTGCTTACTGTAGGCTACTATACAGTAGGCTACCTGATGCACTTTCGGTTTAGAAGCTATAAATATGTTAACGAAACCAAATATCTTACCTGTAGGCTACCACTGTGTTAAGAGAAACTCTTCAGGTTAATCATGTTACGTTTCGCCAAAGTCCCGTACAGTCAACATTTCCACAGTGACCTATCACATTGAAATAGTCTACGTTGCTGTTATGTAAAAACACAAATTGTGTTTTTGTACGTTTTTATTTTTTTTAAAACATGTAGCTACACTTATTTTTTATTTTAATTTTAGATGTTTTAGTTGTTTATTTATCAAAATAGCCAAAATGGTGTAATATTAAAAAAAAATAAAAAATAAAAAGCTTCAAGGACCTTTGATTTCTTAAACCTAACTCCTAAACACAACCCCACTGGTACATTACAACCAAAGCCTACATGGGCTCTTTGTACTCCCAAAAACTATATTTACGGTAAAATGAATACAAAAAATGTTGCTGCTCACGCACTGCGTGCGCTCGCATTGGTACCACTAAAACCCATTTCTCTGCCAGGAAAAACCCTGCAGCTTCCCCTAACTTTAAATAGAATAATAATTTTGTGATTTACATGTGTTATAGTGTTAATTGTGAAATGAAAAATGAGTTTTCTTACATTAGTAACGTAATGAAAACTCAACAGGCTGCACCTGCAGTGGTGGCAGCGGGTTGGGGGAGGGGGTGTGTCACGGTTCTGTCTTCCAGAACCGCGACACAAGACCATGGACGTTTGTATCACGGTTTCGGTCTCAGTTTCAGAACCGTTACACCCCTAATATTTATGCAACCAAAATTTGCATACTTCTTGAAAAAGTATGCTCCTGAATATACTAGTAAGTATATCATCTGGGAGTTTTAAGTATACTGCATTTTGAGAATTTTGCTTTCTCGTCCTGTCTACTCAACAAGCATACTCAATAGTATGGATGGGTGCTGATTCTTATAATAGGAGTGAAAATGCTGAATTCAGTGGTTCCACTCAAGCGTCCGCTAAGCATTGTCTCTTAGTCCGGCAAACGACTCCGAGCAGTACCAAACCATGATCAAATTTTAGTGCTACCAGTAAATCTTTAATGGAATTGTATGATAAAACTGAGTTTTTACTAAAAGGTTACAAGGCATTTAACACAGAGTTCCTCTGCAGTAGAACTGCCTTCGCTTATCTTGCTGTAAGTGACTGCAGATAGAAGAGGAAAGACCAAAACGGACACGATCAGAGACCAAAGACAATCTCCTGAGAAAAATAGTCTTAGTACATGTTTTTGTCAAATTACGGCGCAATAAGCTGAGACGCTCAAAGGAATTTCTCATTTTGAATTGGTTTAACCTGCAGGACATCTGCTCAAAAGAAGTTCGTCTGTGACGGCAGCAATAAATTTTATTGGCCCATTGAGGCGGAAATGAAAGAACATGCACATCTGGTACAGTTGTCATGAAAGGGAGTGCGTTGCCAGAGCAACAAATTCAGCCATGAAGGTTGTCAACAGCATTCATAATGTAATAATGAAACTGGCTAACATTTGAAGAAAAGGCTTATGGAGGTTGTGCAGGCTATCTGCTGGTGTAGTTTTTCATTAAAACAATATTTGAAATTTCATACTCGCTCATTGAGCTTATTAGCCAGGTCCCAGTTCCCATAAGGATGGCACAGGTTGAGCAGGGTTGTGTGTCCCAGGAGTATGACCTTTATATATTTTTTTGCTGCACAATAACGATGCTTGAATTTGACCGTGTCTAGTTTGTTTTTAGCTAGTCCTTCAGGTAAGAAACAGTTGCCTATCACAATAGCAGAAAGCATACATGGCATGTAATCCGTGTGAAAGCAAATGAGTATTTAAAAGGGAGTTGTAGCACTGGGGACAATGATGAATTTGAATGTCATGTGTGGATTCTTGTCACTGTGGTTCTTGTAAACTAAACAAAGATGGAAGATTGCTTAAGGGGAGGTGGTTCAGAGTGCTGAGAGGAGAGGGGGTGATTTCTGAAAATGTTCTCCGGCCACCCGACGAGGGCCTGCATTACATTTAATATTTCCACACTGGAAGGGCATTGTGATTAGTCATACTTATTATTCTAAATTTAGAATTCCCCATATAAAAGTCCTGGGAAATGTATGAATCTACACTCTTGGCATGCTTTGTTCTGTGTTTCGAGGTTCAGTATTTAATTGAGAAAACGATGTCTCCTCTATGGGGCCATCATTGTGTCAAAAATAGACAAATGGGATGAACCTTCCCCAAATAAAATGAGATACATTTTCACAAATTAATGTGAGCGATACACAAATGTCTTTGCACTCCCAAACGTCTCCCGAACTAATGACTGCTTGGCGCGTGTGGAATCGCTTGAATTTATTTGCAGATTTGAGACGATCCTCATAGCAAGATGTGCGATGAAATTCACATGTTTTTTTTTAACCTTTGAACTAAGGTTTCAGACCAGGGTTCTGTGGCGGGGGGCGGGGGGGGGGGGGGGGTTCACAGCTTACCGATATGGCAGCCGATAGTGAATTTTTGAGCTGGAATGAAAATAGAACTTTTCTGTGGGCTGATTTTGACTGCAAATAAATGGCTAAATAAACCTCAGTACTGTATGTTGTGTATCAGTCAATTACTTACCATTTCAATAAAGAATAAATAAAAATTAAATAAATGGCCAAATAAACATCAGTACTCCATGTTGAGCTTTCTGAGTGATCTCATGTCACATGAACCGTTATGGGTAGTGAGAAACACTAGTTGGAGTACTATATTTCTCGGTCCTACATATCGGCCACGTCATCCTTGACTACCGATACAGATATGGTCCAGAAACGCAAATATCGGCCCAATATATCGATCGTCCGATATATTGGTCGGGCTCTAATCGGAAGTATTCAGCATTGTTATTTGCGACCTAAACCTTGCAGCACGCTCGTCATTGTTAACAATACAGCCTGAAATGTCAATCTTCAAATTGTGTCCAGCTAAACAAATGCACAGACCGTTTCCAATAGTTTTGTACAGGTGTTTTTTGCGTGATTTCGCCTAGGCGGCTTGAAAAAACACTTGGGCGGCCTGCCTAAGACATTTGCAGGAAAAACCCTGTACGTGATGTACGGAAATCAAGCAGCTGACACATCACACATTTCCAATAATACACATCACTGTGCTAATAAAACGCATCACTCCTTTCCACGATTAACTGTCTATGGTCGCCCCCTAGTGGTGAGTCATCAACATCCCAATTATAGTATTCATATTTCTCTGAAATTATATATTAAAGTTTAAGAAAACCCCAAAATTATGATGATGGATTGTTAAAAAGTGTCACCGCTTGTGAAAACATCAGCCTCTCAGTTGCACTTCACTAATAGCCCAAACCATTGTTTACAGCCTTGCCAGTCAGACAGTAAAATTCATGTCACAAAAACCCTTGCTAGTGTTTCTACATGCAAAAAAAATCATGTTCCGATATATAGGAACTATATATACCCCCCCCACCCCCCCCCGCTATCTGTACTATGCATACGCCCAATGTACTTTCGGCTTAGTAGTAGTATCTTTTTTTTTTTTTCTACTAAATCTGATATAAACATGTTTAAGGAACCAAATGTTACAACTGTTTTCGGATGAACCCTGAAGAATTTCTCTTCCATTTAGCCAATGTTGGTTACAATTTGCTCTCCAAACGGGAAAGGAATGTGCACTAGCTCGACACTGCTGCCTACTAAAGCTCTTACTGATGTCAGTGTTATGGAATGCCTATAAACCACAGTACATTTCTAAATGCTTTTCTTTTAATCAAACTATTGTCGGTCATTCATTCATATTTTTCAAGGTATACTGTACAGTGTTCTCTCCTACCATAGATATCAATGTGTAATGAGTAGCCGCCCACCAATCGTAGCCCCACCGCCAACAGTTTCTAGCAGGGATGCACAAAACTCAGGGACTTGTTTTTTTTTTGTTTTTTTTCTCTAAACCTGCCATTTTTCCATTTAAACCGACGCTACCGAAATTATAGCAATGACGTGCCTTTAAATGCAAAGTTGTAAAGGCAACCACAGAGCAGACTTCAAATGCAAATAGCCTACTGTGATCTCTAGAAGAGCGCAAATAGAAAAGGCGGGTAGTAACCTAGCCTACAGAGCGGACAAATATGTTGAGAGGATAGGCTACAACGGTAGTCTATCAAAGGCAATATATTATGTATTTTCAGTAACGACAAGAAATGTCCAGAAAGCTTTCTTTTAATAAGAACAGTAACACAGATGGACACAGTATTTTTTTGAGAGAATAATGTTTACAAGGTTAAAAATCCTGCATAGTGCATCTTTAAATGATAAAATTGTCTCCTATGTCTTTAGCCAATACTTGAGGAGAAAGCTGTACTGACAGATGGCCTTAAAGCCTCATTTATGGCTTTGTTGTTGAAGTGTGGTCCCATTAAATGATGTGCCTGAAGCTCAGTCAAATGTCGCCGTGTTCAGAAAGTGAAGACACTTTTTACCGCTTGCGTCTAATATGGCCGCTCTGGAGTCTGGCTCTATGCTGCAGTCTCTCGCTAGATATTGATGGAGGTTATGGAATTTAGTGCTAGAAAGCACCAGATCATGCAAGTCATTCCATAACTTCATTACACGGGTCTAACTCTGATAGTATGATGCAATGTGGGGGGGTCGGCTGGTTAAGGTGTGTGTGTGTGTGGGGGTGAGGGTGGGGGGTGGTGGTGGGTGGGTGCAGCTCAATTTCTGGTATGTTCCCTGACCCAAGTCGGAGTAGAATTCTCATCAGGGTACAGCGGCAGTAAACATCTGAACCACAAAGTGAACTCATTTGCAATATTTTATTTTGAGGTTTTTATGCATGCTGATAGTCGTGGTGGTGATAACTATACAATTTTAAGTTATGTAAAAATAAGTAGTTAAAATTAAATTTAACAGCTCATAATCGGTTATTCAGTTTGGCTAAATGTAGAAAACATTATTGAAAGGTTAATTCTACACTTGGAAAATTTGGAGGATTTAAATTTTCTTTTTATTAATTGCATGGAATTACTTGCCAGTACTTTTTAGTGGCAGTGGAGAAGTGTGGGATTTTGAAAACAGGGTTGTTTTAGGAAATATTACTACTAGCCCTATTGAGCTTCCTCTGTTCATAAAATTTTAATTTTGAAATTCAGTACTTGTCCCCCCCCCCCACTTTTTACTCAGAGAATTTGGTGTTTTTGTTTAATATTTCATATTGGCATTTTTTTTTGTTATTTTCCCCTTTTGTGATGTGTACTGGTGACTGGTGTGTGACTTGTGTGGTGGTGATTTGATGACCTGCTAGGCCTTACACATTACACTGCAGGTCACATGACCCGATGATCATGAGCTTCTCATCATTAGATTGTGCAGTTGGACTGAAATAATGGGCTTATTTCCACAATGCGCAAGAACCTGTTTGTTTTTGAAAACATGTACATGCTTCATGGTTACAGTTTACAGCCATTCACCAAATTTCATGTGATTCTTTTCTTGCAGGGAGCCCCAAGTCATGTCTGGTATAGCCTTGAGCAGACTTGCACAGGAGCGCAAGGCCTGGAGGAAAGACCACCCTTTTGTGAGTAAAGCTTGCGTCATAATTGATCAGCCATTTTGTGGATGGGTCTGTTACCCCCTTTTTAAACTTATTTTAGCTAGCAAATATTCTTTCTTTTTTTTTTTTCCATTTTAATTGAATAAAAATTTTGTGGTGTGGTTTCACATATTTAGACTGCATCATGGCAGCATCCGGTAACCATGTCCGTCAGCAAACCTGTGTGATGACACACTAGTTTGGTAAAAACGCTGGGTTAAAACTGAACACATTTTGAATGAAAAGGTGATAGAAGATGTTGGTTTTTAGGGCTTTGTGGCAGTGCCGACCAAGAACCCCGATGGAACGATGAATCTGATGAACTGGGAGTGCGCCATTCCTGGAAAGAAAGGGGTGAGGAGTGCCGTTTCCACGGTTACTGTAGTATTGAGGCCGCTGTGCACTGCATGCACGGTGACGTCTTTCCGTCGGAAAAGAACGCCAGTTTCAGAGAACGCCAGCTAATTAATACACGCCCAGCCTTTTGTGGGATGTGCAGGATCATTTGCGAGGCATTGATTGGATGGGTGAGGTGTGAGCAGGTTCTGCCTGTAGTCCTCACGCTGTTCTCCCTCACCGCAGACCCCGTGGGAGGGCGGCTTGTTTAAGCTGCGGATGCTCTTTAAGGACGACTACCCTTCATCTCCTCCCAAGTGTAAGTCCCGCAGAAATGTCTGTAGCTGAATTGCGTGTGGGAATTTTAAAAGCGGGTGTTTTGCTTTGTGCTTCACGAATGCCTCTTGTGAGAAATTCTCTCTCTCTCTTGCCAGGTAAATTTGAGCCTCCGTTATTCCACCCCAACGTTTACCCCTCTGGTACAGTGTGCCTCTCCATTTTAGAGGAGGACAAAGACTGGAGGCCGGCCATCACTATCAAGCAGGTACTCTGCAGTGTGCTGGGGTATTAGACACATTCACACAGGTACTCTGCAGTGTGCTGGGGTATTAGACACATTCACACAGGTACTCTGCAGTGTGCTGGGGTATTAGACACATTCACACAGGTACTCTGCAGTGTGCGCTGGGGTTTTGGACACATTCACACAGGTACTCTGCGGTGTGCGCTGGGGTTTTAGACACATTCACACAGGTACTCTGCAGTGTGCGCTGGGGTTTTAGACACATTCACACAGGTACTCTGCGGTGTGCGCTGGGGTTTTAGACACATTCACACAGGTACTCTGCGGTGTGCACTGGGGTATTAGACACATTCACACAGGTACTCTGCAGTGTGCGCTGGGGTTTTAGACACATTCACACAGGTACTCTGCGGTGTGCACGGGTTTTAGACACATTCACACAGGTACTCTGCAGTGTGCTGGGGTATTAGACACATTCACACAGGTACTCTGCGGTGTGCGCTGGGGTTTTAGACACATTCACACAGGTACTCTGCGGTGTGCGCTGGGGTTTTAGACACATTCACACAGGTACTCTGGGGTGTGCTGGGGTTTTGGACACATTCACACAGGTACTCTGCGGTGTGCTGGGGTTTTAGACACATTCACACAGGTACTCTGGGGTGTGCTGGGGTTTTGGACACATTCACACAGGTACTCTGCAGTGTGCACTGGGGTTTTGGACACATTCACACAGGTACTCTGCAGTGTGCGCTGGGGTTTTAGACACATTCACACAGGTACTCTGCAGTGTGCTGGGGTATTAGACACATTCACACAGGTACTCTGCAGTGTGCACTGGGGTTTTAGACACATTCACACAGGTACTCTGCGGTGTGCACGGGTTTTAGACACATTCACACAGGTACTCTGCAGTGTGCACTGGGGTTTTAGACACATTCACACAGGTACTCTGCGGCTCGCTGGGGTTTTAGACACATTTACACAGGTACTCTGCAGTGTGCACTGGGGTTTTGGACACATTCACACAGGTACTCTGCGGTGTGCACGGGTTTTAGACACATTCACACAGGTACTCTGCGGCTCGCTGGGGTTTTGGACACATTCACACAGGTACTCTGCAGTGTGCGCTGGGGTTTTGGACACATTCACACAGGTACTCTGCAGTGTGCACTGGGGTTTGGACACATTCACACAGGTACTCTGCGGTGTGCGCTGGGGTTTTAGACACATTCACACAGGTACTCTGCAGTGTGCACTGGGGTTTTGGACACATTCACACAGGTACTCTGCGGTGTGCACGGGTTTTAGACACATTCACACAGGTACTCTGCAGTGTGCGCTGGGGTTTTGGACACATTCACACAGGTACTCTGCAGTGTGCACTGGGGTTTTGGACACATTCACACAGGTACTCTGCAGTGTGCACTGGGGTTTTGGACACATTCACACAGGTACTCTGCGGTGTGCACGGGTTTTAGACACATTCACACAGGTACTCTGCAGTGTGCGCTGGGGTTTTAGACACATTCACACAGGTACTCTGCGGTGTGCTGGGGTTTTGGGGGTTTTTATCTCAGACCTATTTATAATTGCTGGATTTTTGGGTGGGGGGGGTTAGCAAACGTTGTGGTCATGAGCTACCTGAACATATGCAGGCACTTCATTCGCTAGGCAGTTCTAGAAAGGATCACTGTAAATAGCAGCCTTGTCAGGGGCAGCACAAAGTATGAATTTCACCACCTACCACAAAGTTATTGCGCCCGACTACCATGGCGATGGCTTTGCTCAGCCGAGCAGCAGCACTGACGTGTCAACACCTCTTGTTCAATCCACAGATCCTGTTAGGAATCCAAGAACTCCTGAATGAACCAAACATACAGGATCCAGCCCAGGCAGAGGCATACACCATTTACTGGTGAGTTCTCACTGGCGTTAATGTACTGCATTCAGAGTGCTAGCACAATGCTGTTTATCTCCCCCACCCCCCACCCCCCCATGTTTTCAATCGGTGTAAATTAAGTTGCGCATTCATGTTAATTTGCATACTTATTTAATGTTTCCTGTTTTAAAAAATAAATGAATAAATTCTCTCTCTTCCATTTCAGCCAGAACAGAGTAGAATACGAAAAAAGGGTCCGAGCACAAGCCAAAAAATTCTCACCATAAAGCGTCAAAAAAAAAAAAAACAGAAAAAAAACCCTCATGAAAGAACGGAAGGAATCGGTGGGCAAGGTGGTGTTTAGTTTATTTTATTTTTTTCTCCCTTTAATTTCATTTTTATTTTCCCAGAAATGATATCCTTCACATACTTACTTTTCCACTCTTTGCGCATACTTTTACAGGATTTATTTAAAGCTAAATTTGTGCTGCCGTTTCCGGTCCTTAGCCGTAATTTGTCTGGCTGGGGGGGGGTGGGTGGGTGCGGGGAGGGGAGGGGGGTGCGGGGAGGGGGGGGGGGGGGCTTGCTTTTATCCGTTTTAGTTCTCTAGGTGCGAGGGATGTGGCAAGAGTCCCAGACTACACACTTCTCATTATGCCCCATGATTTATACTACACTCAAACAATCTAATAAAATATAAAAAATAATTTTGAATACAAATACACAGATTGGGTTGGCTATTTTTTATTTTCAAAATTAGCAATTTGTTTTCCCCTCATTTTCTTTCAAACAGGGTCTGTTCTCTCAGTCTTTGTATTTTCCATGGTTTTAATGATGTAAAACTTGCTATTACTTTAATATGTCAGTATTTCAACTGCTGTAAAATGATAAACTTTTATACTTTCTATGATTACTCTAGTGTCCGTAGACGACTCTTTCCATTTCTGATGCAGGCCTTGTATTCAGCATGTTGTAATATATGATAGCGTTCTGCTGCCTTGGCCATTTGAGTAAAGTCCTGGAGAGGAAAGGGGAGAGAGCAGCCACAGTGAATCAAATACGAGAGGCAGGTTAGCTTAAACTGCATCAGACTCTTTGTGTTTATATGGTGTTTTGTTCATGTATGTGTTTAGAGTAAATAAAAATGTTTATACAAATGTTGCTTTTGTCTTGCTTCAAGTTGCAGTTTAGTGTTGGTCTGCATTGGTTTGTAAATGTAAATGAAAACTTGGGCAGGAACTTTGGGCTTCTGAACTGGGCAAATTGTTTTTTTTTGTGTTAGTTCAGCCGTGCAGGTGCTAAGCCTTTTCTCTGTCTCTGCATTAGGGCTGTCAAATTTTGGATTCCGTATTCGAATAGGGGGTAAATCACATTTGCATGCTGAAAATCCGACTTGTTCCATTTCACAATGTATACCTCTTGCTTCTGAACTACCCCATTCTTTTCCCTCGTGCATGGCCACTTAAACTCGCCAATCACAGAAGAGCTCGCTCACGCCCTAAGTAACAACACAGCTGAAAGCTTGGAGGTATTGATGGTAACTTTTTTCCCTTTTGGCGAGCGCATCTTTTGGCTCTGTTCAAAAGATTTGTATGTTCATTCACTTCAGAAAAGGCTGGATGTTGCTCACTTCGTTCACTCACTGTGTAACAATACTCTCAATGTGCGGTGTCCACCCAGTTGAAGCCTAACGGAGTGATTTTAAATTTACCAAAATTTCAATCCAGAAACGATAGCAATCAGTAATATAATCTACTTTTGCTGAAACGCAATTTAAAAAAATGTATAGATCTTACTTTGCCTTTGTGCCTGCCTTCTTGCTCCCCCTTGAGGAGGTAATGCAGATTACAGGACGCTCCCAGGAGTATGTCATGGCAATGCCTTAATTGTGACTACGTAAATTTTGCAATAAATATTAGAATATATTCAAATCTGTAATCAAATTGAACTTTTTGGTCCAATTGACAGCCCTAGTGTGTATCATGTTCACTCAGAATCAAAACTGCCATGAAAGCAGAAGACTGATATTTGGGTTTTTTATTTATTTATTTTCTAAGACATGTACAGATCCTTTCCAAAAAATTTGAATATCATGGATATATGGACATTTTTTCCATAATTCCATTCAAAAAGTGAAACTGTCATAGATTATAGATTCATTACACACAAAGTGAAAAATTTCTAGCCTTTATTTGTTTCATTTTTCATAATTTTGGCTTACAGCTCCAGAAAACCCCCAAAACAGTATTTCAAGAAATTAGAATAGTGTGTCGAAAATCAGCATTTACTTCAGTTATTTCAGAGAATGAATGTTTTAGACTGAGTGTCACACTATCATCTAATTTACTCAAAACACCTGCAAAGTTTATTTCAGTATGGGGAAGACTGCAGACTTGACAATTGGCCAGAAGACCATCATTGACACCCTCCAGAAGATGGGTAAGCCACAAAAGGTCATCGCTAAGGAGGCTGGCTGTTCACAGAGCGCAGTGTCCAAGCATATCAATAGAACGTTTAGTGGAAGGGAAAAATGTGGCAGGAGAAGGTGCACAAGCAAAAGAGATGACCGTAGGCTTCAGCGGATTGTCAAGCAAAGACGATTCCAAAATTTGGCGGAGATGCAGAGGGAGTGGACTGAGGCTGGAGTCAGTGCTTCAAAAACCACCACGTACAGACGTATCCGGGACATGGGCTACAACTGTCGGATTCCTCGAGTCAAGCCACTCCACTCATTCTCTGAAATAACTGAAGTAAATGCTGATTTTCGACACACTATTCTAATTTCTTGAAATACTGTTTTGGGGGTTTTCTGGAGCTGTAAGCCAAAATTATGAAAAATCAAACAAATAAAGGCTAGAAATATTTCACTTTGTGTGTAATGAATCTATAATCTATGAAAGTTTCACTTTTTGAATAGAATTATGGAAAAAAAAAAAAAAAAAACTTCCATGATATTCTAATTTTTTGGAAAGGATCAGTATATAAGCTGCAGAGTTTATGTCCTGGAAAAATGTGAGTTGGCCCAAGGTAAGCACTGTAAAATGTAAAAACAAAATATATATATATATGGATTCTCATAGCCCCTCACCCCACAAATATCAAATATTGATGGTGGGGACCTTACAACATTGAAGTTTGAGTAACTTTGGTTGTCTCAAGCTTCTAAATCCCCCAGTGTTTTCAGCCCACCTGTCACTGTAGAACAGGCCTCCAGAGAGAACACCACCTGACTAGAGAATCCAGAGAACCAGGTCTTCACAGGTGAGATGAATTCTTCAATGTTTATCCTGAAGTGTCAGTATGAGTCACCGTTAAAGGGTGAGCAGAAATGAAAAGAACGAACGGGTGCCAAAATGAATCCGGTGTTCTGAGACGCGTGGCTGGCAGACCTTTGATGGCGCCTGCAACCTTGTGACGAAAAACTTGAGAAAAGTTAAGTTTCCAAATGCAGAACTCATGCCACCTAGTCCGTAGTAACGGAATGTTCCTATTTCTAAGGTCTAAAGTTGATTCATTGCGAATGAGTAAGGAATGCACGTAGCTAAGGCTATAATAAACTTGGTAATGGAGCAGAGGCAATATGCTTCCCTAATTTAGATTGACCTTTGTTTAGCTAAAATCCTTTATAAAGATGCTTATAATTTGACAGATTGAGCTTCAGAATTGCACACTTAGGCTATGTCTGAATCGGCACCCTTCCATGCTATTAGGTAGGCTTGTTGAGTAGACGGGATAAAAAGTAGGCAAAATTATCTAAATATAATATACTTTAAACCCCCATATGATACACTTCTGGGGTTTCGCTGAGTATATTCGGGGGCACACTTCAAGAAGTACACAAATATTTTAGTCTCATAAATATGACGTGCAGCTTCGTTTTAAAAAATGAGGCGCAGCTTCGCTGATGTTTTCCTTCAAATACAACTAAAACAACATGGCTGCATTCAAATCCAATTTAACACGCTCCCTTCCCCTGCTGTCTTCCCTCGAGGGAGCTATCTTGTCATGCAATTTGCTACGTGCAGCAAGCAAACTTAAACTGTGCTCTGCAGGGGAGGATTGACGAGAAACTATAAAAAAGGGAACCGAACCGCCCTCAACATTTCGGAAGTGCAACACCATAGAGTTGAAATGTGACCGCCCAATTTTTCCATGTGGAACATTGCATTGTGGGATTGCCTTCTTGATGGAAGCTTGCATTTTATACCCCTGGAAGGGAGGATAAACAAGGGAGCGAGGGAATATAATTACCCTCCACTTTCTTAAATTGGATCCGAATCACACTTGGTGTGGCTGCCATATTTCATCCTGGCATTTTGGGGATTCCCCCCTTGAAGCAAGGGAAGGGAACGACGGGAAGAAAGGATCAATTTCGGATCCGAACACAGCCCATGTGACATGGCCGCACAAGGATGGGACGTCTTGCGACACTTCCAGAGTACGGTTGGAAAATAGCATGGCGGATATTTTTCGCCTACTACACGTTGCATGCTAAACAGTGCTCATTAAACGGCACACTTCTGCTAGTGCACTGTACGTAGGAAACGGCGCAGTAGATGGGGATTCGGACACAGCCTTAGACTATGCAAGTGATTATTTTGAACATACAGCAGACTATTTTTTTTTTTTTTATGTAGCCTAAATGTCACATTTTTAAAGAGTGCTTCACATACATAAAATGGAGACAAACATTGAGTGAAACTGTACTATAGGTAACAGGGTTATTTAAGGGTGAAAGCAAATTTAAGAAAACAGCTGCATTCAGATCCAATTCGATTCCTTTGCTCTCCCCTCAGGTGAGCTATTTTGTGACGTGCAGCAAGCAAATTTAACAGGTGACCTGCAAGGGAGAATAATAATAATAATTACATTACATTCATTTAGCAGACTCTTTTATCCAAAGCCACGTACAATAAGTGCTTTATTTGTATAGCACCTTTCATACATAAAATGTATAGCACCTTTCATACATAAAATGCAGCCCAAAGTGCTTCACAACAATAAAAACAAAATACAGAACAAGAGCAATAAAAGAAATAGACATAAAATGAACATTAAAAAAGGGGATAGAGTGCCATAGTTAATGTAAAATAAGATGGAAGATAAAAACCACTTGATAAAAATAAGATGAAAATATAATGCATAAAAAGCTATTTTTGCTTTTTCCTTCATGCCACTTTTCAATCACAGCACCCGGCGACCTCGGAGAGCCACTTAATATGCCATTATAGTATGGTTACCCCAGTCACGCTATGGAGTAATAAAACACAATACTAGTTGGGCCCACAAGACAAATACCTCAACAAATACTCCAACAACAATCGGCTTGCTACCTGCTATCTGCTGTGCACAGTACATACAATAAATATACACAACACAAATACGAGACAAGCATACTATAGAGAAACAAACTAAAACTGAACAATCGCAACCGATATCGGAAGTGCTACCCCATAGTTGAAATGTGACCACCCACTTTTTCTGTGTGGAGCACTTGCTGGAAGCTTGCATTTTATACCCTTGGTGGAAGGGAGGATAAACGAGGGAGTGAGGGAATATAATTACTCCCTCCCCTTTCTTAAATTGGAACCAAATCCCACTGTGTCGCTGCCATATTTCATCCTGGCATTTTGGAGATTCCCCCATTGAAGCAAGGGAAGAGAACGACGGGAAGAAAGCCTAAATTTTGTATCAAAACTCATCCCCGGGGGTGTTTAACAACGCAGGATTACAGAGTTAGCTAGATAACTGCACTCAGTAAATCCTGGAACCCTCCCAAATCTGGAACATGGACTGAAGAAAAGAGCCGTTGCTCCCCATTTCCCACCCTTTTCATTCACAAACTACATTTTAAAATATGTGTAGCCTATATAATAATGCAAAGTTGTGGTAAGCTAAATGAAGGCATGCAAATGATCGATACTCCGATCAGGATTTTTGGGGGCTGATACCGAACTCGATACAGATTTATTTTATTGGAAAGAATTGTATGGTTATTCTCATTAATAATAATATCATTGCTATAATTATGCTTTATAAAATGCAAGGATAAAACATACGGATTATAATGGTTTATTGAGAAAGCCACTCTAAATGGGGAAAAAAGCTAAATAAACAGTCCAACATGAGCCATTTCTGAGCTAGTGGTAACAACAAAGCTCTACATTACATTACATTCATTTAGCAGACGCTTTTATCCAAAGCGACGTACAATAAGTGCATACAGAGACATCATCAAGATCACTACAGAACAGACAAGACAAAGCACATCCTTCCCATAATGTAGCAGCTATCCCTAGTAATGAACGTTGACTGTAGTTAAGCTGTGGGTAAATCAGCAAAACTATATTATTTATACTTTTTAAAATAAAAAGTCCTAAAGGTGAGTTTAGTTAGCTGCCACTCAGATGTTTATTCCCACCCTCCCCGCTTTGTAATAGGTGTTAAAGGCACGCACAACGCTAATCACATTTCTGATTACATGCAGATTGTTTGAATGGACTCTAAAGTAGGCCTATTGTCAATTTTGACTTGCTTTTCAGCTCACCACCTCTCGTTAAGGATACAAATCAAATTGTTTCTCCATTTTTAAAAACACATCCGATGAGTAGGCTAATTGGCCTGCTCTACTTTTAAATGAGAAGTTAATCTCCAGCCCGAGGTCGAGCCGTTTATTTACGCCTGCCTTCCAGCAGCCTACACCACCTCCGGTTGCTATTCCTCAGCAATAATAATTGTATGTTTTGGGGAATCTGTTTTTATATTGGCAAAGATTACATTCATTACCATGCTAGCACACACGACCTTATAACCAAGCAGGGCTCTAATCACAAATCTGTGTTGCTGAAATAATTTCAGATATGCAGTGCTGAAGATGTGCTGGAACATAGCCAGAACAACAAGCCAGAACGATTTATAACTGAAGAGAGTTGAGGTTTTTTTATTTTTTTATTTCGCCCCCTCTCCCCTCTCCCCTGACTATAGGAGGGGTGCGTCCCAATAGTCAAAAAATGCACCCTCCCGACGCAAACTGCAATGTCAGGTACGCTACCTGGCCAAAAAAAAAGTTGCGCGCTCTAATATTTCGTTGGACGGCCTTTAGCTTTGATTATGGCGCGCATTCATCGTGGCATTGTTTTGGCAACCTTATGTAAGGTCACAACATTTATTTCCATCCAGAGTTGCATAAATTATTGGCCGAGATCTTGTATTGACGATGGGAGAGTCGAACCACTCTGTAAAGTCTTCTCCAGCACGTTCCAAAGACTTTCAATGGGGTTAAGGTCAGGACTCTGGTGGCCAATTCATGTGTTCATGTGTCAAAATGATTCCTCATGCTCACTGAACCACTCTTTCACAATTTGAGCCCGATGAATCTTCGCATTGTCATCCTGGAATATGCCCATTGATGGGATAACCTGGTCATTCAGTACATTCAGGTACTCAGCTGACTTCATTTTATTGCTGCATAACGTTGCTGAGCCTAGACCTGACCAATTGAAGCAACCCCAGATCATAACACTGCATCCAGAGGCTTGTACAGTGGACACTATGCATGACGGGTGCAAAGGTGACTTTTTTTTTTTTTTTGGCCAGGCAGTGTACATTGTATACTGCAGTGTTCATGTAAATAATTGTACTTGAAACGTTCAGGCAGATTTGCATAGGGTAGGAGAGGAGTGGTAGTGGGGGAGTGGAGGAAAGGAGGTGGGGAGTGGAGAATATTTGGACGCACACCAGGAATCTCATATTCCATTTTTTTGCTATTTTTGTGATTTTCTTTCAATCGGAAGCTAATTTACGCCTTGAAAACAATGTGTCCGGACTCCTCAGCCAATCAGTGTCTTAAATTAAGTAGGCTACTTGAGTGCTGAAGCACACCAAAATCCAAGAAGTGTGATATTCCTGCCCTTCGGACACAATCAGGGTGTGAGGGAGGCTGTTTCACAAAGCTGCCTTAAAGTTTGCGGAATAACTTCAGGAAATGCATTGAAATAACTTTGGCTATTGTCTATATTATTCATAGAAGCATTTCCAAAGTTAGCTAGCTAATGCTATTCACGCTTTGTGGAATGATCCACATGTGGGGCTTGGTTTCTGGATCCTGGTTCAATCTCTGCAACACCACAAAAATCCCATTACAATGATTATCTTTTAATTATATATGGGTGTGTAGGTGGATACATGGCAAGATGGACAGCAAACAGCGTTTGGTTCAGTTTCCCAACCTTGCATCAGGGTGAAATAAATAAACCCCAATGTTTTAGTTGAATGTTTAACGCGTCATTCCAGACAATAGCCTTCCGGGACAAGTGGGCCCCGTTGCGTTGGAGCCATTTAAGTGTTTGTCTTTCATATCCTACTGCAGTTTTTAATTTGTGGTGTAATTTGTAAATATAACTTATTTTCCTCTCAAAACAATAATGAGGACGGTCTATGGGATAAACCAGCAAGGAAATTCATCCACGCCTGTAGGTATTTCCCTAGTGACTTAGTTACCGCTTTTGCTTTACCATCGTGAACAACGTGTCTAAATAAATGGGTTCTTCTCATTCATTCCGTAGACCTATTCTGCACTAATGACTGTAGATAGCCTTTGGTTTGGTGCCGACTTCTTTAATTGTGATTGTAAACTTGACTAAAGTTAGAGAGGTAAATTACAGGTGAATGCTGGTGATCCACGAATGATGGGCTTCTGGATGGTAATTAAAAGCTGACCGGTCAGTGTGAGCGATATGGAAGATTTTCAGTGACGTTATTCAATGCAATCGCTATCGCAGGGGTGGGCAATTCCAGTCCTGGAGGGCCGGTGTGTATGCAGGTTTTTGTTCCCACCAATAACCCCAGCTAAATGAGCTAATTGGCTGTTTACACCAACGCTGGTAGATTAGATCACATTAAAATGTTTCATATAGGGACACGAGAAGTCTTCGGCTATCATTCATGCGCTTATTAAGAATTGTAGCTAAAATGTAAGGTGGCGTAAATATTAGGGCTAATTAGGTAATTAAGGCCAGAAGTCGGCATGAAAACCAGAAACGGATACGGCCCTCGTTGCCCACCTCTGCGCTATCGCGACGCATGGAATGGAATGCAGATCTCCCTTTGCTTTTACACAGCGATGCGTGCGTTGCATGCCATAATTAAAAACAAAACTCATATTGCATTTAATTGCGTGTTCTGTCAAAAACACTCATGGCCTACTGAAATACAATACGGAGTGTACCTTTTTGTTTTTCAACGCCAGTGATAAAAAATAATGTAGAGCATGAATCACAAGGTAAATAGCTAACCTAATTGTTCACACATTAAAACCGAGAATGACTGACTTATTCGCTCCATTTCATTGAAGTACAATGCAATGTGCGTTTTGTTTTAAATTGTGGCATAAATGTGCGTCGTTATTTAAAAGCAAACGCTGATGTGTATGCTAATACATTTCAATATGTGTCGCCAGGGGCGCCATATGGGGGGGGGAGGTTAGGATGATTCTAAGGGCCCCTGACTGGCAGGGGTCCTAAAAAATTTAGAACATTAGGTAAATTTTTTTCAATATTAAATTATTAACCTATCATCATTAATAGAATATTTTATTTACAATGTACTAATAAAACTAACGGGTCCTACTCTTATAATTGATCGAATGTTGGGAAAATGTGAGTTTAAAAGCCGCAAAAACAGTTCTTATCGCATTAAAAGTACATATGTTACTATTAAGTTATTGTCCATAATATGTTCATTTGTTTAAACTGACATTTTAAGCACAATATTTATGTTGATTTGAATGGGTCGATTGGGTTCTGGAGGTGTGTGGTTACAGCAATTGCACAGGGATGGCGTGGCCTGTGGCGGTGGGTTGGTGGGGCCCAATGTGATATCTTTTCATGGGGCCCAAAATCCCTGGCGGCGCCCCTGTGTGTCACTATAGCGATTGCGTTTAATAAAGTCGCTGACAATCTTCTATAGACCGCGTGCTGCCGCCGCAGCTCTTGTCGCGAAGCTAGGGAGGCGTTTTCTGACAGGTTCGCGCTCTGGTCTCCGGTTTTGTGACCGCCGATCTCGCCACACGTAGTTCAAGTATCCGAAGTGAACAGATCTGACTAATTTTCTGCCAAACGCAATGAACACAGCGACGAGAGAGGACGAAAGTGCACGGAGCCACGCTGGAGACGCTTGCACGGGAGGAGAATACCCTTTACTTCCGCAACCCCGCGGGCTCTGATTACGGGCTCAGAGCAGCAGGTGAAACGCAATTAACACGCAATGCAAATCACTTGGTTTGTGATGCAAATTAAATCATTAGAGCCGTCAGCCGCCCCCCGCGTCCTGGAGAGCAGAACAGGAGCGCGAGTTTGTTTATTAGGTCGTAGGACGCCGTGTGGGCTGAATGGTAAACGCCTCATTTCGTCGCTGTTACAACTCAACCTATTATTTCCTGTGGCAAATCACAAATTCATTTGTGTCCCTTCACATTGCTCCTCACTAAGCTGCGTTACAATTACAGAATGCGCCGACTACATAAGTAGCGTGAATATCCGCGGTTAAAAAGCGGGCAGATGGTTTTATAGCACAAGCCTAACTTCTAAGACCCAAAGCAATACCATTCCTGACGAGCGTTGCCTTCTAATGGAGCTTGGTATAGTGACTATATGCACGGGAATTATTCTGCTGTGAAAAAATTACATCTTACTAAGTACAACCTCTGGCAAAAATTATGGAATCACCACACCAAGAGGATGTTCACCCAGCTTTTTTACTTCATAGCAAATAAACAAATCACAGATATGACATAAAACTATTTTTGTTTAATATAGCTGAATATTCTGGCTTTGTGAAACATACCTCAAACTAATTAAATTATTTTAATTAATGGCATATTTTTTTCAGATCAAGTAGAGGAAAAAATTATGGAATCATCAACAAAAAAAAAATCCCAATTAGTACTTTGTTGCTCCTCCTCTGGCTTTTATGACGGCCTGAATTCTTTGAGACATGGACTTCACTAATGAAAAACAATATTCTCCATTAAGCTGGTTCCAACTTTCTCGAATAGCGGTTGACAGATCAGCTTTGCAGGATGGAGCCTTGTCATGGACCATTTTTTTTATTTCCACCATAAATTTTCAATCAGATTGAGATCCAGACCTTGTTTTCTTCTGTTTAGATGTTAGTGCTGGTTTTTGTTTGGCATTTCTATATGTAAATCCCATCCTGTTTCCGCCCATTTGTTTTTCATTTTTGTTGTGCATTTTCTATTTTCAAGGCATATTGCTTTCAGTTTTCTATCCTGACGCTTTGACGTCTTTCTTAGTCTACCCGTATAACCAACGTCTTTTACCACACTCCATGTTGGATTTCCTTCTTGTTTCAATTGACAACTCTCTTTTTGGGGCCATGTTTCCTTTCAATTAGCCAAGTCCAACAGCTCGTTAAGGTCTGTAAGCGCACTCTTTTAACTGCAGCCTAATTAGCATTTTTAGACTTGTGCCGGTATTTGTTATAGAAATGCAAATTACAAGCTGATTCCATAATTTTGTCTTCAACATTGAGCGATTCCATAATTATTTTTCCTCTACTTGATCTGGAAAAAAATGTGCCATTAATTAAAATTATTTTATTTAATTTGTTTGAGGTATGTTTCACAAAGCCAGAATGTTCTGCTATTAAACAAAAATAGTTTTGTGTCATATCTGTGATTTGTTTATTTGCTACAAAGTAAAAAAGCTGGGTGAACATCCTCCAAGTGTGGTGATTCCATAATGTTTGCCGGGGATTGTATAAACTGCAGAAATGGCACCTTAATCTCAGTGCAGCTTTATGCAACGTTGTGGTAGGATAGCATAATTTTTAGGGAGGTAGACTCTGAAATGGCAGGTTTAATTTGCAGGTGATGCTGTTGTACCCTTGAGCAGCCTGCTTAACCTGAATTGATTTAGTAAAGCATCCATCTGTATTAATAAATGCTTCGCACAGAAAGTAAGCTTCATAAGAAGCACTGGTTAAAAGCATCTGCAACATGCCTAGTGGTAATAGTCTGTGGGTTCCAAGGCTGCTCTGTTCTACATTCGTAGAGTACCCAAGCAAGGGAAACCGTAATCATTGAACCAAACTCATCTACTTTCATTTTAAACAATAGCTTATCTACTAGTAGATTTGATGTATAAAACGTGCACGTACATGTAGGTTCCAGAACTCATAGCGGTATAGGCTATATTTCTGTCTATAAAGTACAGGAGTAACGAGTACAGCTGACGACCCCACCCCTAATCTTTCACAGATGATCTGAATTCACATGTATCAAATCATTGCACAAGTTTAGATCTTGTGTTGTGCAGCTGATAAGCTCTGCCAGCAGCCTGTGTCATGGGGTTAATCAAAGGCAATATGTTACCCTTGAAATGAAATGTATTGCAATATACTGAAATAAGTTGCAGCAAAACTACAACAATTCATAAAATAATGGAAACTGCAAATTTCTGCTACATACTTTTTTAAAAATGCAATTCTGTGAAATAGTTAATTATCCAAAAAGTTCACATATTTACAATATATACTAGTGTATAGTATTTTTGTAAGTGACATTTTTACTTGAATTTACTTTGGTTTATTAAAAATTAAACGTGTACTCGAGTTCATATTTGAGTGTCTAGGCAGCTATGTTAATATAGTTCATGTTCGCCAGCTTTCCTTTTTGAACACTCAGGTGCTGAAAGTGCTTCTGCTGTAGTCCTTGCTTCAGTGGTATCTCATGCTCCACCTGCAACACCACCCCTTACAACACCACCACCTGCCCCCCTTATTTTCGAGCTTAAAGCAATGAATGACAGATTGGGTATTCTCTGTACCAAATGTTCACAAAGCACCTGTGGCACAGTCTCAGGCAGAGACACCACACAGGAATGGCGACTGAGCAAAAACATGTAACGCACCCCAAGAGTAATAAAATTGGCTTTTTATTTTTATTTTTATTTTTTTTATAAATTGCCCTTGGATGTCAAGCAAAAAAAAAAAAAATAGAAATATGCAAAAGCACCAGAACCACTGATTGTAAGTAATTTTGACTTTATGAAGAGCCTGCAGAAAATCAATTGGGCACCACCACCTGGACTGATTACCCATGAACCTCGTGTGTGCACGTCCGTAGATCCATGGGTTGCATTCGAAGGGTGAGGTCCTGGTGGAGAGAAACTATGAGAAAGCTGATGGGTATACCAAGCTATAGACCTGCACACTTTAGTTACCCCAGACTCCACCTTGACAAAGCTACCTTTAATGTAGATGGATATTAATTTATTTATGGTATAAAATGTAGTTCTTGCATGCTTATTTGTTCCTTGATCGCTGCGATTTCAGAAAATCGAGCGTAGCGTTAGTTCAGGCAGGCCACGAGAGTGAAACCCGGCCATAGGTGAATCAGCTGACAGGTCAGCTGAGTAGTGACGATTCACCTATCGCGGTCCATTCACATAAGGCGGTCTATTTAACCGCCTCGCCCTACCATGGTGGATACTCTGTCTGCACGCCCGCTGCACACAAAACGATCATCTGCGCTGCACATCCTGCATGTTCTACTACACACCGCAGGGAAAAAATAATTGGAATCCTGCAAATTCTGTGTAAAAGCTAAGTGATGTCAAGCTCTGTGTTCTTAAGCTTTATGGTCCGCTAGACAAAAAATAAAGGGCGATATATTCAAATAACATTTGGTTATTTGAAACGTGCTTCCCTTGCATGTATGGCTGCACACTGCCAGTGAAAACAAATTGGATTCCTGAAATTGTTGCTAAAGCTAAGTGACTGCAAGTTTCGGTTAAGCTTATGGTCCGCTATGGAAACGGGCGATGTATTCAAATAACATTCTGCTGTTTTAAACATGCTTCCTTCTACATGCATGGCGCAAGCTGCACACTGCCAGTGAAAAATAACTGGATTTTGGAAATTGTCGCTAAAGCTAAGTGATTGCAGTTACGGTTAAGCTTGTGGTCTGCTATGGAAGGGGCGATGTATTCAAATAACATCCTTCTGCATGCATACTGCACACTACCAGACTAAACTACCTGCACTGATCTCGTATATTCCACTACCCCCTTTCAACTCGTACGCTTTTCCCGCAACAAGCAGGCTAGCTAATAGCCGTCGCCCGTCCCGGACAAGGAAGGGCGATATATTCAAGTTGCGTAGGCTATTGCTATTTAAAGCGTGCGTCCTGTCGTGTAACCCGGACATCATTGCTTGTTATTCGAAACCTTCCAACTGGTGATTGCTAGCTAACATTAACAGACTATATTGGTTTTAGAGGTATAAAACGCACGGTAACGTTTATATGATCTTTGGGCTAACTTAAACGGTAAGCCTATACACCCTGCCCTGGAACATTGGTTGGTCATGTTCGCATACTCGCTGTCTCGCTCTGGAAGTGGGAGACCAAAGAGATCTTGATGCATTGTGGACGCGGTCTGACTAGGCTATTCGTTGAGCTGGCTTCTGATACGAGAGGATCGTGGCCGTTCATGGATGCTGATACGTAAGTTGAGACAAAAATATAAAATTAAATAAAAATTTAAAAAATTAAAATATTGTGACATAATGATTAGTCTACATAGTTCACATCTTAACACACTGCTGCTCCAACTATTATCGTAACTAGTTCAGCGTGAGTAATCGGTAAATGATGTAAAGACTAGGCCTACCGTTGACCGGGTAGGCTAAGTATTTGTACATTCTATGTCTTACAAGTTATTGCGTTGGCCCGATTTGTATCCTACATGGTATTTTTTCATTTATCGCGACATAATTGCGCTCGTAGGTCTACTGCATCTGCGTAGCCTATTCGGATAGCTAGCTACTAGTTTTCAGGTTGAATTTGAGTGTTGTAGCCTATTCGTCATTATTACGGCTAAATTTTATCATTGCCAGGGATTTGTAGGCTATATTAGCCTAGCCTACTACTTATTGCAGATAACCCTAATTCACATTGCAACGTTACGCATGCAGCTTTATGTGGATACTACTACTACGGGTATTTGTGGTACTGCTTCGTGCATACTAAGTTGGGCTACTAGAAGTTATAGTAGGCTTATAATTCGTATTCGCTCGGCACCTTGCGCATTCACTGCAAGCAGATTAACTTTATCTAAGGTTGTACGGTACCTACCGGGAAAATAACATGGTAAGCCTATCACAATTTTAAAACGAACTAGGCTATACCAGCAAATTTAGATACTTTACATTAGGGACCTTCGGCGTGGGCAAGTAAGGATCTGAGCAAAGTGGGTAGACGGAGCAAGAGGTCGGGGCTGGAATATCCGCACTTGGAACTTATTAGACAGACAACAGGCACTCATTGAATGACTGGCGGTCAATGGAGTTTTTACAAAACGGTTCGCTAAATGGGCCATTAGCAGACAGACAAAATCAAGTCTCCTTTTTTTTTTTTCGATTATATATGCTAGGTTAATGTTAGGACCCAGTACTACTACTTACAGCCCGTTATGATTTTGACTATCCAACGAAAATCAACTTAAGTCCGGCGAGCTAACCTTAGTTGCTAAGCTAACTGAAAACACTACTAAAAAAAATCCAATGGGGGTGAAAAGCGCCAGTTGCGTATCTTGTCATATCTAAAATCTTGACCTGACAACAAATATGCACCAACATTTTCACAATGACTAACAACACTAACTTACAATTAATTCAATTCAAGGTAATCCACAGAGCACATATTACTCAACACAAGATGTATAAAATGGGATTAGCAGACACTGACATATGCTCACACTGCACTATAAACACCCCGGACAATTATCTCCACACTACTTGGCTATGCCCACCCATCCAACACCTTTGGCACACAGTCACTAAAACGTTATCCCGTTTTTTGGGTCTCAGCATTCCACTATCTCCTTCTCTCTGCCTACTTGGAGACATATCCACAATCAATTTAACAACCCAAGACACCAGGTCCTTGCTCATTGCCCTAACTGTCGCCAAGAAAACTATCCTATTAAATTGGAAAACAAGAAATACTGCAAATACTATGCAATGGTTGAACCTTCTCTCAGAATACATATCATTAGAAAAAATATCAGCTTCCAGCCACAATCAAATGTCACAATTCAGAGACAACTGGGAACCATTCATCAATAATCTAAATTTATAATCCAACCAAAATAAACCGGTTAGCCAACCCCCCTCCCCTTTTCCCCATTTCTCCTCTTCTTTCTCTCTCTCTCATACACATTACACACTTATAAACATAGTCTAACCTGATGCATACATATTCACAATTCATGTTACTAATAGTTTCACCCTCTCAGTACTTCACTTTTTTCTGGCCCAATATACTCAGCTCATTTGTCCACTCTTACCTCCTCTGCCTATCCTGTCTGTCCGTCTATCTGTCTGTCATGGTAGGGGTAACACATTGGAGTGTGGGTGGTGTCGTCTTTGTGGGGAATTAAGGTAGGGGGGTGGGTGGGATGGGGGTGACTTCACTATTTGTAATTAAAACTATATATATATAGATCCTTTCCAAAAAATTTGAATATCACGGAAAAGTTTTTTTTTTTCCATAATTCCATTCAAAAAGTGAAACTTTCATAGATTATAGATTCATTACACACAAAGTGAAATATTTCTAGCCTTTATTTGTTTCATTTTTCATAATTTTGGCTTACAGCTCCAGAAAACCCCCCAAAACAGTATTTCAAGAAATTAGAATAGTGTGTCGAAAATCAGCATTTACTTCAGTTATTTCAGAGAATGAATGTTTTAGACTGAGTGTCACACTCTAATCATCTAATTTACTCAAAACACCTACAAAGTTTTTCTACAGGTGTGTTGTTAAATTGGACAGGTATCTCAGTTTGGTTCAGCATGGGGAAGACTGCAGACTTGACAATTGGCCAGAAGACCATCATTGACACCCTCCAGAAGATGGGTAAGCCACAAAAGGTCATCGCTAAGGAGGCTGGCTATTCAGAGTGCAGTGTCCAAACATATCAATAGAAAGTTTAGTGGAAGGGAAAAATGTGGCAGGAGAAGGTGCACAAGCAAAAGAGATGACCGTAGGCTTCAGCGGATTGTCAAGCAAAGACGATTCCAAAATTTGGCGGAGATGCAGAGGGAGTGGACTGAGGCTGGAGTCAGTGCTTCAAAAACCACCACGTACAGAGTGTGACACTCAGTCTAAAACATTCATTCTCTGAAATAACTGAAGTAAATGCTGATTTTCGACACACTATTCTAATTTCTTGAAATTCTGTTTTGGGGGTTTTCTGGAGCTGTAAGCCAAAATTATGAAAAATGAAACAAAGGCTAGAAATATTTCACTTTGTGTAATGAATCTATAATCTATGAAAGTTTCACTTTTTGAATGGAATTATGGAAAAAAAAAAAAACTTCCATGATATTCAAATTTTTTGGAAAGGATCTGTATATTGTTTTTTTCTTTTTTTTTTACTTTATAAATTTAAAAAAATGTTTTTTTTTTTGTTGTTTTTTTTGTTTGTTATACCCTTTCCTCTGAGAGGCTTCATTACATAATTTTTCAAATCATAAATAAAAAATAAAGTTGACCTCCCAAGAGGGGGGGGGTGGTGGCGGGAAATAAAAAAATAAAAAAATAAAATCTTGACCTGAGCCTTCTAGGATTGGTGACATCGTGCTGGCTAGGCGTGATCATAGACTGTATAAAAATATGGACAAAGTCACTGACGTCACCCATTGCCTTCCCACGGCCTCGTAAAAACCGAATTGAAGCTCCGGATGCATTTTTCGCCGTCGGTCTGTACAAACTGCGTCTGCTGCACCTGTCCCTCTGATTGGTCCTGAACAAATGTTAATACCCTGTCCAAACAACACAATATTTAAAAAAATCAGCACATGCAGAGGCATTAGATGAAGGAAAGGCACCTATTGCAATTACATTTTTTGCGGGAAAAATTTATTGACTGAGTATTTTGACCACATTGCTGCCATTGACTTACATGGTGAAAGACCTATACTGGAGCCAATCGCAGTGGCGCTAGTGAGCAACGGCACAATTGCCGCACCCAGCCCAACCAGGAAGTGAGCTTCAAAACGAAAGCCCAGTCTTGGCCCCTTGGGCGTGATGCGTCGTTCAGGGGCAGCTTCGGTTCCCCGCAGCCACTTTCTCAAACCTCTGCACCGGATGTCGCCCTCTGCTGATATCTATAATTTTCGCTCGAAGCAGTTTTCCCAATGAAAGAAACTCCACTCATATTGCCGTTAACTTTTACGTTAAATTTTCGCAGCTATGGAGCTGGTAGTAGCCACAGCAATTTGGCCGCAGTGCCTTACCTGTGAAGCCACAACGAGTTAAGAATGCCTCGGAGCCCATGGCAAACCCCTCGCTACCCTGACCGACTAGATGTCCCGCCCTGCCAGGGCCCTCACGCGCCGGGCTTCCCGGCTTATGAGCGGGCGGTTCCTGGCCCCCGGGTCCGTTTAATAATAAATAAATAAATCAATGTGATCAAAGTGATCTATCCATAGCCGTAATTCCTGGCCTTGAGCTGACAGAATAAACAGCGTCATCCTGAAGCGAAAAGTCATTAGTCATCACATTAGCCGGAGACCATGTACTAGCAGAGCTCAGCATATGGTTTTTTGTAGGGGTTTTGATCGCCCCGACGTGCACAATAAAAGCCATGGGGCGTTGGTCATCCGCCACTTACGAACGTTACATTCGTCCCGACGTTGATGAAATTATTTCTATTTAGAAACATATGAACATTGCTGTTTGTTTGTGGCTTATTGTCAAAATAAAAGTTTGTAATTCCCAGCAACAAGCGAGGATTCATTCACACCGATAAGGGTAGCTTAGAAGTTTCTATTTCCCTCAAATTGGTTAATTTAGCTTCAGGAAATTACCTTCAGGTGGTTGGTACATATATACTACAAAAATACAACTTCAGTAGTATATATGTACCGAATGGCCCCAGGCATACGGGCGCCATGAAGCCAATATTACGCACAGCATCCTCCTTGACCTCTAGGGAGAAGACCAACATGCGTTGGTACGGTATTAATTGGCATTGACCTGAATGGATGAAAAGCTTCTTCCTATAGGCATGTCAGGCTTCATCCGTAGCCGAAAGGTCATACATAGTTCTTCATCACTACACATAGAACTCCCTTGATTAGTTTGGCTCCCATGGAAGTCCAACAGGCATTGGTACACATAGCCACTGATCCATATAATGTTAGAAGGACTGAGAGCTGGAAGGTTTCACACAGTTCTTTATCACTACACATAGAATTCCCATGATTAGTTTGGCTCCCATGGAAGTCCAACAGGCATTGGAACACATAGCCACTGATCCATATAACGTTAAAGGGGCCTTGAGCTGAAGGACAGGATGGCTTCATCAGTAGCTGAAAAGTCACACATTGTTCTTCATCACTACACATAGAATTTCCCTGGTTAATTTAATGTTCCGGCCTCCCAGGGGAAGTCCAACATGCGTTGGTACAGATAGCCACTGATCCATGTAATGTTAGAAGGACCTTGAGCTGACGGACAGGATGGCTTCATTGGTAGCTGGAAGGTCACACATTGTTCTTCATCACTACACATATAACTTCCTGGTTAGTTTAATTTTACTTCTGGATCCCAGGGGAAGTCCAACAGGCTTTGGTACACATAGCCACTGACCCATGTAATGTTAGAAGGACCTTGAGCTGACGGACAGGATGGCTTCATTGGTAGCTGGAAGGTCACACATTGTTCTTCATCACTACACATAGAACTTCCTGGGGTTAGTTTAATCTTACTTCTGGCTCCCAGGGGAGTCCAACATGCGTTGGTACACATAGCCACTTATCCATGTAATATTAGAAGGGCCTTGAGCTGATGGACAGAATGGCTTCCTCCGGAAGCGAAAGGTCGTTACATGTAGTCATCACGTAAGCACAACACTAGCAGCACTTTGGCGTATGGTTGTTTTTGGGGGTTGTTGCTGCTGCCCTCACCGCCATACCCATGCTTGCTCGCGTGGATTGGCGGGAGGGCTTTTTGAACAGAACCATACCGCCAAAGCTAAAATGTATTGTTTTAAGAATGTCAATAAAGCTTTTACTTGAACAACAGTGGTCCTGACTGAACTGGGTTTAGTAGCCAGTGGGTGCGTCCCAATGCTTTCCTCCACTCCCCCACTACCGCTCGTCTCCTACCCAGAAGTATGCGGGGGAAAGGAGAGAACGAGCAGCCTTGCAGGAAATTGGGACCGCTTATCTGCTTCTCCGTCATCAGTCGATGTCGACTATTGATGAAGTTGCCTTATCATAATTGACTGACGCAGAACCTATCACAGATCTTACACGTGGTCAGCCCATTTAAAGCTTCAAAATATATTGTAAGTTTCGAGTACAAGTAGTTGCCTGTACAGTATAAACATGTACCTGACATTGTGGTTCACGTCGAGCCACTAGGCAACATTAGATCAAAGTAAATGTACATGCAACTATAAAAATGTACTGTTAAAACTCCAGATGTGCCTGATGGCTAAATTTGTTGCATCGTATTATCTGAGTTATTGTTTGCCAATGTTCATATTATGGCAGGGTTCACATTGAAAAACAATTATTTGCTGAACTTCGGAGACTCAAAGCAATACCACTCCTGTATTCCTAATGGAGCATGGTATCGTGTCTATGCTAGGGAAATATTCTCCTCCTGTGAAAATTGGCATTTTATAACGAACTGTGAAGCAATGGCTCCTTAATCTTACAGTGCAGCTTAATTGTGGCAGAATAGCATAATGGTTAGGGAGGTAGACTTAACCATTAAAACTCTGAAATGGCAGGTAATTTGCAGGTCGGGTGCTGCTGTTGTACCCTTGAGCTGCCTACTTAACCTGAATTGCTTTAGTAAAGCATCCAGCTGTAGAGTACTGGGATGCACCCAATGATTCAGCCTGGTGACGAAACCTCCTAAAGAACCATCTAGTCAGTAGTCATCTTTACGGTAGTCATCTTTACGGCAATCATCTTTACCCATTAAAAGACGTGTAAAGTGCAACTCCAGGGTGTGTCCATTTTATACATGTTTCAGAGGCCAGTGTACACTTTTTAGTCATTAAGATTAACTTATTTTATTCTGGTTTTCTCACTTATTGCTGTAGAGCAGCTATACACTTCACTTCAAAAAAGCTGAAACGGCAGGGATTCCACGCTGCTCTGCCTGTGGGACGGAGCAGACGGCAAACAGTCATGTGGAACCTCACCACGGAACAGAAGTGCTTGGAACTTCCTCTCCGTTACCTTGGTAACTGCTTATCAGTTTTGGTTGACTTTGGTTCAAATTGGTGCTATGACACAATTGTGCTTTCCAAATTTGTGAATTCAGAAGAAGAGCAAGAGCATTATTCAGTGTTTGGCATGCAGCAACATATTACATAACTCAAGTTATTACTATATAGTATCAATTGATACAGCTATATGTATACGTAAGCAATTCAGCTTGAGCATAGGATGACTTCGGAACATTCATGAAAAATTCATAGCAGCTTTTCCCTAGCTTATCTTGAGTGACTAAAAATACTATAGCCGCGCCTTTATTTAGGATTTCTTGTGAGGAAACCTGACTCAAAAACCCGAAAACAAGAATGTGTAGGCTAAAGGATCTGACAACTCTCTTAAATTCTCAATGTTAAATTCTCGATTCTCATTTCATATTCAAGGCTACACTACAGGGCTCCTTTATTTCTCAGTATGGACAAATGCAAACAAGGGCTGTGTCCGAATCAGCATCCTTCCATACTATAAGGTAGACTTGTTGAGTAGACGGGACGAAAAAGTTGTTAAGTAGGCAAATATTTCTATAAATATAGTATACTTCAAACCCGCGTATGATACATTTACTTTAGGGGTTTCGCTGAGTATATTCTGGAGCACACTTCAAGAAGTACACTAACATTTTTGTCGCATAAATATGACGTAAAGCTTTGTTTTAAAAAATGAGGCGCGGCTTTGCTGACGTTTTCCTTCAAATACAACACGTGACATGGTCGCGCAAGGGTGGGGCGTCTTATGACACTTCCACAGTACGGTTGGAAAAGAGTATGGCGGATATTTTTTGTAACACCAAATAGAACACAATGACAATTTAAGTCGGAAGTTTACATGCCTTCCACAGCAGGTACAGGTCTCGAGCCCTCTGATAGTGCAGCCACCGGCTGCAACAAGTCTCGAGGCTGCCTGTAATCTGATCTGGGGAACGACACCTCTATATTTCAGAGATCGAGGCCAGTATCAGTGGTCACAAGACCCTGAGTCCTCTCAAGACTTCATAATGTCTCTCTCACCCATAATTATAAAATTTCCCTTAAAGCTTGGGGCAGCGTGCAGGATATCTCTTACAATGTGGTGCTGCAATGTGATAATGTCTCTCACCCTAAAATTCCTTACAGTTTTGGTGACCTTGACGTGATACCTCTGGCAGGGGGTGTCTGCTTTTCTTGATCTCCGTGTTTTTAATCTCCCTCACCCTAAAATTCCCTTGCACATCTGTCAATGAGCATTGAATGCACTCCACACATGAGTATATTAAAAGAGATGAGTTTGGTAATTAATAAAGTTGTGACTGTGCTCTTGTCTATGTTGCGAATAATACTCTGGTCAGGGATGTTCTGCATATTAGCCATTGAAAGGAACAGTGAAATCCTAATATGAGACAGGATGTCATTTGTGTCAGATTGATACAGAAACGTTTGCTTGCATACACACAAGCCTATTAATTGCCCTAGATAGTCATAATGACACCTCCTGTAGGGTCTGTTTTTGTAGTATGTTCCTTTGCTTCTTGAAAGCAAGGCTAAGTACAAAAATATTATATTAATACAATATAACATGGCAAGGTGGATCGTAACTCGTCACACCTCTGGTAACATAAAAATGTAAATTCCACAATGACAACCATGACCTATTTGGATCCATACACCATGGGTTGGTAGAGTCATTGTGTAAAATTGTTCAAACTTGGAATACGTCCAACAAGCCAAGATATGTAACTCTCAGCAGGCCCGGTGGGCACTTATTTGCTCGATTAAATTTTTGGCTGACTTACCGTCCCGAGAATGTCTAAGAATGTCAAACCGGATGCCCTCTCACAAGCTGCGAGCTCACAGCTTCGGGGTAATGCTCAACTTATCAATGTTACGGTCCCATGCAAATGGCAAGGACGCAGGGTTCGTTCATGTGGCTCTTTATTTACACCAATGAACATTGTACAGCTTACAGTTTAGAGGGAGAGACCTTAAAACCAGCTGCAAAACACATACTAACTTCGTTTTTGACTGTTTGTTTTCCTTCCATCATGTCCAGAGTCTGCTCTCACTCACATGGACCAATCAGGATATCTTAAAAAGCTACACTACCATGAGCCCCATTTACCATCAGATGGCTAAACAATTATGCTACGTTCACACCAAAAAAGGTCGGCGGAGCAAGAGTTCCAACTTCGACGCTGAAACATCCGCAGTTGGAATTTATTAAACAGACTACAGGCGCTCATTGAATGACCGGAGGTCAATTGAGTTTTTAGCGCCGATCTGATGCGCACGCTCTAAGCATAGGCTACGTTATATAACTTCAGTTGCTAAGCTAACTGAAAACAGTACTGTGCATGCCTGATCACTTCCCCTTGTGCAACAAATAAAAACAATAGGGTAAAGCGCCAGTTGTATATCTTGTCAAATCTAAAATCTTTCGCATGGTAGCAGTATCATTGAGATGTATACGAACTGGAGACGGCTTCCCGGTTCCGTGGATTCCTATGGAAGCTGCTCATTGGCGCATGAAGCCAATTTATGGAGGCTGCCATGTTAGACTATGGTGCTTTTTGGAATGAGAGCATGCGGTACTTAACATGGCTAAATGTAAACACTGCATTACTGCAGGAATCGTTTTCACATTTCGTATTTCTCAATGCGTGCTCAATGCAGCTAAAGCAAAAGCAGCATTACATGCCATCTTGCAAAATAAATTTTGAATTTGATGTGCAAGATTTATGAACAATAAGGAGCTTGCATTTTGTTTTCAATTTTTTTTAATTCTTGTAAATGAGTATGGCCAGTGTGTAAGAGTTTATGTGCTCTCTGCAGCTAACTAAAATAAATGCTAGTGTGTGCGCTATCTGTTCTGATTCTAAAAGCAGCATTTGTGTGCGTGTTATATGCATTTGGAGGCTGCATTGGTGTATGCGATGTCTGCAACTGGTGCTGGCAGGGCACCGTTGGTGCGTAGTTTACATTCTAAAAGCAAGGGGCAAAAAACGGACTTCATTTTGACGCTCACTTCCTGCCTGCTGCCAGCGCTGTTTGCTCCTGTATAAGTCTTTCAGGCTATTTCAACGCAAGTCAATGCTACCATGGGTCTGGTTTTCCGCAAGTCACTCCCTCTGCATAGGTGCTACTTCAACTGCTGCTCTACGCCTGCTGTAGGCACGCATTTCCTTTTTGGAGGTAGAGTTGGTAGAAGAGTTGTTAGCGTTTGGAAGGTACGGAGGAGGATAATATTGTTCTAAAATCCTATCAAACCGGCAAAAATGTAAGGCAAAAATGTTTGTTGCCGCCAAGGGGCAGAGAGGGAATTTTAAATTTTTTCCTCCGTTAAGCACTCGGCTAGCAGCCGGTTAGCTAATTTGGACACCTTACTGACGGGAGGTATTTATTTGGTTTTTCGCCCTCTCAGGAGCAAAACACAACACTCATAGTCCGCTTCCATTATTAATTGGCTAACTGTAACCTACTATAATCCGCTCTCAGCTAAACTTGATTTTTTCCTGAGATATAAATAAAATATTAACAGTTCTTAAAACAATTCAGAAGAAGCCTCTCGCCTTTTTCAGCTGCCAACCCAATGTTTCCACGATGCAACCACGGCCGGTTGTGTCCGGCGAGTGGAGACGACGGGTTTTTGATGCCATTCATGGTCTTTCCCACCCGGGCAAGAAGTCACAGAAGATGGTGTCGGCTAGGTTCGTTTGGTACGGCCTCAAGAAGGACATCCGCAATTGGGCCAAAACCTGCATTGTATGCCAACGCTCTAAGGTGCATCGGCGTGTAAAGGCCCCGTTGGCGCCTTTCTCGGTTCCTGAGAGGCGTTTTGACCACGTGCACGTGGACCTGGTGGGGCCCCTGCCACCCTCCCATGGTTTCGCCTACCTCCTTACAATGATCGACAGGACCACGCGGTGGCCGGAGTCTGCCGATGTGGCTCGGGCATTCATCGCCACGTGGGTCACCCGGTTCGGCATACCGTCTGATGTGTCCTCGGACAGAGGTCCCCAGTTCACGTCAGAGCTTTGGAATGCGATCGCCCAGGGCCTGGGAGTGAAGCTCCACCGTACCACCGCTTATCACCCCCAGGCTAATGGCTTGTGCGAGCGGTTTCACCGCTCAATGAAGGCCGCCCTCCGGGCCAGGTCCAGGATGACAGTTGGGTCGACAGATTTCCTTGGGTCATGCTGGGGCTTAGGACTGCCCCTAAGGAGGACCTACAGTGCTCATCTGCTGAGCTGGTTTATGGTCAGCCTCTGTGGGTGCCGGGGGATTTCATTCCTAATGCCACAAGCCCTTGGTCCGCATCACAACAGCGAACTGCCCTCCTGGACAGCGCCAGAGCGTTTGCACCAGTGCCTACATCACAGCACGGTCTTCCGCAGTCCCATGTCCCTTCCGACCTGAAGCCGGCGGAGTACATTTTCATCTGCCACGACGCGCATCGGGGGCCGCTTTACCCTCCCTATGATGGCCCGTTTCGCGTCTTGGAGGCCGGGGACAAGACTTTCCTAGTGGACGTCGGTGGTAAGCCGGACAAAATTTCCCTGGACCGCCTCAAACCAGCCCATCTGGATCTGGACCAGCCCGTTAAGTTAGCTCAGCCCCCACGGCGGGGTCACCGTCTGTTGCGCCACTGCAGCGCCCCCTATCTTCTTGTGGTCCCCCTGTGTCCACTCCGGCCCCCGCTCCGGCCTTGCAGACTCGTTTCGGTCAGGTGGTTCGGCCTCCCCCTCATCTGGCGTTGCCAGTTCTGATGAATTCTGGGGGGACGGATGTGGCGGCTACCTCTGGGACATACATGTATAATTCACCTCATACTGTCAACGCGGCTACGTCATAGACGGTAACTTCTATGACGTGTTATTTGGGTTGAATGAGGTTTATAAATAAAGAACGCAGCTGCGTTGCAGCTAGCTTGACCAGGAAAGAAGTCTGTTTGGTAATTTCCCGCACTCCTTCAATAGGCCTATTAGTTTTTTTTATTAGCCTATAAAAATGTGTTAATGTTTGATTAAAATGATGTTAATAAATCTCTTTTATTATTCATCATTTTGTTCATCATTTATTCCGTTTAACATAATATAGCTTGTTTTTGGTCCAGAACAACATGGAGTTGTGATTGTGAAACATCAAAATGCTAAATAGCCTACCAATAATTGCAAGAGGGATATATCACTAGTTGACAGTAGCCTATATGCTACTTTTTATCATAATCAATGGTCGTAATCAGTAATGCAATAAATTGTTGGCTGAAGTTTGTTGGTTGTGTAGCAACAGACCATCCATGCAGATAAATGGTTGGGTTACCATCGTAAGAATAATGGGGTCCAACGTTGGGCCATCCGTGCAGATAAACAGTTGGGCCATCATCGTAAGAACAAAGGAGTGTGACATTGGGCCATCATGGTTGGGCCAACATCAAACCAATAAGCAAAAACGACCGTTGGCCAACGTTGGAAGATGACAGTGGACCAACGTTGGGCCAACAAAAGATGTTTACTGGGTGACGCGACTACAAAGCAGATCCGACTTAAAAGGGAGTAAGTTAGTTATAGAGTAAGTTAGAGTAGGCTCTGTAACTTTAGCTTATGTGAAGCTAATTGGCTGTCGATAGTCTGCATGCCATGTGTTGAGCTATAAGTTACCTTTACTCTAAACACACACAATGGATACAATCAAATATGCAATTACATTGACAATAAACATTACACAAAAGTTTTCCTAACTATTACCCAGATGTTCATGTCAGTCTTACTGTACTGAAGTTGCTACAGGCGAGTCCATGGCTCTGATGATGTCCGGAAAGTTCTTTCCTTTGGCAGCGTCTGGACTGGATTGTCTCTCGGTTTCTTTGCGGGTAGAGCAGCTTGGTCCTATGGCGAGTCGTTGCTGGAAACTTGTCGTTGGAGTCCTTCTGTTCAGTTCAGTTTCCTTGGGTTCCCTTGCGGCTTGCATTTCATGGTAACGTAGGCTACACACGTTTTTCTGGTTGTCGCTTTAAAGCTACGCCCGATGATGGTAACTCGTTTTAGTGGCTTTCGCGAACACGCTAACTGGGAGCTGGGTGAAAAAGCGGTCTTTGTGCCCGCATAACCCGAGGGAGAGAGGTTCTCTCCGCGTGTTCCTTCCCAGCCGGGAAGATAGGAGACGATTCTTCCAACAAGTGGAAATGGCAAGAAGGGGTGAACAGAACAGGGAAAACAGGAAGTTTGCTCAAGGTTTTATAGAACCGGGGACTCAGTCCTGATTGGTCAAGGATCCCATGACTGTTGCATGCCGGTACATGTAGTCTTTTGGAAATGCAGTCCAGGGTCACATAAATGCGAGTTTGATTCCCAATAGACATGCACTACAACACCAATGCTGGTTTACTCATAGAGGAACTCCTGTTTCTGAACTTCCCTTTGTAGTGTCTCCTCTCTGACTAGATCATTTTCTATTCACGCAACGCCCAGCACTTGGGTGTGAGTGTGCTCGAAAAGCATCCTCTACAGCAACAGCTATTTCAAATTAATTTCAGCATAGCCACTCCACAGCGGTCCTCACAATGCACTGCCACTCAATAGCGGTCCTCACAATGCACAGCCACTCCAGAGAGATCCTCAGAAAGAGAAACCCTGAATAGGGCAGGATAACAGCTGGTTGTTACTCTAACAGTTGGTAGAGCACTCCTCGCACACAAAAAAAATAAATAAAATAAACTCCCCTCCTACACGAACGCTGCTTTTGTGATCAGTTTATCATGGTTATCTGTTTCCGTTAACCACTTAATACTAAGTGCTAAGAGATGTGTGGTAAAAGTCATGTCATTGACAACAGACTGATTCTTTGTATCGTGACAAATCTCTTTTTTTTATTTTCTTTTGTCATTCATAGAGAGATCAATGATTTTGCTGAGGGAGGGTACACCTCCATAAAGATTGCAAATTGTGAGAATATTTTATGCATGTAATTATTTTCCCTCATGCAGGGCTAGATGGACAAAGACTGTGCTTTTATAAAGGAACTATCACCAGTGGCTGTCTGATATTGAGAGGACGTCAGGCTCAGTGTAGACAGATGTGTCTCACACTGAACTAGAGTGGACCGCCTATGCCCTACCCGCCAACAGAGGCCAGGCCCTGAGGAGCCCAATGCGTAGCCCTACCCACAGAGGCCAGGCCCTGAGGAGCCCAATGCGTAGCCCTACCCACAGAGGCCAGGTGCATAGGCAGCGTCCAGCTCCCTTTACGTCAGCCGGTGCACCTCACATCGCCCCCCGCATGGCGATTCGGGACGAGCATGGCTCTGCTGGCGAAATGCCGACTGGCAGTGCTGGTGTTTTAGTGCCTGTGTGTGTTGAGTGAAGCCTGTGCGCCTCAGTCAGAGCGGAGTGGCTCCTCACCCCGCGACAGCCACGTAATTAATGTGTCCCTGTCTATTTATAGCACAGGAGAGAGAGAGAGTGTGTGTGTGTGTGTGTGGCCCCCGCCTTCTCCCGCTGGTCCTCTTTATGCCAGGAGGACATGGGGAAAAGCACTGCACCAGTAGCCATAGTGACACAAAGGATGCAGGATTTCAATCAAATATTCATCCAGCTTTTTACTCCAATTGAGAATAGTCTTGTCTTTTTCCATTTTTTTTCACAGCTGAAAAATGGAAACTGGGTGTATCCTCTCTTTCTCTCCAACTGGCATTTTGTTCCTTCAATTACGCAGCGTGAGGAAAATACCCCGGCCTGTTTTGCAATAACAAAGAAACATGTTTATCCTACACCTCCCACTTCGCCTGCATTTCTCCGCCTTAGACGAATCAGCTCAGCTTGGCTCATAAAGGAATACCTGGCTGAAGAGAGTCACTCCATTAAATACGTCATGAATCATTTATTTCCCTCCCCCTTGTTTCCACACCTTTTTTTTTTAAATGTTGAAGTGCACTTGTGCTCCGGCACCATCGCTATAGATGCTACACCCACTTGGAGATCCATGCCGCACCACCTGCCACCAGGGTGTGGCGCTCTCACACACCTGTGTGTGAACCAGTGACCCGGTGTCACACTGCAACCCACAGTGCACACTACAGAGGTAGCACTGAACGGACAAGAATATCTTGGAGTAACTGCTTTGGCATTGAATGAGTTAAAAGTATGCCTTGTTTCAGAGTGTTCCAGAACAATAATCCCTGCAGTGCCAAGACAATATGGCTGCCATCATTCTGAATTTTTTGATTGATCCTGTCGATGATCAAACCTCAAATAAAGCACATTATTTTTATATTGAACAGAATTACATTAATCATTGGCGATAGTGATAGTGACAGTGGTTTTCCATCAAAATCAGCTCTTGCTTAAGAGATTTTAAGTTTGACACAGCTGGACAGTTTGACAGTATCTGTTTTGACACACCACAAGTGCATTTTATTATTTGAGTAGATGGATAAACAATAAACTTAACAAATACATATGTGACTTGCTCCATCATTTGAGTCACTTTGACCCAGAAACATATTTTGAGTTTCATACTTTAATAGTGGAGAGTCTCCGCTTTCTGGCGATACCAATATTATATTTCTACTCCAAGTATTAAACGAGATATGCTCATTTAAATCTTGGCTGTAACCAAACAGTTTTTTCTTTATTCAAATAAATCAGAGCTGTAGCGATCCATCCAGTGTTTTACAGAATGTTCATTCAGTCATAACTCTACATTAATAGTCAGCCCACATGTTATCTTGGACTATGTGCAGAATTTAGGTATCTCGTGGTGGTTGGACCTTGTGTTTTAAACTTGTCAACGTACCGTTTGACGAACATGAGTAAATGCTTTTAATGGTGGATTATTTATTTATTCATCACTCTTGACAGGTCGTGCATCAAAACATATTCTGCTATGAGTCTGGCCCACTCATACAGCCATGCAGATAATGTTTGGGCATCATATCATTGTTTATTTAGCTAGTAACAGCATTTTGATGAAGGCTTGAAAAGTAAATGAAAACAGTTAGTTCCGAGCAGAACCAGTATTACAACATTTCTGATATTGCGTTCCTCCTCAAACATAACGTTCCTGAACTGGTTTGAACTAAATAAAAACCCGTTAATAATGTTATTTTTACATTCATGTATTCAATATGCTTTTATAACTATAGTGAGCTCATTGTTTATGTGTGAATTGTGTATGTACAAGTTGAATGACATAATGCTAAAGAAGGAGAATGTGGCTTATTCATCATTATGGAGCGGAAACACTGTGTGCTGTAGGCCTACTCTCTATATGTGCAGAATGGGCACAACATGCACTCAGGCAATTGCACCATTTTATACGCAGATGATAGCTGAGACAGGTGCTGCTTCTTGTTAAATTTGTAACCAGAAAGTTATTGTTTACTCTAATTTTGGTGAATGCACACAATACATGAAAACTGTAGTTAAAACAGGACAATTCCTTTCTCATTTTTCTCAAAGCCTAGGCCCAGGGGTCAACATTAATGGTAGCCCAGTAGTCACGGCAACCAGTCAGTCATGGATTCTCCATTTTGGCTACCATGGTTTGCAAGTTGGTAGCCCGACTGGGCAACCTTTCCAATAAAAAGAAAAACCATATACATAGTGGATTTCTTCAGCCTACATTATGTATTATTTGAAAATGTTTATTTATGTTGAAATCTTATGACATGTTTTATGTTTGGGGTCACATTGACCCCAAAAGTTTAAACCGAGACAAAACTATTGTAATAGAAGAAAATGTGAAACTTTGTGTGTTGCCTTCTTAATGTCTCCCAGTTGACTAGCTTTTTATCCCTATATATAAAAAAATCTGTGAGAAATTTTAGATATCAATACTTTTAATGGCAGGCCTAGTTTTTGCAAGTTTTAATTAAGGACTCACAGACAGTGCTTTGTAGGCTATGCGTGAGTAACTTTTGTAACATTTTTGTACGCTGAAAACTTGTTTTTGTTCACATTAATGCTTACACTGCAATGTTAAACATGTTAAACTGACTCTAAAGTGTTTAATCCAATAAGGGCAATATGTACTCCATTAGAGTTGATTTTATACTGAACACTTTACTCATATTCTAACACTATTTTTTTTCTTAAGCTTTCAAGCTGTTAGAGTAGACTTTTTTTTTTAACATCAGCTGTGTTCTCGGCAAAGCAAATTGTCCACAATGAAGAAAACTAAGAAGAAATGCAAGGGCATCGATAAGAGGAGAGGAGCCTTGATGCAATTTGCTTTCTGCTGATTGTATTCTTCAGAGCCTCGCTGAAGTGGCAGTCCTGTGAGGTTAAGAGAGGTGTAATTGTCTGCTGGCTGAACGATTTCACACCTCACAGGGGGTATCAGCAGGCAGGGCTTTACAGGGCCCGTCCCCTTCCACACACCTCCTGTTTCCTCGTCCTTATGAGATGGGACGGTACGAAAACAGGTTTTCCAGCAACGCACAGCCATTACCTTGATGAAAACTTTGAAGATGAACCACTACTCCACGACTCTTGATGTAAACAATTAAATTCTCTACTGAACATCTCTAATTACGTGAGAGAGAAATACTAGCTATCGTTTATATTATTGATTTATTGAAGAAGTAAACCACTTTGATTCAAAAAACTTATTTAGAACAGAAATGCATTTAAAGTTTATAAGAACAGGGAACCTAATAATGAAATAAGGATAAGCAGCTTATAACACTGTACAGGAAGTGTGGGCCATCCTGGCCAGATGCCTTTAGATTTATTTTATTTTTTATTATTTAATTTTTTTAACTGAAGAGCCGTCTAATGGTTTCCACCTGCCGGTCTTTTTTTCTGTGTGTTTCAGCCTGCGGACCAAGATTCTGAACTTGTAACCTGCATCGTTCCGAACAGGGAAAAATATCAAATAAGTGTAATAAGGACATTTTTTACTTTTAATCTGACATGTATTTGACAGTGTTTCTTCATTTTGATATCTTTTGGTGAGTGATTAATCACAGTTCCATGCACAGTCTGTGAGACATTGGAACGAGCGACAAGCTGCCGCTGAAAATGACACCAAAATGAGTTTGTGTGTGCGTGAACCCCAATGGCGGGATTTGGCTTCCCGCCGTGGCGTACAGTAAAGTGGTTAGGCATGTTCTGAGTCAGTGTTCCCGTTACTGTGTCTGACGTGATGCGTTGCACTTTTGCCAAACCCTGACAAACGCACAGCTCACCCTTTCTCTGACTGAGTCACTGCTGATATTTTTACTAAGACTGAATGTAGCTCTGCTGCTCAGGCTATAACTCCTCCCACCGCCTTTTACCATGGAAACATTGGAGGGCCACTATGACTGCGACAGCATCACTGCCACCAGGTAAAATAATCAGACATTTTAGCTCATAGATATCAACATCTGCCAGCTGGATATCTGCCGCATCTTCTGTTAAAGATCATAGAGACAGACTCTTTCCTGAGATAAGATCCAGCCTTTATAATGATTGCCAAAGTCATAAATGATCCCTCGATATGGATTTCTACCCCAGCTCTCCTCATTTATATTGATTTGGGCCATGATCAACCATCAGAACTTGACTTAAAAAACATTCTGATCGTGCCAGAGATGCAGTGTCCCTGCTATTTATCTGCCTGATATCATTTTCAACAAATCAACTGTCTGACCTTTTCAGAGTCAAATGCACTACCCTGCCGGACTTGTTGAATTCACACGTTTCTCGTTATGTATGCCGCCGCGCACTGCGTGATGTTATTTTCAGACATATGACAGACAATAGAGTTTTCCCAGCTATGTGGATATCATGTGGTTACATGCCCCAATTAAAAAAGACGATCAAGTATGACCACTTGACAAATTACAAGTGAGCATGCAGAAAGCATTCCGAACAGGACAGCACATTTGCAGACAGGTATTTGTCCTAATTTGCATGCCAAACAGCCAGAGATATTTACTTTGGTGACTTCAGAGATCACTGCAAGGTAAAGGTGGATATTTGTGTGAATCACACACATGTCTCTTGTACATATTCATGATGCGCAGTGCTGCACACATTGGTCTATTTTTTGCAAGTTGCATGCCATGACCGCAAATGAAATACATAAACCTGTTTATAGTCCAGACCAAATGCATGATGATTATGACACGGTTTTTATTTATTTTTTATTTTGGAACAGCTATGTTAAAATGTATACTTTTCTTCAAATATTTGTCTATTGTAATAGTTTATCAGAAATCTAAATTTTGATCACACAAATGGATAAATGCACAAACTGTACTGAAAAAAAAGATGAACCACACTCCATAACTCTTAGGGCTCTATTTTAATAAACCAAATGCAATGGTGAACGCAAGAGTAATCGCTTGGCGGTATCGCTCTGAGGGCGTGTCGGCGAGAAATTTGGTAATTTCATGACGGCAATCTTGGCGCACCTTATGGCGGTATTGCTAAAAGGCTGGGTTTAAATGTCCAAGGGGTGTCTCTATGGTAGCCAATCAAATTGTTGTTCTCATGCTTTAAAAAAAAGCCAGTTGGAACGCAATCGCTCCATGCAATTTCATAATGAGCAACCCAAACGCACTGGACCGTCAACGACAAGAGCGATTTTCCGCACAGGAATCAGACATACTTGCAACAGAAGTAGAGGCTAGGACTGTAGTAATTTATGGATCACAATCCACACCACCTCGTCTCCCAGAAGTTCGGAAGGCACGGGAGGAGGTGGCGAATGCATTAATTAGCCTACATTAGGTGATGTAGGCATAATTATGATTCAAATGGTAGGCTTATGATTCAACTGTGTCAATGTGTAATTTATATATTATAGGCTATTGGCCTACATGATCGCAAGTTTCTTGTAAGCTGTCCTGTTTTATTCTAGTAGTTTAAATTAAAATTAATTAATTAATAATAATTATAGGCTATTTGTTCATTAAATGGAAGTGTAATGTTGGCATCACCTATAGACACTACATAGAACTACATGACGAATAAGTTGCCAAATTGCCAGAGTCTATTGCGTTCCCGCTAAAAGGTGGTTCCAGCTGATCATAACGCAATGGGTTTTCGTTGGTTCAAATTGTCACTGAGCCGAAAGTATTTTAGAACACGCCCCAGACAGCGCCACCCATCCCACTGCAGCACAAGCGAAAGGATGTTATGTTGAGAATTTGTTGATCCTAGCGGTATTGCTGAGAAACGCCATAGCGCCAGTTTTAAGATGTTGATGCTGTCAACAAGCTTGCGTTTGACTATACCGTCCCCTTGTGCTGGTTTGAAAATAGAGCCCTTAATGTAAACAATTAATTTCTCTACTGAACATGTTATCTCAAATGACATGAGATAAATACATTACATTACATTCATTTAGCAGACGCTTTTATCCAAAGCGACGTACAGTAAGTGCATACAGAGACATCAAGATCAGAACAGACAAGACAAAGCACATCCTTCCCATAATGTAGCAGCTATCCCTAGTAATGAACATTGACTGTAGTTCACAGTAAGCTGTGGGTAAATCAGCAATACTACACTTCTATTCTAAATACTATTATAAACTATAATAAACAGACAGGAAAACACACGGAACTAGTAAACACATAAATACTATCATGAGATCACTTATTGTTTTTTACAACAGACTTTTTAGAAATTAATTAAACGTTTATTAGAACAGGGAACCTCATAATCAAATAAGGATAAGCAGCTGATTTGAAATGGTTCAATCATTTACAGAATTGATGCTAGCTGCGGGTAAGCTTTTTCCCAGGTTTTCTACAGATAAACATTCTGATCCAGAAATGAAAAACACTATAAAAATTCAATCCATTATTTATTTCAACAAAAACACTGCAAATCTAGAGCCCATTCCAGTATTATATAGTGGAACACTTATGTGAATAACTCGGCTATACTGAAAAAACCATTTCACCAACGTGAAGACCCAGCACTGATTGATCAAAACTGACAAATGAAATTGATGCTGGTTATTTTTCAAAAGTCTTTAGTGATTTCAATGGGTGAGTAAGCAACTGTTTCTGAATATGTAAGACTGTGAGACTGGTGAGGGATGTTGGAAATATGTAGTATACTCACCTTAATAGCCAGCTCTCTTTTTGAAATTTGCCACATTTTTTTCAGATTATGTAATGCCCAATTTCTGTTGAATATTTGAATGAACGTACACTTATTTGGGTTTGTCACTGAATAGATCTGCTCTATACTGTACTTCTAGTGCATGCACTAGGTTGCATTACCTATCAAACAGGGAGCACGACACATCTCCCCTACTAAACATACCAAAACCCCCAGTATATAGAATCAGATCCAAACAATGGGTGGAAGCTGGGGTGGTGGAGGGTGATCAGCAAATTTTTAGAGCAGGCAGCAGCGAAACAAACAGGAGCAGTACAGGCAAAAGCAGCACTGGAGAGGTCTGACTCTCGCTTTTAAAAAGGACGCTCCATTAGTGACGAGTATGAGAAGGTGTTTGCTGAGGCTGACCATTGGTCGCAGACGAGCGCACGCACTCTATCCAGAACAGCGCAGACGAGCATGCTCACACTATCCAGAACAGCGCAGACGAGCATGCTCACACTATCCAGAACAGCGCAGACGAGCATGCTCACAACATCCAGAACAGCGCAGACGAGCATGCTCACACTATCCAGAACAGCGCAGACAAGCATGCTCACAACATCCAGAACAGCGCAGACGAGCATGCTCACACTATCCAGAACAGCGCAGACGAGCATGCTCACAACATCCAGAACAGCGCAGACGAGCATGCTCACAACATCCAGAACAGCGCAGACGAGCATGCTCACAACATCCAGAACAGCGCAGACGAGCATGCTCACACTATCCAGAACAGCGCAGACGAGCATGCTCACAACATCCAGAACAGCGCAGACGAGCATGCTCACACTATCCAGAACAGTCCCTACGAGCAAGCTCACTCTATCCAGAACAGTGATTATGAGCATGCTTACACTATCCAGAACAGTCCCTACGAGCATTCTCACACTATCCAGAACAGTCCCTACGAGCATGCCCACACTATCCACAACAGCACAGACGAGCATGCCCACACTATCCAGAACAGCACTGACGAGCATGCTCACACTATCCAGAACAGTGGCTACGAGCATTCTCCACTCTCACACTATCCAGAACAGTACCTACAAGCATGTTTACACTATCCAGAACAGTCCCTATGAGCATGCTCACACTATCCAGAACAGCGCAGACGAGCATGCTCACACTATCCAGAACAGTGCCTACAAGCATGCTCACACTATCTAGAACAGTCCCAACGAGCATGCTCACTCTATCCAGAACAGCGCAGACGAGCGTGCTCACACTATCCAGAACAGTGCTTACTAGCATGCTCACACTATCCAGAACAGTCCCTACGAGCATGCTCACTCTATCCAGAACAGCGCAGATGAGCATGCTCACACTATCCAGAACAGTCCCTACGAGCATGCTTACTTTATCCAGAACAGCGCAGACGAGCATGCTCACACTATCCAGAACAGTGCCTACGAGCATTCTCACACTATCCAGAACAGTGCCTACGAGCATGCTCACACTATCCAGAACAGTGCCTACGAGCATGCTTACACTATCCAGAACAGTCCCTACGAGCATGCTCACACTATCCACAACAGCGCAGACAAGCATGCTCACACTATCCAGAACAGTCCCTACGAGCATGCTCACTCTATCCAGAACAGTCCCTATGAACATGCTCACACTATCCAGAACAGTCCCTACGAGCAAGCTCACTCTATCCAGAACAGTGATTATGAGCATGCTTACACTATCCAGAACAGTCCCTACGAGCATTCTCACACTATCCAGAACAGTCCCTACGAGCATGCCCACACTATCCACAACAGCACAGACGAGCATGCTCACACTATCCAGAACAGTCCCTACGAGCATGCTCACACTATCCAGAACAGTCCCTACGAGCATGCTCACGGCTATCCAGAACGGTGCAGACGAGCTTGCTCACATTATCCAGAACAGTCCCTACGAACATGCTCACTCTAACCAGAACAGTATCCAGAACAGTCCCTACGAACATGCTCACTCTATCCAGAACAGTGCCTACGAGCATGCTCACACTATCCAGAACAGTCGCTACGAGCATTCTCCATTCTCACACTATCCAGAACAGTATCTACAAGCATGTTTACACTATCCAGAACAGTCCCTATGAGCATGCTCACACTATCCAGAACAGCGCAGACGAGCATGCTCACACTATCCAGAACAGTGGCTACGAGCATTCTCCATTCTCACACTATCCAGAACAGTATCTACAAGCATGTTTACACTATCCAGAACAGTCCCTATGAGCATGCTCACACTATCCAGAACAGCACAGACGAGCATGCTCACACTATCCAGAACAGTGCCTACAAGCATGCTCACACTATCTAGAACAGTCCCAACGAGCATGCTCACTCTATCCAGAACAGCGCAGACGAGCATGCTCACACTATCCAGAACAGTGCTTACTAGCATGCTCACACTATCCAGAACAGTCCCTACGAGCATGCTCACTCTATCCAGAACAGCGCAGATGAGCATGCTCACACTATCCAGAACAGTCCCTACGAGCATGCTTACTTTATCCAGAACAGCGCAGACGAGCATGCTCACACTATCCAGAACAGTGCCTACGAGCATTCTCACACTATCCAGAACAGTGCCTACGAGCATGCTCACACTATCCAGAACAGTGCCTACGAGCATGCTTACACTATCCAGAACAGTCCCTACGAGCATGCTCACACTATCCACAACAGCGCAGACAAGCATGCTCACACTATCCAGAACAGTCCCTACGTCCATGCTCACACTATCAAGAACAGTCCCTACGAGCATGCTCACACTATCCAGAACGGTGCATACGAGCAGGCTCACACTATCCAGAACAGTCCCTACGAGCATGCTCACACTATCCAGAACAGCACAGACGAGCATGTTCATGCTATCCAGAACAGTCCCTACGAGCATGCTCACTCTATCCAGAACAGTCCCTACGAGCATGCTCACTCTATCCAGAACAGTGCTTACGTGCATGCTCACACCATCCAGAACAGTCCCTACGAACATGCTCACTCTATCCAGAACAGTGCCTACGAGCATGCTTACACTATCCAGAACAGTCCCTACGAGCATGCTGACACTATCCAGAACAGTGCCTATGAGCATTCTCACACTATCCAAAACAATGCTTACTAGCATGCTCACACTACCCAGAACAGTCCCTACGAGCATGCTCACTTTATCCAGAACAGCGCAGACGAGCATGCTCACACTATCCAGAACAGTCCCTACGAGCATGCTCACACTTTCCAGAACAGTCCCTACGAGCATGCACACACTATCCAGAACAGCGCAGACAAGCATGCTCACACTATCCAGGACAGTCCCTACGAGCATACTCACTCTATCCAGAACAGCGCTGAGGAGCATGCTCACACTATCCAGAACAGTGCTTACGAACATGCTCACAGACTCCCTATGAGCATGCTCACACTATCCAGAACAGCGCAGACGAGCATGCTCACACTATCCAGAACAGTGCCTAAAAGCATGCTCACACTATCCAGAACAGTCCCTACGAGCATGCTCACACTATCCAGAACAGTCCCGACGAGCATGCTCACACTATCCAGAACAGCGCAGACAAGCATGCTCACACTATCGAAAACAGTCCCTATGAGCATGCTCACACTATCCAGAACAGCACAGACGAGCATGTTCATGCTATCCAGAACAGTCCCTATGAGCATGCTCACTCTATCCAGAACAGCGCAGACGAGCTTGCTCACATTATCCAGAACAGTCCCAACGAGCATGCTCACACTATCCAGAAGTCACTACGAGTATGCTCACACTATCCAGAACAGTCCCTACGAACATGCTCACTATCCAGAACAGTGCCTACGAGCTTGCTTACACTATCCAGAACAGTCCCTACGAGCATGCTCACACTATGCAGAACAGTCCCTACGAGTATGCTCACACTATCCGGAACAGTGCCTACGAGCATTCTCACACTATGCAGAACAGTCCTTACGAGCATGGCCACACTATCCACAACAGCGCAGACGAGCATGCTCAGACTATCCAGAACAGTCCCTACGAGCATGCTCACTTTATCCAGAACAGCGCAGATGAGCATACTCACACTATCCAGAACAGTCCCTACGAGCATAGTCACACTATCCAGAACAGTCCCTACGAGCATGCTCACACTATCGAGAACAGCACAGACGAGCATGTTCATGCTATCCAGAACAGCACAGACGAGCATGTTCATGCTATCCAGAACAGTCCCTACGAGCATGCTCACTCTAACCAGAACAGTGCCTACGAGCATGCTCACACTATCCAGAACAGTCCCTACGAGCATATCCAGAACAGTCCCTACGAACATGCTCACTCAATACAGAACAGTGCCTACGAGCATGCTTACACTATCCAGAACAGTCCCTACAAGCATGCTCACACTATCCAGAACAGCACAGACGAGCATGTTCATGCTATCCAGAACAGTCCCTATGAGCATGCTCACGGCTATCCAGATCGGTGCATACGAGCATGCTCACACTATCCAAAACAGTCCCTATGAGCATACTCACACTATCCAGAACAGCAAACTAGCATGTTCATGCTATCCAGAACTTTCCATACGAGCATGCTCACTCTAACCAGAACAGTGCCTACGAGCATGCTCACACAATCCAGAACAGTCCCTACGAACATGCTCACTCTAACCAGAACAGTGCCTACGAGCCTGCTCACACTATCCAGAACAGTCCCTACCAGCATGCTCACACTATCCAGAACAGTCCCTACGAACATGCTCACTCTATCCAGAACAGTGCCTACGAGCTTGCTTACACTATCCAGAACAGTCCCTACCAGCATGCTCACACTATCCAGAACAGTCCCTACGAGCATGCTGTTACGACCCCGCTAGGGAAGGGGCAACATGAAAGACGGAGACCACGACCAAGCTTGTGAGGTTATATGAAGTAATATTTATTTATAATGAGAAATCAATATGAAATGAATGGATGCGTGTAGTCATATATACAAACGAATAAGGAGAAAATGGATGTGTGTAAGTGTATAGAGTGTGTGAGCTCAAAGTAACAAACAAACAGCAAATCAATGGAAAAACCACTGGCCAAACGCCAGGCTCTCAGAAGGAGGATCAGGAGGACTCACAAGATGGAAACGGCGTCCTTTTATGCGGTCGCAAACAGGTGTGCCGCATTCCCCAGATTGGCATGGATACCAGCGGCACCCGCAGGTATACACCAGCAGAGGCCGCTAGGGTCGTCACAATGCTCACACTATCCAGAACAGCGCAGACAAGCATGCTCACACTATCCAGAACAGTCCCTACGAGCATGCTCACACTATCCAGAACGGTGCATACGAGCATGCTCACACTATCCAGAACAGCACAGACGAGCATGTTCATGCTATCCAGAACAGCACAGACGAGCATGTTCATGCTATCCAGAACAGTCCCTACGAGCATGCTCACTCTAACCAGAACAGTGCCTACGAGCATGCTCACACTATCCAGAACAGTCCCTACGAGCATATCCAGAACAGTCCCTACGAACATGCTCACTCTATACAGAACAGTGCCTACGAGCATGCTTACACTATCCAGAACAGTCCCTACAAGCATGCTCACACTATCCAGAACAGCACAGACGAGCATGTTCATGCTATCCAGAACAGTCCCTATGAGCATGCTCACGGCTATCCAGAACGGTGCAGACGAGCTTGCTCACATTATCCAGAACAGTCCCTACGAACATGCTCACTCTAACCAGAACAGTATCCAGAACAGTCCCTACGAACATGCTCACTCTATCCAGAACAGTGCCTACGAGCATGCTCACACTATCCAGAACAGTCGCTACGAACATGCTCACACTATCCAGAACGGTGCATACGAGCATGCTCACACTATCCAGAACAGCACAGACGAGCATGTTCATGCTATCCAGAACAGTGCCTACGAGCATGCTCACACTATCCAGAACAGTCCCTACGAGCATGCTCACACTATCCAGAACAGTCCCTACGAACATCCTCACTCTATCCAGAACAGTGCCTACGAGCTTGCTTACACTATCCAGAACAGTCCCTACGAGCATTCTCACACTATCCAGAACAATCCCTACGAGCATGCTCACACTATCCAGAACAGTCCCGACGAGCATGCTCACACTATCCAGAACAGTCGCTATGAGCATGCTCACACTATCCAGAACAGTGCCTACGAGCTTGCTTACACTATCCAGAACAGTCCCTACGAGCATTCTCACACTATCCAGAACAGTCCCGACGAGCATGCTCACACTATCCAGAACAGTCCCTACAAACATGCTCACTCTATCCAGAACAGTCCCTACAAGCATGCTTACACTATCCAGAACAGTCCCTACAAGCATGCTCACACTATCCAGAACAGCACAGACGAGCATGTTCATGCTATCCAGAACAGTCCATACGAGCGTGCTCACTCTATACAGAACAGTGCCTACGAGCATGCTTACACTATCCAGAACAGTCCCTACAAGCATGCTCACACTATCCAGAACAGCACAGACGAGCATGTTCATGCTATCCAGAACAGTCCATACGAGCGTGCTCACTCTATACAGAACAGCGCAGACGAGCTTGCTCACATTATCCAGAACAGTCCCTACGAACATGCTCACTCTAACCGGAACAGTATCCAGAACAGTCCCTACGAACATGCTCACTCTATCCAGAACAGTGCCTACGAGCATGCTCACACTATCCAGAACAGTCGCTACGAACATGCTCACACTATCCAGAACGGTGCATACGAGCATGCTCACACTATCCAGAACAGCACAGACGAGCATGTTCATGCTATCCAGAACAGTGCCTACGAGCATGCTCACACTATCCAGAACAGTCCCTACGAGCATGCTCACACTATCCAGAACAGTCCCTACGAACATCCTCACTCTATCCAGAACAGTGCCTACGAGCTTGCTTACACTATCCAGAACAGTCCCTACGAGCATTCTCACACTATCCAGAACAATCCCTACGAGCATGCTCACACTATCCAGAACAGTCCCGACGAGCATGCTCACACTATCCAGAACAGTCGCAATGAGCATGCTCACACTATCCAGAACAGTGCCTACGAGCTTGCTTACACTATCCAGAACAGTCCCTACGAGCATTCTCACACTATCCAGAACAGTCCCGACGAGCATGCTCACACTATCCAGAACAGTCCCTACAAACATGCTCACTCTATCCAGAACAGTCCCTACAAGCATGCTTACACTATCCAGAACAGTGCTTACGAGCATGCTCACACTATCCAGAACAGAGCTTACGAACATGCTCACACTATCCAGAACAGCGCAGACGAGCATGCTCACACTCTCCAGAACAGTGCCTAAAAGCATGCTCACACTATCCAGAACAGTCCCTACGAGCATGCTCACTCTATCCAGAACAGCACACACGAGCATGCTCACACTATCCAAAACAGTTCATACGAGCATGCTCACACTATACAGAACAGTCCCTACGAGCATGCTCACACTATCCAGAACAGTTCATACGAGCATGGTCACACTATCCAGAAGAGTCCCTATGAGCATGCTTACACTATCCAGAACAGCAAAGACGAGCATGTTCATGCTATCCAAAACAGTCCCTACGAGCATGCTCACACTATCCAGAACAGTCCCGACGAGCATGCTCACACTATCCAGAACAGTCCCTACGAACATGCTCACTCTATCCAGAACAGTACCTATAAGCATGCTTACACTATCCAGAACAGTCCCTATGAGCATGCTTACACTATCCAGAACAGCGCAGATGAGCATGCTCACACTATCCAGAACAGCGCAGTTGAGCATGCTCACACTATCCAGAACAGTGCCTACAAGCATGCTCACACTACGCAGAACAGTCCCTACGAGGATGCTCACTCTATCCAGAACAGCGTAGACAAGCATGCTCACACTATCCAGAACAGTGCTTAGGAGCATGCTCACACTATCCAGAACAGTCCCTACGAGCATGCTCACACTATCCAGAACAGTGCCTACGGGCATTCTCACACTATCCAGAATAGTGCTTACGAGCATGCTCACACTATCCAGAACAGTCCCTACGAGCATGCTCACTCTAACCAGAACAGTGCCTACGAGCATGCTCACACTATTCAGAACAGTCCCAACAAGCATATCCAGAACAGTCCCTACGAACATGCTCACTCTATCCAGAACAGTCCCTACAAGCATGCTCACACTATCCAGAACAGTGCCTACGAGCATTCTTACACTATCCAGAATAGTGCTTACGAGCATGCTCACAATATCCAGAACAGTGCTTACGAGCATGCTCACACTATCCAAAACAGTCCCTACGAGCATGCTCACACTATCCAGAACAGCGCAGACGAGCATGCTCACACTCTCCAGAACAGTGCCTAAAAGCATGCTCACACTATCCAGAACAGTCCCTACGAGCATGCTCACACTACCCAGAAGAGTCCCTATGAGCATGCTTACACTATCCAGAACAGCAAAGACGAGCATGATTATGCTATCCAAAACAGTCCCTATGAGCATGCTCACACTATCCAGAACAGCGCAGACGAGCATGCTCACTCTCCAGAACAGTGCCTAAAAGCATGCTCACACTATCCAGAACAGTCCCTACGAGCATGCTCACTCTATCCAGAACAGTTCATACGAGCATGCTCACACTATACAGAACAGTCCCTACGAGCATGCTCACACTATCCAGATCAGTTCATACGAGCATGCTCACACTATCCAGAACAGTGCTTACGAGCATGCTCACACTATCCAGAACAGTGCTTACGAGCATGCTCACACTATGCAGAACAGAGCTTACGAACATGCTCACACTATCCAGAACAGCGCAGACAAGCATGCTCACACTCTCCAGATCAGTGCCTAAAAGCATGCTCACACTATCCAGAACAGTCCCTACGAGCATGCTCACTCTATCCAGAACAGCACACACGAGCATGCTCACACTATCCAGAACAGTTCATACGAGCATGCTCACACTATACAGAACAGTCCCTACGAGCATGCTCACACTATCCAGATCAGTTCATACGAGCATGCTCACACTATCCAGAACAGTTCATACCAGCATGCTCACACTACCCAGAAGAGTCCCTATGAACATGCTTACAGTATCCAGAACAGCAAAGACGAGCATGTTTATGCTATCCAAAACAGTCCCTATGAGCATGCTCACACTCTCCAGAACAGTGCCTAAAAGCATGCTCACACTATCCAGAACAGTCCCTACGAGCATGCTCACTCTATCCAGAACAGCACACACAAGCAAGCTCACACTATCCAGAACAGTTCATACGAGCATGCTCACACTATACAGAACAGTCCCTACGAGCATGCTCACACTATTAAGAACAGTCCCTACAAGCATGCTCACACTACCCAGAACAGTCCCTACGAGGATGCTCACTCTATCCAGAACAGCGTAGACAAGCATGCTCACACTATCCAGAACAGTGCCTATGAGCATTCTTACACTATCCAGAATAGTGCTTACGAGCATGCTCACACTATCCAGAACAGTGCTTACGAGCATGCTCACACTATGCAGAACAGAGCTTACGGACATGCTCACACTATCCAGAACAGCGCAGACGAGCATGCTCACACTCTCCAGAACAGTGCCTAAAAGCATGCTCACACTATCCAGAACAGTCCCTACGAGCATGCTCACTCTATCCAGAACAGCACACACGAGCATGCTCACACTATCCAGAAGAGTCCCTATGAGCATGCTCACACTATCCAGAAGAGTGCTTACGAGCATGCTCACACTATCCAGAACAGTCCCGACGAGCATGCTCACACTATCCAGAGCAGTCCCTACGAGCATGCTCACTCTATCCAGAACAGCACACAGAAGCATGCTCACAATATCCAGAACAGTTCATACGAGCATGCTCACACTATACAGAACAGTCCCTATGAGCATGCTCACACTATCCAGAACAGTTCATACAAGCATGCTCACACTATCCAGAACAGTTCATACGAGCATGCTCACACTATCCAGAAGAGTCCCTATGAGCATGCTCACACTATCCAGAACAGCAAAGACGAGCATGTTTATGCTATCCAAAACAGTCCCTACGAACATGCTCACACTATCCAGAACAGTGCCTACGGGCATTCTCACATTATCCAGAATAGTGCTTACGAGCATGCTCACACTATCCAGAACAGTCCCTACGAGCATGCTCACTCTAACCAGAACAGTGCCTACGAGCATGCTCACACTATTCAGAACAGTCCCTACAAGCATATCCAGAACAGTCCCTACGAACATGCTCACTCTATCCAGAACAGCGTAGACAAGCACGCTCACACTATCCAGAACAGTCCCTACGAGCATGCTCACACTATCCAGAACAGTGCCTACGGGCATTCTCACATTATCCAGAATAGTGCTTACGAGCATGCTCACACTATCCAGAACAGTCCCTACGAGCATGCTCACTCTAACCAGAACAGTGCCTACGAGCATGCTCACACTATTCAGAACAGTCCCTACAAGCATATCCAGAACAGTCCCTACGAACATGCTCACTCTATCCAGAACAGTCCCTACAAGCATGCTCACACTATCCAGAACAGTGCCTACGAGCATTCTTACACTATCCAGAAGAGGGCTTACGAGCATGCTCACACTATCCAGAACAGTGCTTACGAGCATGCTCACACTATCCAGAACAGCGCAGACGAGCATGCTCACACTCTCCAGATCAGTGCCTAAAAGCATGCTCACACTATCCAGAACAGTCCCTACGAGCATGCTCACACTATACAGAACAGTTCATACGAGCATACTCACACTACACAGAACAGTCCCTACGAGCATGCTCACACTATCCAGAACAGTTCATACGAGCATGCTCACACTACCCAGAAGAGTCCCTATGAGCATGCTTACACTATCCAGAACAGCAAAGCCGAGCATGTTTATGCTATCCAAAACAGTCCCTACGAGCATGCTCACTCTGTCCAGAACAGTCCCTACGAGCATGCTCACACTATCCAGAACAGTCCCGACGAGCATGCTCACACTATCCAGAGCAGTCCCTACGAACATGCTCTCTCTATCCAGAACAGTACCTACAAGCATGCTTACACTATCCAGAACAGTCCCTATGAGCATGCTCACACTATCCAGAACAGCGCAGATGAGCATGCTCACACTCTCCAGAACAGTGCCTAAAAGCATGCTCACACTATCCAGAACAGTCCCTACGAGCATGCTCACTCTATCCAGAACAGCACACACGAGCATGCTCACACTATCCAGAACAGTTCATACGAGCATGCTCACACTATACAGAACAGTCCCTATGAGCATGCTCACACTATCCAGAACAGTTCATACGAGCATGCTCACACTATCCAGAAGAGTCCCTATGAGCATGCTCACACTATCCAGAAGAGTGCTTACGAGCATGCTCACACTATCCAGAACAGTCCCGACGAGCATGCTCACACTATCCAGAGCAGTCCCTACGAGCATGCTCACTCTATCCAGAACAGCACACAGAAGCATGCTCACAATATCCAGAACAGTTCATACGAGCATGCTCACACTATACAGAACAGTCCCTATGAGCATGCTCACACTATCCAGAACAGTTCATACAAGCATGCTCACACTATCCAGAACAGTTCATACGAGCATGCTCACACTATCCAGAAGAGTCCCTATGAGCATGCTCACACTATCCAGAACAGCAAAGACGAGCATGTTTATGCTATCCAAAACAGTCCCTACGAACATGCTCACTCTGTCCAGAACAGTCCCTACGAGCATGCTCACACTATCCAGAACAGTCCCGACGAGCATGCTCACACTATTCAGAACAGCAAAGACGAGCATGTTTATGCTATCCGAAACAGTCCCTACGAGCATGCTCACTCTGTCCAGAACAGTCCCTACGAGCATGCTCACACTATCCAGAACAGTCCCGACGAGCATGCTTACACTATCCAGAACAGCAAAGACGAGCATGTTCATGCTATCCAAAACAGTCCCTACGAGCATGCTCACACTATCCAGAACAGTCCCTATGAGCATGCTCACACTATCCAGAACAGTCCCTATGAACATGCTCACTCTATCCAGAACAGTACCTACAAGCATGCTTACACTATCCAGAACAGTCCCTATGAGCATGCTTACACTATCCAGAACAGCGCAGATGAGCATGCTCACACTATCCAGAACAGCGCAGTTGAGCATGCTCACACTATCCAGAACAGTGCCTACAAGCATGCTCACACTACCCAGAACAGTCCCTACGAGGATGCTCACTCTATCCAGAACAGCGTAGACAAGCACGCTCACACTATCCAGAACAGTCCCTACGAGCATGCTCACACTATCCAGAACAGTGCCTACGGGCATTCTCACATTATCCAGAATAGTGCTTACGAGCATGCTCACACTATCCAGAACAGTCCCTACGAGCATGCTCACTCTAACCAGAACAGTGCCTACGAGCATGCTCACACTATTCAGAACAGTCCCTACAAGCATATCCAGAACAGTCCCTACGAACATGCTCACTCTATCCAGAACAGTCCCTACAAGCATGCTCACACTATCCAGAACAGTGCCTACGAGCATTCTTACACTATCCAGAAGAGGGCTTACGAGCATGCTCACACTATCCAGAACAGTGCTTACGAGCATGCTCACACTATCCAGAACAGCGCAGACGAGCATGCTCACACTCTCCAGATCAGTGCCTAAAAGCATGCTCACACTATCCAGAACAGTCCCTACGAGCATGCTCACACTATACAGAACAGTTCATACGAGCATACTCACACTACACAGAACAGTCCCTACGAGCATGCTCACACTATCCAGAACAGTTCATACGAGCATGCTCACACTACCCAGAAGAGTCCCTATGAGCATGCTTACACTATCCAGAACAGCAAAGCCGAGCATGTTTATGCTATCCAAAACAGTCCCTACGAGCATGCTCACTCTGTCCAGAACAGTCCCTACGAGCATGCTCACACTATCCAGAACAGTCCCGACGAGCATGCTCACACTATCCAGAGCAGTCCCTACGAACATGCTCTCTCTATCCAGAACAGTACCTACAAGCATGCTTACACTATCCAGAACAGTCCCTATGAGCATGCTCACACTATCCAGAACAGCGCAGATGAGCATGCTCACACTCTCCAGAACAGTGCCTAAAAGCATGCTCACACTATCCAGAACAGTCCCTACGAGCATGCTCACTCTATCCAGAACAGCACACACGAGCATGCTCACACTATCCAGAACAGTTCATACGAGCATGCTCACACTATACAGAACAGTCCCTATGAGCATGCTCACACTATCCAGAACAGTTCATACGAGCATGCTCACACTATCCAGAAGAGTCCCTATGAGCATGCTCACACTATCCAGAAGAGTGCTTACGAGCATGCTCACACTATCCAGAACAGTGCTTACGAGCATGCTCACACTATCCAGAACAGCGCAGACGAGCATGCTCACACTCTCCAGATCAGTGCCTAAAAGCATGCTCACACTATCCAGAACAGTCCCTACGAGCATGCTCACACTATACAGAACAGTTCATACGAGCATGCTCACACTATACAGAACAGTCCCTACGAGCATGCTCACACTATCCAGAACAGTTCATACGAGCATGCTCACACTACCCAGAAGAGTCCCTATGAGCATGCTCACACTATCCAGAACAGCAAAGCCGAGCATGTTTATGCTATCCAAAACAGTCCCTAAGAGCATGCTCACTCTGTCCAGAACAGTCCCTACGAGCATGCTCACACTATCCAGAAAAGTCCCGACGAGCATGCTCACACTATTCAGAACAGCAAAGACGAGCATGTTTATGCTATCCAAAACAGTCCCTACGAGCATGCTCACTCTGTCCAGAACAGTCCCTACGAGCATGCTCACACTATCCAGAACAGTCCCGACGAGCATGCTCACACTATCCAGAGCAGTCCCTACGAACATGCTCACTCTATCCAGAACAGTACCTACAAGCATGCTTACACTATCCAGAACAGTCCCTATGAGCATGCTCACACTATCCAGAACAGCGCAGATGAGCATGCTCACACTCTCCAGAACAGTGCCTAAAAGCATGCTCACACTATCCAGAACAGTCCCTACGAGCATGCTCACTCTATCCAGAACAGCACACACGAGCATGCTCACACTATCCAGAACAGTTCATACGAGCATGCTCACACTATACAGAACAGTCCCTATGAGCATGCTCACACTATCCAGAACAGTTCATACGAGCATGCTCACACTATCCAGAAGAGTCCCTATGAGCATGCTTACACTATCCAGAACAGCAAAGACGAGCATGTTTATGCTATCCAAAACAGTCCCTACGAGCATGCTCACTCTGTCCAGAACAGTCCCTACGAGCATGCTCACACTATCCAGAAAAGTCCCGACGAGCATGCTCACACTATTCAGAACAGCAAAGACGAGCATGTTTATGCTATCCAAAACAGTCCCTACGAGCATGCTCACTCTGTCCAGAACAGTCCCTACGAACATGCTCACACTATCCAGAACAGTCCCGACGAGCATGCTTACACTATCCAGAACAGCAAAGACGAGCATGTTCATGCTATCCAAAACAGTCCCTACGAGCATGCTCACACTATCCAGAACAGTCCCGACGAGCATGCTCACACTATCCAGAACAGTCCCTATGAGCATGCTCACACTATCCAGAACAGTCCCTACGAACATGCTCACTCTATCCAGAACAGTACCTACAAGCATGCTTACACTATCCAGAACAGCGCAGATGAGCATGCTCACACTATCCAGAACAGCGCAGTTGAGCATGCTCACACTATCCAGAACAGTGCCTACAAGCATGCTCACACTACCCAGAACAGTCCCTACGAGGATGCTCACTCTATCCAGAACAGTACCTACAAGCATGCTTACACTATCCAGAACAGCGCAGATGAGCATGCTCACTCTATCCAGAACAGCGTAGACAAGCACGCTCACACTATCCAGAACAGTGCTTACGAGCATGCTCACACTATCCAGAACAGTCCCTACGAGCATGCTCACACTATCCAGAACAGTGCCTACGGGCATTCTCACACTATCCAGAATAGTGCTTACGAGCATGCTCACACTATCCAGAACAGTCCCTACGAGCATGCTCACTCTAACCAGAACAGTGCCTACGAGCATGTTCACACTATTCAGGACAGTCCCTACAAGCATATCCAGAACAGTCCCTACGAACATGCTCACTCTATCCAGAACAGTCCCTACAAGCATGCTCACACTATCCAGAACAGTGCCTACGAGCATTCTTACACTATCCAGAATAGTGCTTACGAGCATGCTCACACTATCCAGAACAGTGCTTACGAGCATGCTCATACTATGCAGAACAGAGCTTACGAACATGCTCACACTATGCAGAACAGCGCAGACGAGCATGCTCACACTCTCCAGATCAGTGCCTAAAAGCATGCTCACACTATCCAGAACAGTCCCTACGAGCATGCTCACTCTATCCAGAACAGCACACACGAGCATGCTCACACTATCCAGAACAGTTCATACGAGCATGCTCACACTATACAGAACAGTCCCTACGAGCATGCTCACACTATCCAGAACAGTTCATACGAGCATGCTCACACTATCCAGAACAGTTCCTACGAACATGCTCATACTATGCAGAACAGAGCTTACGAACATGTTCATACTATGCAGAACAGAGCTTACGAACATGCTCACACTATGCAGAACAGCGCAGACGAGCATGCTCACACTCTCCAGATCAGTGCCTAAAAGCATGCTCACACTATCCAGAACAGTCCCTACGAGCATGCTCACTCTATCCAGAACAGCACACACGAGCATGCTCACACTATCCAGAACAGTTCATACGAGCATGCTCACACTACCCAGAAGAGTCCCTATGAGCATGCTTACACTATCCAGAACAGCAAAGCCGAGCATGTTTATGCTATCCAAAACAGTCCCTACGAGCATGCTCACTCTGTCCAGAACAGTCCCTACGAGCATGCTCACACTATCCAGAGCAGTCCCTACGAACATGCTCACTCTATCCAGAACAGTACCTACAAGCATGCTTACACTATCCAGAACAGTCCCTATGAGCATGCTCACACTATCCAGAACAGCGCAGATGAGCATGCTCACACTCTCCAGAACAGTGCCTAAAAGCATGCTCACACTATCCAGAACAGTCCCTACGAGCATGCTCACTCTATCCAGAACAGCACACACGAGCAAGCTCACACTATCCAGAACAGTTCATACGAGCATGCTCACACTATACAGAACAGTCCCTACGAGCATGCTCACACTATCCAGAACAGTTCATACGAGCATGCTCACACTATCCAGAACAGTTCATACGAGCATGCTCACACTATCCAGAAGAGTCCCTATGAGCATGCTTACACTATCCAGAACAGCGCAGACGAGCATGCTCACACTATCCAGAATAGTGCTTACAAGCATGCTCACACTATCCAGAACAGTGCTTACGAGCATGCTCACACTATCCAGAACAGTTCTTACTAGCATGCTCACACTATCCAGAACAGTCCCTACGAGCATGCTCACACTATCCAGAACAGTGCCTACGGGCATTCTCACACTATCCAGAATAGTCCCTAGGAGCATGCTCACACCATTCAGAACAGTCCCTACGAGCATATGCAGAACAGTCCCTACGAACATGCTCACTCTATCCAGAACAGTGCCTACGAGCATGCTTACACTATCCAGAACAGTCCCTACAAGCATGCTCACACTATCCAGAACAGTGCCTACGAGCATTCTCACACTATCCAGAATAGTGCTTACAAGCATGCTCACACTATCCAGAACAGTCCCTACGAGCATGCTCACACTATTAAGAACAGTCCCTACAAGCATGCTCACACTACCCAGAACAGTCCCTACGAGGATGCTCACTCTATCCAGAACAGCGTAGACAAGCACGCTCACACTATCCAGAACAGTTCTTACTATCATGCTCACACTATCCAGAACAGTCCCTACGAGCATGCTCACACTATCCAGAACAGTCCCTACGAGCATGCTCACACTATCCAGAACAGTCCCTACGAGCATGCTCACTCTAACCAGAACAGTGCGTACGAGCATGCTCACACTATTCCGAACAGTCCCTACAAGCATATCCAGAACAGTCCCTACGAACATGCTCACTCTATCCAGAACAGTCCCTACAAGCATGCTCACACTATCCAGAACAGTGCCTACGAGCATTCTTACACTATCCAGAATAGTGCTTATGAGCATGCTCACACTATACAGAACAGTCCCTACGAGCATGCTCACACTATCCAGAACAGTTCATACGAGCATGCTCACACTATCCAGAAGAGTCCCTATGAGCATGCTTACACTATCCAGAACAGCGCAGACGAGCATGCTCACACTATCCAGAATAGTGCTTACAAGCATGCTCACACTATCCAGAACAGTGCTTACGAGCATGCTCACACTATCCAGAACAGTTCTTACTAGCATGCTCACACTATCCAGAACAGTCCCTACGAGCATGCTCACACTATCCAGAACAGTGCCTACGGGCATTCTCACACTATCCAGAATAGTCCCTAGGAGCATGCTCACACCATTCAGAACAGTCCCTACGAGCATATGCAGAACAGTCCCTACGAACATGCTCACTCTATCCAGAACAGTGCCTACGAGCATGCTTACACTATCCAGAACAGTCCCTACAAGCATGCTCACACTATCCAGAACAGTGCCTACGAGCATTCTCACACTATCCAGAATAGTGCTTACAAGCATGCTCACACTATCCAGAACAGTCCCTACGAGCATGCTCACACTATTAAGAACAGTCCCTACAAGCATGCTCACACTACCCAGAACAGTCCCTACGAGGATGCTCACTCTATCCAGAACAGCGTAGACAAGCACGCTCACACTATCCAGAACAGTTCTTACTATCATGCTCACACTATCCAGAACAGTCCCTAGGAGCATGCTCACACTATCCAGAACAGTGCCGACGGGCATTCTCACACTATCCAGAATAGTGCTTACGAGCATGCTCACACTATCCAGAACAGTCCCTACAAGCATATCCAGAACAGTCCCTACGAACATGCTCACTCTATCCAGAACAGTCCCTACAAGCATGCTGACACTATCCAGAACAGTGCCTACGAGCATTCTTACACTATCCAGAATAGTGCTTATGAGCATGCTCACACTAGCCAAAACAGTGCTTACGAGCATGCTCACACTATGCAGAACAGAGATTACGAACATGCTCACACTATCCAGAACAGCGCAGACGAGCATGCTCACACTCTCCAGAACAGTGCCTAAAAGCATGCTCACACTATCCAGAACAGTCCCTACGAGCATGCTCACTCTATCCAGAACAGCACACACGAGCATGCTCACACTATCCAGAACAGCTCATACGAGCATGCTCACACTATCCAGAACAGTCCCTACGAGCATGCTCACTCTATCCAGAACAGCAAACACGAGCATGCTCACACTATCCAGAACAGTCCCTACGAGCATGCTCACTCTATCCAGAACAGCACACACAAGCATGCTCACACTATCCAGAACAGTTCATACGAGCATGCTCACACTATACAGAACAGTCCCTATGAGCATGCTCACACTATCCAGAACAGTTCATACGAGCATGCTCACACTATCCAGAACAGTTCATACGAGCATGCTCACACTATCCAGAAGAGTCCCTATGAGCATGCTTACACTATCCAGAACAGCAAAGACGAGCATGTTTATGCTATCCAAAACAGTCCCTACGAGCATGCTCACTCTGTCCAGAACAGTCCATTACGAGCATGCTCACACTATCCAGAACAGTCCCGACGAGCATGCTCACACTATTCAGAACAGCAAAGACGAGCATGTTTTTGCTATCCAAAACAGTCCCTACGAGCATGCTGACTCTGTCCAGAACAGTCCCTACGAGCATGCTCACAGTATCCAGAACAGTCCCGACGAGCATGCTCACACTATCCAGAACAGTGCTTACGAGCATGCTCACACTATCCAGAACAGTTCTTACTAGCACGCTCACACTATCCAGAACAGTGCTTACGAGCATGCTCACACTATCCAGAATAGTGCTTACAAGCATGCTCACACTCTCCAGAACAGTGCCTACGAGCATTCTCACACTATCCAGAATAGTGCTTACAAGCATGCTCACACTCTCCAGAACAGTGCTTACGAGCATGCTCACACTATCCAGAACAGTTCTTACTAGCACGCTCACACTATCCAGAACAGTGCTTACGAGCATGCTCACACTATCCAGAACAGTCCCTACGAGCATGCTCACACTATCCAGAAGAGTCCCTATGAGCATGCTTACACTATCCAGAACAGCAAAGACGAGCATGTTTATGCTATCCAAAACAGTCCCTACGAGCATGCTCACTCTGTCCAGAACAGTCCCGACGAGCATGCTCACACTATTCAGAACAGCAAAGACGAGCATGTTTTTGCTATCCAAAACAGTCCCTACGAGCATGCTGACTCTGTCCAGAACAGTCCCTACGAGCATGCTCACAGTATCCAGAACAGTCCCGACGAGCATGCTCACACTATCCAGAACAGTCCCTACGAACATGCTCACTCTATCCAGAACAGTACCTACAAGCATGCTTACACTATCCAGAACAGTCCCGACGAGCATGCTCACACTATCCAGAACAGTCCCTACGAACATGCTCACTCTATCCATAACAGTACCTACAAGCATGCTTACACTATCCAGAACAGTCCCTACGAGGATGCTCACACTATTAAGAACTGTCCCTACGAGCATGCTCACACTATCCAGAACAGTGCCTACGGGCATTCTCACACTATTCAGAACAGTCCCTACGAGCATATCCAGAACAGTCCCTACGAACATGCTCACTCTATCCAGAACAGTGCCTACGAGCATTCTCACCCTATCCAGAACAGCGCAGACAAGCACGCTCACACTATCCAGAACAGTGCTTACAAGCATGCTCACACTATCCAGAACAGTTCTTACTAGCATGCTCACACTATCCAGAACAGTCCCTACGAGCATGCTCACACTATCCAGAACAGTGCCTACGGGCATTCTCACACTATCCAGAATAGTCCCTACGAGCATGCTCACACTATTCAGAACAGTCCCTACGAGCATATCCAGAACAGTCCCTACGAACATGCTCACTCTATCCAGAACAGTGCCTACGAGCATTCTCCCCCTATCCAGAACAGTGCAGACAAGCACGCTCACACTATCCAGAACAGTGCTTACAAGCATGCCCACACTATCCAGAACAGTTCTTACTAGCATGCTCACACTATCCAGAACAGTCCCTACGAGCATGCTCACACTATCCAGAACAGTGCCTACGGGCATTCTCACACTATCCCGAATAGTCCCTACGAGCATGCTCACACTATTCAGAACAGTCCCTACGAGCATATCCAGAACAGTGCCTACGAGCATGCTTACACTATCCAGAACAGTCCCTACAAGCATGCTCACACTATCCAGAACAGTGCCTACGAGCATTCTCACACTATCCAGAATAGTGCTTACAAGCATGCTCACACTCTCCAGAACAGTGCTTACGATCATGCTCACACTATCCAGAACAGTTCTTACTAGCACGCTCACACTATCCAGAACAGTGCTTACGAGCATGCTCACACTATCCAGAACAGTCCCTACGAGCATGCTCACACTATCCAGAACAGTCCCGACGAGCATGCTCACACTATCCAGAACAGTCCCTACGAACATGCTCACTCTATCCAGAACAGTACCTACAAGCATGCTTACACTATCCAGAACAGTCCCGACGAGCATGCTCACACTATCCAGAACAGTCCCTACGAACATGCTCACTCTATCCAGAACAGTACCTACAAGCATGTTTACACTATCCAGAACAGTCCCTACGAGGATGCTCACACTATTAAGAACTGTCCCTACGAGCATGCTCACACTATCCAGAACAGTGCCTACGGGCATTCTCACACTATTCAGAACAGTCCCTACGAGCATATCCAGAACAGTCCCTACGAACATGCTCACTCTATCCAGAACAGTGCCTACGAGCATTCTCACCCTATCCAGAACAGCGCAGACAAGCACGCTCACACTATCCAGAACAGTGCTTACAAGCATGCTCACACTATCCAGAACAGTTCTTACTAGCATGCTCACACTATCCAGAACAGTCCCTACGAGCATGCTCACACTATCCAGAACAGTGCCTACGGGCATTCTCACACTATCCAGAATAGTCCCTACGAGCATGCTCACACTATTCAGAACAGTCCCTACAAGCATATCCAGAACAGTCCCTACGAACATGCTCACTCTATCCAGAACAGTGCCTACGAGCATTCTCCCCCTATCCAGAACAGTGCAGACAAGCACGCTCACACGATCCAGAACAGTGCTTACAAGCATGCCCACACTATCCAGAACAGTTCTTACTAGCATGCTCACACTATCCAGAACAGTCCCTACGAGCATGCTCACACTATCCAGAACAGTGCCTACGGGCATTCTCACACTATCCCGAATAGTCCCTACGAGCAAGCTCACACTATTCAGAACAGTCCCTACGAGCATATCCAGAACAGTGCCTACGAGCATTCTCACACTATCCAGAATAGTGCTTACAAGCATGCTCACACTCTCCAGAATAGTGCTTACAAGCATGCTCACACTCTCCAGAACAGTGCTTACGAGCATGCTCACACTATCCAGAACAGTTCTTACTAGCACGCTCACACTATCCAGAACAGTGCTTACGAGCATGCTCACACTATCCAGAACAGTCCCTACGAGCATGCTCACACTATCCAGAAGAGTCCCTATGAGCATGCTTACACTATCCAGAACAGCAAAGACGAGCATGTTTATGCTATCCAGAACAGCAAAGACGAGCATGTTTATGCTATCCAAAACAGTCCCTACGAGCATGCTCACTCTGTCCAGAACAGTCCCTACGAGCATGCTCACACTATCCAGAACAGTCCCGACGAGCATGCTCACACTATCCAGAACAGCAAAGACGAGCATGTTTATGCTATCCAAAACAGTCCCTACGAGAATGCTCACTCTGTCCAGAACAGTCCCGACGAACATGCTCACACTATCCAGAACATTCCCGACGAGCATGCTCACACTATCCAGAACTGTCCCTACGAACATGCTCACTCTATCCAGAACAGTACCTACAAGCATGCTTACACTATCCAGAACAGTCCCTATGAGCATGCTCACACTATCCAGAACAGCGCAGACGAGCATGCTCACACTATCCAGAACAGTGCTTACAAGCATGCTCACACTATCCAGAACAGTCCCTACGAGGATGCTCACACTATTAAGAACAGTCCCTACGAGCATGCTCACACTATTCTGAACAGTCCCTACGAGCATATCCAGAACAGTCCCTACGAACATCCTCACTCTATCCAGAACAGTGCCTACGAGCATTCTCACCCTATCCAGAACAGCGCAGACAAGCACGCTCACACTATCCAGAACAGTGCTTACAAGCATGCTCACACTATCCAGCACAATTCTTACTAGCATGCTCACACTATCCAGAACAGTCCCTACGAGCATGCTCACACTATCCAGAACAGTGCCTACGGGCATTCTCACACTATCCAGAATAGTCCCTACGAGCATGCTCACACTATTCAGAATAGTCCCTACGAGCATATCCAGAACAGTCCCTACGAACATGCTCACTCTATCCAGAACAGTCCCTACGAGCATGCTCACACTATTACGAACAGTCCCTACGAGCATGCTCACACTATCCAGAACGGTGCATACGAGCATGCTCACACTATCCAGAACAGCACAGACGAGCATGTTCAAGCTATCCAGAACAGTCCCTACGAGCATGCTCACTCTATCCAGAACAGTCCCTACGAGCATGCTCACAATATCCAGAACAGTCCCTACGAGCATGCTCACACTATCCAGAACAGTCCCTACGAGCATGCTCACAATATCCAGAACAGTCCCTACGAACATGCTCACTCTATCCAGAACAGTGCCTACGAGCATGCTCACAATATACAGAACAGTCCCTACGAGCATGCTCACACTATTCAGAACAGTCCCTACGAGCATGCTCACAATATCCAGAACAGTCCCTACGAACATGCTCACTCTATCCAGAACAGTCCCTACGAGCATGCTCACACTACCCAGAACAGTCCCTACGAGCATGCTCACTTTATCCAGAACAGCGCAGACGAGCATGCTCACATTGTCCAGAACAGTGCCTACGAGCATTCTCACACTATCCAGAATAGTGCTTACGAGCATGCTCACACTATTCAGAACAGCACAGACGAGCGCATACACTCCATCCAGAACAGCACAGACAAGCATGCTCACACTATCCAGAACAGTCCCTAAGAGCATGCTCACACTATCCAGAACAGCGCAGCCGCGCACACGCACTTTGTCCTGAACAGCGCAGTTGAGCATGCTCACACTATCCGGAACAGTCCCTACGAGCATGCTCACACTATCCAGAACAGTCCCTACGAGAATGCTCACACTATCCAGAACAGTGCAGATGAGTACACACACTCTATCCAGAACAGCGCAGATGAACAACCTCACTGTCTGGAAGACAGGCACACGCTCTGCATCTTTAACAGTGTGGATGAGCACACGCTGTCCTCTGAAACGTGATGCAACAACTTGAAGGGTTTCTTCTCCTGACTTATTTTTCCATAGAGTTCAATAGGAAACTTTTTCAGGAGAAACAACCCTTAAAGTGATCCATCCATATCTACTGCATATCTGGCAGCAGAGTGATGGTTTGAGGCTTGTTTGATACCTCAGACCCTTGATGACTTACAGCCATTTTACCAATCATGTATTCCATACGGTTCCAGCATAAATTACAGCTAAATCTAGCCCACCCCCAAATTCCCATAGAGATCCATTCAAATGCAGAGACGTTATAGTATCGCTTGTAAGTGTCATGGTTTTCGGCAGCCTCGTTTTATTTCGGCGTTCGTTCTTTCTTTTAGCAGCGTCATGCACTCTATCGGATTTTTCGCCTTCCGTTCTGGTGTTTTCATCTCGCTCTGCAATTATCCTCCGCACCTGTTTGTGGTTTCCTACCGGCTATATTTAGCTCTGGGTTTCCGATTTCCGGTGCTTCGAGATTACTCGCGTTTGACACGAAGTCGGTTAGGTATAGGAATACTGAGATTGCTGCCTTGCTATTCTTATAGTAAAACAGATTTATTCCAGTTAGAGTTAGGGTTTAGATCTCTTGATCTTTTCTTTTCCCTTTCTCTACTCTGTTTGTTAGTCTTCCTTCTTTTCTGTTTTCTTTTAAAGAGGCATTCCTATATTTTATGCTTCTTTCTACTTCCTCTTATTTTGTTACTCACTTAAGTTGTGAGCTGGAGGAATTGTTTTTTCCTTTGTCTGCACTCGTATCTACGAGCTTATTTTTTCCAGTACCACGGAAATATTATTTGCAGTCCTGTTTTTCTCCCTTTGTTTAGTCTCTTTTCTACTGAGACTCAAAGGTAATTTCTGGTTTTCTATTTTCTGCTCAATGTGTTGAGCCTCGCCCTGTTTTTAGGGTTGTTTTTCGTTTGGCTTTGTGCCGGGAGTCTTTTGCTCCATTTTTTGTTATCCTTTTCTCTCTGTTTGTGAAATCTTTCACTCTAGTGGTGTTTCCGATTTTCGGAGACACTTTTTTGATCTCTCTGTTGCATCTGGCCTTCCGAACCCAACTCCCCCCATTACAGTAAGAGTACCAGAAAATAAGATATCAAGGGTCTTTTGATGTTGTTGGGTCACAGACATCAGGAAGTCATGGCATGCAAAGCCAAAGGATATGCGATCAAATATAAAAAAATTTAAAGGCACAGTCAACTTAGTGTATGTAAACTTCTGACCCACTGGAATTGTGATAGTGAATTAAAAGTGAAATAATCTGTCAACAATTGTTGAAAAAATTACTTGTGTCATGCACAAAGTAGATGTCCTAACTGACTTACCAACACTATAGTTTGCTAACATGAAATCTGTGGAGTGGTTAAAAATTTATTTTAATGACTTCAACCTAAGTGTATGTAAACATCCAACTTCAACTGTAAATGTGACAGTGCTTTGGACTGACAAAGGCAAAATTGAACTTTTTGGCCACAACCAAAGAAGGTATATTTGGAGAAAAGAAGTGTGAAGCATTTGTAGAGTAGAACACCTTGCCAACTGTTAAGCAAGGAGGTGGATCCATTATGCTTTGGGGTTGTGGGGCAGCGATGAGCACAGGAAACATTGTGCGGGTGGAAGGAAGAATGGATTCCACCAAATATCAAGAAATTCTAGAGGCTAATGTTCGAAGGTCAGTCCAGACATTGAAGTTGAAGAGATGTTGAGTATTCCACCAAGACAATGATCCAAAGCATACCTCAAAATCAAGCATGAAGTACCTCCAGGAAAGACGGATGAAGGTTTTGGCTTTGTGAGGGGAAGCGTAATGTTCGGAGAATCAAACGCGACCAATAAGGATTTCTAAAAGCGTATCTAGAGAAAGATACGCCAATAATCCACACCAGGACTGGGATAACACAGGATAGGGAGCAAAACTTCCCTAGCACAAAGCAAAACAAAACAACCTCCAAAAACTGAGGCGATCTCGATAAAAAGCGAGAATAACTAACAGAAGAACCTCACGCACTAAAATAATTAGGCGTAACAACAAGAGGTAATGAAACAAAACAAAACTCAAAACAAAAACGAGTGAAGGAAAGGAATAGAAAAGAAAACCTGTTAGCCAAAGCTCTTGTGGAAAAAGAGCTGAACACAACTGGCAACAGGTAAAAAGAATAAATGATAAAGAAAGATTGGAAAGGAACGACAAAACCAATCTAATCCTAAATCTTTATAACCGGACTTGTTGCGTTTCCTATTAGTAAGAACCAGAAATGCAGCGAGCGCAATTCCTATCGACTTCGTATGTCAACATAGCAAAGACAATCTCGAAGTGTGGAAATGCGGAAGTCCTGAGGTATATATAGCCTGCAGGAAACGCAAAACAGGTGATGGGAATAATTGTCGGGCAAGACGTGAAAACCGGAATGGAGGCGGAAAAAATCCGATAGTGTCTTGACGACGCCAAAAAGGAAACCAAAAACGTTGAAAAGCAAAGGCTGCAAATAACCAGACAGGCTTGGCCACCACAGTTCCCAAACTTGAATATTTTTGAAAATCTGTGGAGAGATCTCAAACATGCCGTGCATGCAAGGAGGCCAAAGAATATTACTGAGCTAGAGGTGTTCTGGCAAGAAGAATGGGGAAAAATTCCAAAAGCAAGAATTGAAAGACTCTTAGCTGGCTACAGGGAGCATTTGCAAGCTGTTATAGTTGCCTGAGGAGTTACAAAGTACTAACTGACAGGGTTCCCAAACTTTTGCACAGGGCCGTTTTCCTTTTTTTTATTATTTTGAAAATGTAAAGAAATTAAGTAAAAAGTAAACTTGTTTTAAAATTTCATGAAATGTGTCATGTTTAACTTTGTACCATTCAGAGGTCAAATTAATGGTACATTAATTATATTAATTGTAAAAAGCATTTTGACCAAGGGTGCCCAAATTTTTGCACCCCACTGTAATTAAGGTTTCATTTTCAAAAACTGTAAGTATTAGACAAGTGACTAACTGCCCAGCTAACCTATACACAAGACAAGTACACTATATTGCTATTATGGACTACTAACGTTAGCCTGTAACAACTTGCTAACATGATCAATTTACCAACTTTTCAGTATTTGAAGGTCCTGTGATGCAACATATCTATGAGGATATGGGGGAAAAAACATGGGCATTTAAAGTATGTAAAATAAAACTATATATAAATAAAAATAACATGGGTCTTTGCAAAAAGTCTATTGGCTCTTAACTCTAATCGTGTCCCTCTACCACTCCTAGAGGGATGTTCACCTCAATCCCTTCAATGTTCAACCCAAAGTTACGGCCTTAATGTGCTATAGTATATGAATTCCAGTATGTGAGTGTGCTAATCTGTTGTTCACCGTTACTTTTACACCTGCACAACAAGTACAAATGTTAAAATAATAAACTGCCGGTTAAAATAACCTGAATCATGTTCTAATATAAAACGGGTAACAGTCAAGGCTTTCCCAAACAGATTGCAGTCGTATGCCAGCGCCTAAATATCGCAACGTTTGCACACGAAATGACTAAATGATAAAGGAATAAACGAGACTCCAGACAGTGCCGTCGGTTTGCCTGAGGGGAGATCTGATATCCCTCAGCAACAGCCCCAGGCAAGAGCGGTGATCTCGCGCTTCCCTTGACCATATATGGCATGTGGCGGGAGCGCACGAGTGAAGAAGAAAACATCTGAGGGGGAAAAATAACTGATTTGCCCCTCGTGAAGTAAAGTAACTGAGCGATTGCTGGTGCACTTGTGTGTCTGGAGTCTGGCTCGACGCTCGCATCACCTCCGCGCGCAACACTTCTGAAGCAAGACAACTCGCTCAGACTCACGCGACGGCACGCGCATATCTCAACCCGGTGAATGCAAAGTCCACAGGTGAGCGTTATTCTCCTACAATTTTTAAAATTCAAACTTTATGCGTAGAGACTGTATATTATGTGCTGATTTCCCATTGCTCGGAACGTGGAGATGCATATCCAAAATGCCACAGGTGCCCGTTTATTGGTTAGGCTACTTGCAATGTTATTTGACGCGTAGTCTGAATGCCAGTCCATATTTTGGGAATACCTGTTGATATCTGTCTGCTTCCCCTAACGAGTTGTCGGATTCAAATCAAGAACAGTAATAATCTTCTGAAGTACAGCAGTACAGACGGTTGGCGACTGCTTCCGTTGCATATATTTAATGTAGAATTTTATGCAATTAATGACACACGTCCAACCAATTAGATCTGTTGTTGTTTTACCTGAGAAAATGCAGTTGTCATGCACGCAGTCGTTTTTGAATTAATGCTGCATATACTCTGACAAATGTCTGTTCAAACAATAAACCTACTAATTTCCTCATGCGCATTCTTACGTCTGGTAATTTGTCATGTGAAGCCTTTCGTTTGTGAACGCTCTGGGTGACTAATTCTGTCGACACAAGTAAGCTAGATGAGCGACGTGAATAGCCTACATGTTAATAATATACGTTTAAATCTGATGAAGGTTGAATACAATTACTAAGACGGGATGTTTCATTGTAAAAGTAGGCTACGCGCTTTTTTCACATTCTGTGGCACAAGGCACAATCACTTTTTATCATTTGCTCTTTGTGACGCTGTCAACAATCTCGTGCGGTTTCTTATATTATTTGGATGCGAATCTCCATAGTATTATAATTACTATTCTTGTGACTGACGTTAGTAGTTATTCAATTAAATTAAATTTAATTAGATGTCCGCTGTTTTTATTAAAACGTAGCCTACCCGAGTTGCTTCTTGTGTGTTCATCATTGCAATTCCACGAAATCAGTTTGTGTCAAACGTATTTTTTTTTAAGGGCTAACGTTACTTAACGTCAGCGAATGGGCTCCTAAGTCGTGATGCGCCAGATCTAGAGTGAGGTTCTACTGCATTTCAAAACGCCTTCAGTCAACTTAAACTTTTTTTGTGTGTCGGTGTAAGAGGTTGTTTGCTGGTTTCTCCGTCAGAAAGTCCCAGCACGGCTTTCCTGTAATATCGGCCAGTTACCGTTTGTTTCATGTGAAATGTAAACAACGGGAAACTAGTGTTTTTATTATATTTAGCTTTGGAAATTGAATTGTATAATACAGTTATACTGCACTCGAAACACATTCAGATAAATTTGCATATTGTGTAGTGTCTGGTGACAGTAAAATGTAAATTATTCACATTATACAAGAAAATCTTGTGTTGGTTTTGATTGATATTTAGTTGTGCGAAGTACTGTCAGTAGGCTATATTTCAATTAAATAATTGGTGTTAATGAAAACCTTGCTGTTTTAATAGACATGCTTTGCCTTTTGAATCACACTAATGGTTTATAAGTATGGAAATAAGGCAATATAAAACATTGCTTCATCCCCACATAACAACTCATACAACCGTTTTGTATATAAACACTTTGCTCTTATTTTATGTACTTTTGTACATTTTATGCTATTGTATGCTCTTATGTACATTCTTACAAACATTAATGGAATTGCAAGCCTTGCATGGGGTTATTATTTTCTCAAAATAAATAAATAAATGCAACTGATCTGCAAATGAATGCAACTGATTCACAAATAAATGCAGCTGATCCACAAATAAATTAAACGGATTCACAAATAAATGTGACTGATTCACAAGTATGTTCTTGCACTCACAAACAAGTGTCTCCCGAACTAATAACTGTGCACTTATGCGTGTGGAATCGTGTGCATTTATTTGCAGAATTTTGAGACAATCCTCACAGCAAGATGTGTGAAGAGATCCACAAATAGCTATTTTTTTAACTGTGTCTACTGCAGCCAATCAGACGCCCTTCGTCGACGAATCACAGCAGGTTTCAGGCCGCTGTTCTGTGAACCTCTCTAGCCCAAGGTATTCCCTCAGTGACTACTGGAAGTCACTCGCCGCCTCCAAATGCATTAAAGTTATATTGAAAAATACACAAGGGCATCCTTCTAAGAATTAGCAAAATACCTAGCTACTTGTTTGCAGCTATGGTTTGTAGCCTTTGGGGGTAGTGTCATTACAGTGCTGAAGGCAACAAGGTAGTTTGAACCACAGCTCGACACAGTAACGTTAGCTAGCTACTGCTGGCTAAGTAACTGCAAAGCAAGTTGGTACAGCAATATACGTTTAGTGAATTACTCAAGCAGCACAAAAATTCTGTTCTCTTTTTAAGCTTTGCATTTGAGCAACTATAATAGACTATCACGGGTATACAATCATGTTCCTAGAGTTCTACAGTCCTGGTTGCTAAAAGCAATGGCAATCAGTGCTAAAGTCACATGGTCCCCGGTATTTATTTAGACTAATTAAGAGCCAGATTACATAATTAAGGGTTCAGATGATAAAGAACTCAGAAACATCTTCGGCAGTTCAGGGCCAGGTTTACCAACCCGTTGCCTGTTGTTTGACAGACAGAAAGCTGGCAAAAATGTAATTAATTTTTTTCCTGTGTAGATTAAGAGCCTTGGAACAAAGCCAAAAAAGAGAAACGATAACTATACATCCATTTTGAAAGTGCCCATTAATTAAGTGTCAGAAGCAGAACAGGACCGTTTCAGGGGGCTTGAATGGTTCGGCTGGGTGTTTCCATGGTTACACGGTGTCAGGAGAGGTATTACTAAAATATGAATATTAACTGGCATTTAATACCCCCACTGTCGTGAATATTGCAAAACCTGACACATATAGACTACAATTTTTATGAATTGCGTATCCTGCACATTCTGATACATTTCATTCTCTAAAATGTACTGTGATGTTTCTGCTGAGAAGGTCAGTGTGGTACTTCATCTTAAATTTAGTCTGGCCTGCTAAGTCTCAGCCATGACTCATTTCACAGCATCTGCTGTGCAAATCTTGTTGACCCTTCCTTTCTCATTTGTATCAATACAAATTATTTTAGTCTTCAGTTGCTATGTGGTTGAGGTAGTGGTTATGGTGGCATTTTGTAGGTGCTGGAACTCTGTGCATATTTCACAGTGATTATGTTGATGATAGTTTTTTAGGATTTATCATTTTTAAACTCACACATCTGTTTTTTTTACAGTTAGAAATATAATCAGTGTGGCGAGTGATTCCTTAAATGGCACCTAATCATCCCACAGGACCCATCATTACAGGAAAACAAGAGTCTTCACAATGTGCTACACTGCCTCATTATCAAACATTTTGTGCTTATTTGGGTGTCAAAAGAAAGACAATTAAAGATGTTCCAAACGGGGTGAGCTAATTACCTTAACATTTTGGGAATGAGACCATTGCATTCATTATGCAAAAATGGCTGTGCCAACTTAATTAAATACTGTTTACTAGGTGGGTAGAATAATTGGATAAATCCCATTAATTTAATAACAAAAAATACTTCACATGAAAAAGTTAGGTCTTTAAAACCAGAGTAAATAATCCAAAACAAGACTGAATCTTATGATTAATCAACCTATTCTCTTTCTTTGTCTTTCGGCAAAATATGTAGGCTATATAATGTATGTTACATAGATTAAAATATAATAATGTATGTACGTAGATGAAAACATAACAAGGAGATTTTCAAACTCTTACATTGAAATGGGAAACTGGTATTTTCTTAAAAATTAGGATGATGTGCATTGTGGGTAGATTGATAGGCCCAATTAGTGATTTTGGTCTGGGAGACAGACATATGAGTGTTTTATATGGACAGGGGACAGCTAGGACACACAGTCATTTGTTTTGTGTACTTGTTTCTGCTGTCAAGAATATTTATTTATTTTTCTCAAGAAGCCATAAAGACACATGGGTGCAGAATGCTGAACGTTATTATCTTTTTGTAACAGCTTTCTGATTTTTAAATTGTCAAACTGCCGTTGCTAGGATGCTTTCTATAAAACTGGCATTATGCCAACATTGAGGTTAGTACCATGGTGCTAACTAAACTGACATGGGGTTGTTAGTCATAGGATTAAGGAAGACCAGGCTAAAAATCTTGTTGTCGCAAAAGATCTACGATTTTCCATAAAGAACTCCTCTCCTTGGTATTATCATATACTGCAGAGAGAGCAGAAGATTTTGTCTCTGTTCTGCTTCAATACAGTCAATTGAAATTTGATAAATGAATGGAAAAAATGGCCATGATGTTCCATGAGGATTTCTGAATTAATTTCCCGAATTGACTGAACCATAATGAGTGACCGCAGGTCTGGAGCATGCTGTTTGCATTTCCAGGAGAGTTACACTTTGACGACATTTTAAAAAATGACTAATTGACTGAAAGTGTCTGGTAGTTTTCTCAATCTTTGTAAAGTGCTATGTAGCATTCATATTGTGAATGATGCATGATAAATTTAATATTGTAATGTAGTAGAGAGTATTTACAGGTGCTTCAGCCAGAGGCACAAGCTGGCGAAGCCCTGCTGCATGCTCTATGGGTATTATCCCCAAGGTAAAGCCAGAGTTTGTCAATCACACACACCCTGTGTACTCCACCCAAGATTTTAATGAGATGTGACAGCCCTTGGAGATGGTGCCAAGTGGAGACGGGTGCGAAACCACATTTGCATCATATTTTTTGCATTTTAACCTCCTAAGGATTTGCAACCATATATGACAAGAGTCAGAATTCCGTATTTGCTCTGGAATTGTTCTTCATTTTCATAAATCCTAGGAGTAATTCCCCAGCAAAGAGTCCACCCCCAGGCTTCTGACTTCATATTAAAATATAATTAAATTATATTCAGTTTAACACAAAATTTCCTATTTTTTGACCTTGTTGTGATTCATCATCATGAATGCTTGAAATAGACATTCAAACTAATTAACTTCTCTGAGTATTTAGAGCCGTGATATTATTTTTATATTCAGAGTAAGCTTTTTTGTTTTTTCTTTTTGTACTGTATTCTCAGTCATTATCATGAATTTATTCAATGTAGGTCTAATTAGAACCACATACTTTCTATAAATAGCAGCAATGTTAATTAAATTAGTTGTTGGTCTCCTTTCATTATAAACAAGACTGCATAAAAACAGTTACTCCTGACTGACAGCTTTAAATCAGCAAACGTCTTATTTAGCAGCTGGGAGCTGTATCTGAGAAAGCTGCTAGCCTTGAGTAAGTGTCCCTTAGATTCCCTTGTCCTCACATCAGTCACACCCTGGAAACAGTTGCTACCTGAACTCGGTGAGAGGTGGGTGGATGGGAGAAAACAAAGCTTTGATCAGCTCTGTGATTTTTTTCCTTTCCTTTTTTGAACTCGTTTACGATGCGGATATGCGTTCCCACCGAGGGAAGGGGAAATAAGTGCTAAAATTGTGGGTAGTAGGTGATTGATTTTCTCTCTCTGAACCTAGCTTTGAGCTTGGAGCAATAATAATCTAACATTTAACAAAATCATTAAAAAGTACCCCTTGGCTGCCTAATTTGTAAATGGAGAATTTACAGAAGGCAGTATTTGCATACAGCATTTACGGATTATTGGAGTACTTAATGGAGTATTCTGTAGTGCATTGAAATGTAATTTTAATTAATCAGAAAAGATACTGCAACACTGCACAATATATGGTTAGATATAGCCTACAAATTATTGCGACTCTCCCAAGGTGTAAAGAGCAGGGGTCAGAAAGTAAAAGTCCTGCCATGTGTTATTTCCACCCATGAACACAGTCAGCTGATTTTACTAATTAGTTCTACCTCCTGGCTGAAGAATTGTGCTAATTAGCAAAACTAGGTGATTGGAACAAAATACTGGGATTTTCCACCTCTGCCGCTTTCAGATATTGCAATGTATTTAAAAATACATATCTTTAGATTTTTAACACATGTTAAAAGTCCACGTTTATGATGTTGCACATTATATTCAGCAGTATATTATTTTATGCAAGCATGTGCAACTTTTAAATGCTTTGTGCCACTTATACTGAGCCATTTTGCACAGGACGGCATCATGAGAAAAGTGTGTTTAAGAGGTGTCGAGGTAGACAGGAGCATCACATGGGAGCACAGGTGTATCCATCCAACAGGTGCTCTCTGGATGCTGGGTTTTCAACTTGCATAGATACTAGGAAGCATAGTGCTCTTTCTAATGTGAATTTTATAAATAAGGTCTGTCTAGTTCTACATTAAAAAGAGTGGCTTGGCTTTTTTGTATCTAAGAAAACATCCTTGAGCTGTAGAATTCTCTGGGAGTATCTATCATACAGAAAACTGTGGTTAATCTGTCCAAGAAGGAAATTCCTGGAGGGTCTCTCTCTCTCTCTCTCTCTATTACTCAGGTCTCCACATTGAATTTGCATTTGGCAGAGTGACTCACACAGATTACATTCTTTATATATAACCCATTCATACAGAGGGATATTTACTGAAGCAGTTTACGGGCGGCAGTGTAGCATAACGGTTAAGGAACTGGCCTTGTAACCGAAAGGTTGCATGTTTGATTCCCAGCTAGGACACTGCCATTGTACCCTTGAGCAAGGTACTTAACCTGAATCGCTTCAGTATACATCCAGCTGTATAAATGGATAATATGTAAAAAAATGCTAAATGCTAAAAAGTTGTGTAAGTTGAAGAGCGTCTGCTAAATGCCTGTAATGTAATGTAATGAAGCAATTCAGATTAAGGGCATTGCCACTGGACAGAAAACAAAACACGAAAGGGAGCCGACCCGGAGCCGTGAGAAGGCTCAAGCGGAGATGAGAACGGCAAGCAGAAAACCGTGACAGGACCCCCTCTCTAAGGGGCGACTCCTGGAGATCCCTCAGAACTCTGTCTACGGAACGCTTGAATGAGTTCTGGGTCTAATATATTCCTAGCTGGAACCCAGCAGCATTCCTCAGGGCCATAACCCTCCCATAACCCTCCCAATCGACCAAAAATTTAAAACCTTTGCCCACACACCTCTCTGCTAAAATGCGGCAGACCGTATACACTGGACCTCCTTCCACGAATTGGGGAGGGGGCGTCGGCTCATCCGCAGGAGCAAGAGTGCTGACAAGTATGGGCTTCAGCCGTGAAACGTTGGGTGTATGCGCATGGATCGTGGCAGTTTTAAGCAGACCGTGACCGGGTTTATCTTTTGGACGATCTTAAAGGGACCGACGTAGCGTGGCACAAGTTTACCGGATTCCACCCGCAATGGGAGGTCTCGTGTAGAAAGTCCCTGACCTACCCGATAGGAGGGAGCCTATCGGCAGACGCCTTCTGCTTGGCCGTGGCCCACAGCAGCGATGAACGAACCCGCCTCCAGACTGCTCGGCACCTCCGAATAAACTAACCTGCAGAGGGTACTTCCACATTGCTTTCCAACTCTGGAAACAACGGAGGTAAATAGCCCACCTGTGCATCAAACGGGAAAAGGCCAGTGGATGCGTTGCACAGGGTATTGTGGGCATATTCTGCCCATGCGTGGTGACGGCTCCACGACGTAGGATTGGAGGCTGCTAGGCAATGGAGAGTGTTCTCCAAAGTTTGGTTCGTATGCTCTGTTTGGCCGTTAGTCTCCGGGTGAAACCCCGTAGACAGGCTAACGGATGCCCCCAACAGGGCGCAGAAGGAGTGCCAGAACCTAGCGATGAATTGGGGGCCGCCGTCAGAAACCATGTCCTTAGGGAGATCATGAACCCTAAACACGTGGTCTACCACCAGCTGAGCAGTCTCCTTTGCTGATGGTAGCTTGGGCAGGGCGATAAAATGTGCCGGCTTGGAGAATCTATCGATCACCACCAGGATGGCCGTGTTGCCTTGAGACACCGGCAAGCCTGTAATGAAATCAAGGGCAATATGGCTCCAAGGTCGGCTGGAGATGGGCAAGGGACGTAACAGTCCCGAGGGTGGGAGTTGCAAACCCTTGTTGCGGGCGCAAATGGCACAAGCGACAACAAACTCGTGAACGTCCTTCTCCATTTTCGGCCACCAAAAGCATCTCGCAAGAAATTCCCTGGTTCGGTGAACCCCCGGGTGGGCCACCAGCTGTGACGAATGACCCCATAGGAGGACTCAAGGTTTTAAGTTGGGGGATACGAACAGCTGGTTGGGCGGACCCCCCCTTGGGCCCGGATAGAGGTGCAACGCCTTCTGAACGGCTACCTCTATGTCCCATAGAACAGGAGCTAAAATTTGATCTGCAGGTACTATAGGCTCCGGGGAGGGATCTCTATCAGAACGATCAAAAACTTGTGACAAGGCGTCCGGTTTTACATTTTTAGAACCCAGACGGTAGGTCAGCAGGAAATTGAAACGTGTAAAAAATAAATTTTTTACATCTTTTAGCCCGCTGGACGTACTCCAGGTTTTTATGGTCCGTCCACACAGTGAACGGATGCTCTGCCCCTCAAACCAGTGACGAACGGCATCGCCCGGTACTCATAGTGTCCACTATGAGTGTTGAAAGCAGTCTTCCATTAATCGCCCTCACGTACTCACACCAATTTATAGGCGTTGCGGAGGTCGAGTTTGGAAAAGACTGCTGCCCCTTGAAGGCGTTCGAAGGCTGAGTTCATAAGCGGTAACGGGTACCGGTTCTTTATTGTGATGGTGTTAAGTCCTCGATAGTCAATGCAGAGCCGAAGACCACCGTCTTTCTTTTTGACAAAAAAGAAACCTGCACCGGCAGGTGAAGTGGATGGCCTAATAAACCCGTTAGCCAATGCCTCCTCTATGTACTCCTTCATGGCAGTACTCTCAGCCGCAGATAAAGAATATAAGTGACCTCTAGGAGGAACAGTACCCGGGTATAAATCAATTGCACAGTCATAAGGGCGGTGCGGTGGCAGAGTAGTTGCTCTCTGTTTGCTAAAAACTTCTGCCAGGTCAGCGTACTCATTAGGTACATTGGTTGGCAAGGGAAATTCAAACGTCCCTGCCAGTCTCACACTGACTCTCTCAGACGTCGCGTCAAGCACAGGCGACCACCTGATCTCTGAATCAGAGAATTCCTCGGTAGAGACCTCCTCCTCAGAAGGATAACCCTCAGCCATGGAGTCCCAAGCCAAACTCTCCTCTCCAATATCAAACTCAGAGATAGAATCACTCCGATCAGACAGGGAACTGAGCTCCTCCGAGTCAGCGTCGGAATCAAGCTCAAGGGGGAAATTTAGTTGCTATTGTGAAGCGCAAAGGGGGCCCCACTGAAGAATGGGCGTTTTATGATCCCCCCACTTAATATGAGGGCTATGTAGTGATAGCCATGAATGCCCTAAAACTATGGGATAAGTAGGGGAAATTTAAAAAAAAAACTGAATATTCTCAGTGTGCCCCTTAAAGAGGATGCGGATAATAACGGGACCCGTGATCTGTTTGATGGTTCCTGTTCCTAAAGGGCGGCTATCAAGTACCGTAATAGAGTGCGGACATTGTAAAGAACGAGTGGGTAATAGTTTTGTCTGGCCCACTGGGCATCAATAAAACATTCCACTGCCCCAGAATCGATAAAAGCCTCAACATTAGCTGAGCCCCGTCGTTTACAGTACGGACACCACTCAGTCTGTGGTTTCGAGGGCTTAGAGACCTGAAAAGAGGCCCCATCTACCTGCATGGGTTCCTCCTTACTAATCGGAGAGTGGACGGAAGAAGGAGCCAAAGGCACAGCGAAAGGAGCGAAGAGAGAGTGAGTAGGATGGTCTCTCCTATGCTATCTCTCTCTTTCTCACGTTCACGTTCCCTAAGGCGTCTATGTGGATGGCTGTGGATACCAGGGCACTGAACGTAGCAGGCGGCTCGAGCACTGCCAGAGCGTCCTTTATAGGATTGGACAGGGCTTTAATGAAGAGAGATTTAAGAGGATCCTCTGACCCCCCTGTCTCATTACATTACATTACATTACATTACATTACAGTCATTTAGCAGACGCTTTTATCCAAAGTGACATACAATACGTGCATACAGAAATGTCATCAAAGTCACTACAGAACAGACAAGACAAAGCACATCCTTCCCATAACGTAGCAGCTATCCCTAGTAATGAACGTTGAATGTAGTTCACAGTAAGCTGTGGGTAAATCAGCTATACTACACTTCTATTCTAAATACTATTATAAACTATAACAAACAGACAGGAAAACACAGGGAACTAGTACCATGAGGTCCTAGGTTAGAATATCAGTCAAGGTGGAGTCTGAAGAGGTGTGTCTTCAGGCCACGACGGAACGCAGGCAGGGTTAGAGTAGAACGTAGGGGAATGGGAAGTTTGTTCCACACTGAGGAGCTAGGGTGGAATAGCTCCGCAGTCGGGACGAGCAAAAGCCGTTGACATGGAGGGGTGGAAGTGCGAGTCACCCTGCTGTAGAAGAGCGAAGTGGTTGAGCAGGAACATAGTTCTGGATTAAGTCCTGCAGGTAGGTGGGGCTTGTCCTATTGGCTGCAGTGGAGTGACCTCAGCAGGGGCGTTACATGGGAAAATTTCGGGAGGTTGAACACAAGCCGGGCAGCTGCATTCTGGATCAGTTGAAGAGGCAGACTGGCGCAGGCTGGTAGGCTTGCAGGGAGTTGCAGTAGTCCAGGCGTGGGGTGACCATAGTCTGGACAAGAAGCTGGGTGGAGTAGGTAGTCAGGTACGGTCGAATCCTCCTGATGTTGTACAGGAGGAACCTGCAGGACCATGCCGTTGCCCTGATGTGCTCCAGCCGGTCATCCAGGACCACCCCCAGGTTCCTTGCAGAGCAGGAGGCAGCCACCACAGTCCCGTCAACGGTGATGGAGAGGTCATGTAGTAGGGAGGTCTTGTATGGCATGAAGGGGAGCTCTGTCTTGTCAAGGTTGAGCTTCAGGTGATGGGTAGCCATCCACTCAGAGATATCAGTCAGACAAGCAGATATCCTCTCCTTAACCTGTGGGGTAGAGGGAGGGAAAGAGAGGAAGAGTGGAGTGTCATCAGCATAGCTATGGTATGAGAAGCCATGTGAATTAATTACTGAACTAAGAGACTTAGTATACATAGAGAACAGCAGAGGACCCAGTATTGTGGGTCAGGAAGTCATCTGCAGAGAGGGAGGTGGAGGGGGGATGAGCAGGGAGGAGAAGGTGGAAAAGAGTTTACGTGGGTCTCAGCTGCCAGTGCTCGAAACCGGATAAAAAACCCTGCTGTGGTATAATTGCCCTGGCGGAGACGGGTTAGCTGCATGGCAGCCTCCTGACCGGTGACGTCATGGTCAAAGACTAACCCCATCTCCTCCATCAGACTATCCGCATTACTCATTATAGGGACATTGGCCCAAATTAAAGGACTAGCTCAGTCAAGCACGGAACCAGTGAGCAGGGAGAGGATGAAGGCCACCCTTCTTTCCTGCGACCCGAACCGCAATGGCTGGTCTTTAAAAAATATGAGACATTGGGTTAAAAATGCCCAACATTTCCCTTCCTGTCCATCATGCCTGAGAGGTCATTGAAGCTTAGGCTCCTTCTCGGTATGGAGAACGGGTGCCAAGGAGTAACCTGAGGATCCGGCGTTTGTGCTCGGGACGTGACAGCTAACTGGCGTACACTTTCCGCCAGCTCGTGAAACCATCCCTCTTGAACCCTTAATTGTATTAATAATTGACCCTGTTGTGAGGCCAATGACTGCTGCTGAGCACAGAGGAACATGAGTGCTTCCTCATGAGTGCTTGGCGCAGTCGGTATATTAGCCTGAGCCCCTACCGCGGGATTCGCTAGTTCATCCATTGTGGCTTTGTTGTACTGTGAGTGTTTTTTATTCAGAGAACCAGGTGCGAATGTGAGTGGGGATTCAATAAGTCACTCATGGCAGTGAGGACCACAGAAAAGGGGCCGCAAACGGAGGGGGGAATAAATGAAATAATGGGAATAAAACTCCCGGCGTAAGCTAAATAAAAAACAGCCCCAAAATCGATAATAGCGAGTAGGAAACAAAGAAAGAACCTCACGCTCTCAACCAAAGAGCAAATAATAGAGGTAAAAAATAAAACAAAAGAAAACCCCGTAATAACGGGCGAGAAAAACGAGAAATAAAATATAACCTGTTACCTCTAGCTCTAGGTGTGTAGGAGCTGAATTAAAAGGTAACGGAGAGGAGTAAAAATAACGAAAAAAAGAGTAAAAACAGGAAAGAAAATAACTTTTCCTTACTCTAAACCGGACTTCCTACTTTTCTTATTTGAAACAACAAGAAACATAGTTTCTGAGTTCCTATACTTTACTGACTTTGTGTCAAACATAAAATGACAACAAAGCACCGGAAGAGGGAAGCGAGGAGCTTAAATATCCGCCGCAATCACCTGGAACAGGTGAGCAAATTGGAGGCTCAAGCGGAGACGGGAACGGCAAGCAGAAAACCGTGACAACACTGCCACCACTAGAGGTTTTCCACCAGAGGAAATAATCACTGTTACTCTGGGGTTAAACTGGTGGTGGGAAACCCTAAAAAAATGTTAGGTCATAAGGAATGTGCAGTGGATGCAGGGGGGAGGTCTGGGTTGACAAGAAATTAAATGTGGAACCATCTGTCTCCGTTCAGAGTAGTTGCCAAATTGGTTGGTATGATGAGCTCTGTATAGAATCTTGAAAATATGTAGAGGTCCAAAATGCTGGAAAACCTTGTTAATCCTTGGCTGTTAAACCTTGCGCACATGAATAAACAAATCAAATTAAACACAGGAATACATCTAAAGTTTATATCTCTAATGTATCACATATATGTATTTGTATTTAAGAAAGACAATAGTTTAAAGTAGGCTATTTATTCTGTTGATGCTTTTGTAATACATAGAGTATTTCAAGTTCACTGATACTGAGAAATCTGTTTTTACCCTTCATCTGTTTCCTCTTTTGTCCTCCCTTTTCTTCCTTTATCAGTCTTTCTAATACTGTCCATGAGAATGTGCTTTCTAACACAGAATCAACCAATCGGAAAAGGGAAACCTTCTACATCAACCAATCTGAGGGCATTTTGTTCTTGATTGTGTCAGCCAAGTATTTAAATTTAAAGTGTGCCAACTAGCCAACTGGCAACATACTAGTGACCTAATGTTGCCGGGACTAAACTGATTTCTCATTAAACCAGCTAACCTGCACTGGCTCTCAACACAAAGAAACTAGCTTGCTAACTACTAGCTAGTAGTCTCAACCTATACACAACATTGACATAACCAGTGTGTTCTGTACTCTGAGACTGGTAATGAGGCCTGCTAGCTATCCAAAGAATGATGTCTAGCTGTACAATAGTATGCTATCTAGCTAGCTACTTAACCAGCTACCTTTACTTACTGAACTTGCAGGCGTAGCTAACATTTAAAATTAGTAAGATTTGCTCATCAATAGGCAATGACTGATTGGGCTGTATTTAACCAGCGATTGTATACTAAAGAGATATGGCAACCGCATGAATATCAGGTTTCACCTCCAGGGGGCGACTATGAACACTAAAACTGGGCTGAACAGAGGAGAATGAATGGGGGTCAATGGAAGTTTTTTTTCCAGAAAGCAAAATCTATAAGTGTAATGGGGCGTGACGTGTGAGGTGGGAGGAGCCAAACGCAGCAAGGGGATTCCTTAAGCCCTAAGGCCACTAAGGCGGGATACCCTGCAGATAAGGGAGGAGACAAGACAACGAACAACGAACACCACTACAGACGCTACTAACCGGCTCACTGTCACACGCCAAGTAGAGCGCAAGGACAGGGTTCTGAATAGCCAGAAATAATACGCGCCCTGTCTCGGTAACGAGACACATAAGAACGGGCGAGTAGCGTAAAGACAAACAAAACACAGACAACAAACACTGCAAAATAATACGATAGTATTTGTGGAGGCGAAAGGAACAGATCCAACGTTCCCAGGCTACTCTCAAACTCGCGGTCACACACAAACATGTCCACAACATCGCCCAATGCTCCCTATAGGAAGACATGCACCCAAAAGACGAAACAGAACAGCAGTTCCGAACAAAATCGTCAAAAACTCCATGCAAGGAGAAAGGCACCGAAAGGAACGAACAGGACAGGCAGTACCGGACATTTACCGGCTAGACCAAAGCGAGATTAATTGAAAATACACGCCCTGCCTCTCTATGATGAGGAATAGAACGAGGCGAACAGGAACAGAGATTTAACATTCCATGGCGAGATTAATAGGCTCGCAGTCAAATGCAGAAAACAAAGGGGTAAACACCCTATCTCCCAGGAGAGAGAAACATTTTACAGGTGAGCCGACGGAGCACCGTCGTCCCATAACTTTACTATCCATACAGACTAACGCAAGCTTAAATTGAAAACACACGCCCTAGCCTCTCAGTAAAATAATATGTAACGAGGCGAAGGAACAGAGAGCTAACGTTCCAAGGCTATTTTCAGAAATACGCAGTCACACACAAACATGTCCACAAACCTCGCCCAAACTCCACACAAGGAGAAACATACCCGGAACCCGAACAGAACAACAGTTCCGAACAGAATCGTCCCGTAGGTAAAAAGGACGGAGGACAGCTGCAACAAAGACCAACGCAAAAATAGCACGACAGCCTCTCAATTTAAACAAAAACCCTGACTCACAACAAAGAGGAACGTAGTCCACGAGAAGGAGACAAAACAGAATAAACGTACCAAAGCTACTCACTGGCGCACAGTAACACGGAAATTAGTAGAAGCAAACGCCAGGACTCTCTGTAAGAACCCTTAACAGGCGAGAATGGAACAAAGAACAGCTACTCTATACTTCTACAAGCTAAGCAACCTAGTAGAAGCGAAACGCCCGATCTCCCACGAGACGACATGCACTGAAGGGCAAACAGAACTACAGTTCCGAACAGAATCGCCCAAATCTCCATACACGGAGAAAAAGCACAAAAAAGGCGAAATAGAGCAGAGATTTACGGTCCCAAACTTCTACAAGATAAGTAACTACCAAGCCAGCAAGAAATAAGCCCTGCCTCAACAATGAGACGTTAAAAAATAGGCGAGTAGCCCAAATGGTACGAGTAACTCACAGCTAAACAAAACACCACAGTACAAAACAAATGAACAAACACAATGAACAATTAATCTTGAAGCCCCGAACGAAGGAAACGGGAGGCTTAAATATCTCTCCAGGTGACCACACACAGGTGTGGGCGATAACAGAAGCTCCGCAATCCAAGCAGGACGGAGCAAGCATCCAACAAAAGAGCAGCGCCCTCGCGTGGCCACCAAGGAAAAGGGTTACAAACCATGACAATAAGAGATAATACTCTTTTTATTGTAAGTTGGAGAAAATTTGCAGACAGCAGATAAGAAAATATGCTTTTCTATTTCTCTGGTTATGCAAATTTTGTCACAAATATTCATAAACGCTTTGGACATGAGACTCAAAAGCAAGATCTGGACGGTGCCACAGCCAGCCGGAGTCATTTAGTAATAACAGTACAAGAATGACTATATGGACGAACAAAGTACTAGCTAGTACCGGCGGTACATCACCTTGTATCTTATAGACAGTCTGGTTTTAACAAGAATCTTCTAGAAGCTTCTAGAGAATATCTGGTTTTACTTAGTTAGCAAGCGTGGGCTGGCTGCAGTGCATGTCAATCACTTTTCACATCGACATAAGATCACTTTATTAGAATGTTCAGTACATTTATATTTCCATCATGCTGTTATACAACATTAATGTAACCTCGCTACGTAGATGTATAGTAAACCATCTCTGTCATGATGCTTGTTTGGTACCTAACAGCTACTAGCTAGTTGGCTACCGCTAAACAGGACAGGGTTGTTCCCTGAGGAGCTCCATTGCAGTCAATGGAGGTGGCAAGGCTTTATCTCTCTATGGGCTTTGATTTTACCAACTTTAAAACGGTTTTCGCAAGAGGCTACCCTTTTAAAAAATACTGCGTCAAAATTTCCGGGGTTTTCTTAAAGCTGTAGTTTATAATTTCAGACGAACATGAATACTTCAACCACTAGGGGTGAAGTTTATAGAGTTAAAATAATAACCAAAAACTTAATCTGAAGGCGTAAGTTCTTTTGGGGGACAGGCTTAAATATTTATCCAAACAGCAATCAGACCGATGACCAGGTATAACAAAATACAATTTATTAAATAACAAACACATCTAAAACTAACATCCTAAAAGCAGCAAATGATATGGAAAGGAAAACGAAGTGTAGAAAATGAATGAGGCATATTACAATTCACAGTTTTATTTCTGTATATGCATGTGGGTTCACGCCAGAACACATGGGGCCCTATCTTACACCCGGCGCAAAGCGGCACTAACCCAAACGCAAGTGTCTTTGCTATCTTACACCCGGCGCTGGGTTCATTATAACGTCGTTTAACTACCATGTATTCTTGCGCCCGTTGCAAGTGAACTGGGCGTATTGCTATCTTGAGCCAGCAGAAAGCGCTTGCGCTAGAACCACCACAAACCTGGTCTAAAGTCATGTCGCAGTTGTTTACATGTTATTTTAACGGCGCATATAAGTGCGTCTACATAGGCGTGTGCACAACGCGCATACCCTCCTGTCTGTTACACACAGGGGCGCGCACAAGCATGACTAAAATATCAAGATTACAATGTGAAATATTATTATTGTGTAGGCTATATGAAAAAATGCATAATAATAAAAGGGTCCATAGCCTACCTTTCCCTCAGCGAAGGGGAATGCCACATTAAATTGCTTTCAGCCCACTCCATCAACATCCAGACAATGTGCGATGGTACGGGACAATGGCTATCCATTAAAAAGGAGCTGATAACACCTATATCAAGCCTAATGCGTGAATTGTCATTTACACCTAATGCGTGAATTGTCATTCAATGGAAAACTCACGCACGGCAATGGACGGACATTTGAGTTCTGAAAATGCGCTTCAGATGTCATTACAATACAGCTCTGTTCATCTAGGAATACAGCCTGTATGTAAATGGAATGGTTTGTGACTGAAAAAAGTTCAAAACCTAGTCCAGTGAATATTGCATTTATTGTTTTTCCCGCCTCACTTAAAATCCACCCTTCATTCCATGTCAGTCAGGTGAAGCCTGTCGCCTCCAGCCCCCTCAGCCTAGGCTACAGCGGATTCGCTGTGCATAAGGTTTTTTCGATAGCCTATGGTTAAAAAACGGAGCTAAATGTCACCATGTTAACTAAATTGTAACCTTAGCTATTCTTCGTCCTTCATATATTTTAAATTTTAAAAACAGTGATCAGGTTTCCATACTCTCAGCTTATTAAAACCCAGCTGATTTCACCTGTTATTCCATAACTGAACAAAACGATTTTAAAGAGAACTAAGCGTCTAATTAGAAACGAAAACAAATTTGCAGCACGTTACACATTTAATTCACAATTAATTTTTATTCCATTCTCTGCATGTGCGCTGCATGTTCTCTGTTTCCCCTGCTGTAAGTCGCACGTTTCACGGTCTTCCTGGGAAAGTGGATTGTTTTAAAGCATTACGCTACGAGTAAAACAGGTTGGTCACATTTCCATAAACGGGACATTATTAAACAAGGGGAAATATGCGTGAACATATGGGTTGCCAACCTGACAGCTTTATTGTGTTTAGTGTCATCATTAAGGCAAAATAACGGTATTTATGTTATTAATCAATATTATTATGCAGGTAGCCTAATGAACTTCGGATGAAGCTTGAACTTCGAGAACTCCATGAGAACAGCCTCATGGAATTGATGTTTGACACTTTCATTGCATAATCAAACGAAATTCGCTGAACAAGCAGGCTAATTTGGCGTTTTCTAAGGTGAGACTGAAGCCATTGATAGCTTATTCTCAGCTGTTGCAGGTCCTTTTAATGAAATTTAACCGTATATATTTTGTAAAATAACAACCCTGTCTGGAATTACCGGGAACTCATAAATAAACGCAATGGATACAATCACATTGACAACTAGATTAACAATTCCTAAGGAAATTGTAGATGTGGTTGCTTCACAAATATCAATGGCTGGAAATGGCATAGAAAGATGGTAATATGGTATAGTGTGAGGTGGAAAATAAAAGGTGGAAATGGTTTGAACTGTTAATGCGGTATAAAGGGATCTGGTGAAAGTGTTAAAATATGGTGATGTAGCCTATTTTGTGGTAAGTAGTCTAAAGAACCTGGAAGTGATACAAAGAAGTAATGTATTGTGATAAAAGCACAAAAAGGTAATGTCAAATCATCTGGGATAGTATTGTTGGGTTATAACAGTGTTGTAGAGGAAGGCATTGTGAATGCCCAATTTACTGCGTCCTGTGTACTAGCATATTGCTTACTGTAGTCTACACTGCAGTGACATGCAGTATGCGAAATATCCTCCATATAAACCTGGACATAAGTAGCCTAGGCTATATCAGTTTCCTTTACACACTTTGGCTACATCATCTGGGGATATTTAGAACACTCAATTTGGCCGCGCAGGTAAGGCCAGCCTAATTTAACAGCTTTTCAAAAAAAGTATACTCAACTGGCATACTCAAATAGTAGTGTGTGCTAATTCGGACTATTCGGACACAGTCGTAGTTGTGTTTGTAGAAAAATATGGGTTCATATAATTTTTCCCTAGGTTTTAGCCAAATGCTCACCTACTGATTTCTCCACTTTATTAAACGATTACGATTACACATCTACAACCACATGTCCTGTGCTGAATTCAGCGTTCTATTCAGCCTACCTAGCATGCAGCTATCTAAAGCAATAATTAAACATAGGCTATCGTTTGGCTAATAGTAACTTAGTTTAACCTTGTTGACTCGCATAAACTTGAGATTATAACCCAATCATGCGTAATGGATAGTTTATTTGCTGTAGCTATGTCATAATCGATTGCATTTTGCTAACGTAGTCTACTGGCACCTGTCACCTTGGCATTTTCATGCAGAGTGAAAGGTTTGTTTTTCCTGGTAGCTTAACCACAGTAGCCTAGCTGGCTTATGCTTTTGTCATGTTTTGATAGGAAGTTGTCTGTGCTAACGTTATTAAGACATAAATCAAAATTTGTTGAATAATGTTGAATGGAGTGATTAGTCGGCTAGATGAGCATTTAACTAAAACATAGGCAAAAATTTAAACAGCGCTAAAAATATGTTTTGTTAATTCAATTGTAGTCTATTTTGTAACTTAGATAACATAACGTTACGTGACAGCATTTGGATTTGGATCAGAGACGGGAAGCATGGGTGGCATTTGCTATATTTCGTTCGTTTCACCTGAAACGAGCCTTTCAACTGAAAGGGGCCTCGCCTCAATCATAAACTGAAAAAAGTATATATATAATTTAAAAAATAAAAATCAGTGAATAAAAGAACCGCCGATCCTGTAGTTTTCCCATTCAGCCGCTGTGGGCGCTGTTCCTTACTCAAGCTATTTCAGTGCTTCTCCTTATTTTTCTAGTCTATGGATCTGCAGATACCACAGAACTGTGGAAGATGCTCATGACTATTTCTGACCCACATCAAAACACTTGCTGATAGCTACGATGTCAGAATGATCACATACAGTACATTCATAATACAACGGAACAATTATGTGCATAATTCGGATATAATACGTAGCCCAATGTATTTATATACCTTAAAAAGTAACGTTACGTGTGTTTTTACATAACAGCATCATAGGCTATCAGTAGCCACGAGTGCGATAGCGCTGTGGATGTTACAATCCCGGATATGGACTGGACTCAAATGCACGACTCGAACACAGAGAATGCCAATACTGAATTATTTTATTGCTTCGACCAGAATTCCTCCTGAAGCATGGAGAGAAAAGGCAAAGGCAGTTATTGTTCCAAGCCGGAACTGGATTCAAATAGACAGACAATGGAGAGCGCGGAGCTCTTTTAATAAATTATGCTTCGACCAGGCTTCCTCCTGAAGCATAGGGAGACATATAAAGACTAACAGTCCAGTAATGGGTACAGCAGGGGAACAGCGGGAGCAGGAGAAGCCGGGGGTTGGTGATGGTGACAGGAAACCAGGTAAGCTGAGCAGAGGAGGAGCGGGGAGCGGGAACCAGGGCAGAGCAGACTGGCAGGAGCAGTGCAGGTTAGTGGAGCGGGTCCGGGCTGGGCGTGTACGCAGCAACAGGACAGCAGCGGCAGCAGCACAGGCAGGAGGCGGGCACCGCCGCAGAGTAGAAGAGCTGGGGTCCCGACTGCATGCACACACGGCAGATGGTTTGGCAGGAAACAGCAACACAGGCAGGGAATGCAACCAACTGCAGGTTGGTAGACTCAAGCAGACACGGTTAGTGCAGAGGGGCAGGACAGACCGAACAGCGAGAAGCGCCGTTCCTGGCGAGAGCTAGACGGAATGGAGTGGAAGGGCGAGTAAACGCCGGTAGCAAGACAAAGGTTTTTAATTACAAGACTAGACTGGATTTCAGGTATAACCAAGACAAGACCAGAGGTTCAGACAAGGAGAGTTAACGAACTGGCACAGGACAAAGAACACCGGGTGACTAAATACAAACATTAACGAGTATCAATTAGGTGCCGCGTGCGAATGTATAAGAGAGTGATTAACGGAGCAGAGAGTGTGTGGAATGCATGCGAGTGGGATAGGCGGAATAAGAGTAGTGGGACAGAGTGACACGAAAGGGAAAAAACCACGCCCAACCTGCAGCACAAGGGAAACAAACTAGGGAGAGACAAACATGAAAGAAAGGGAGAAGGAAAACACGGGAAACAAGAGGACGGGAGTGAGAACATGACAGTACCCCCCCCCCCCCCAACGAACGCCTCCTGGCGTTCACACAGGTTTGGGCTTCTGGGGATGGCGTCTGTGAAACTGGTGGATGAGGGAAGGATCGAGAATTAATTTACGGTGTAGCCAGGACCGCTCTTCGGGACCGTACCCCTCCCAGTCCACTAGGTATTGGAAACCCCGGCCCCTAAGGCGGATGTCGAGGACACGTCTTACCGTGTAGGCCGGGGCGTCGTCAATCATTCGGGGTGGTGGAGGGGGGTCCACGGGAGCACTGAGGGGGCTGGAGGCGACAGGCTTGACCTGACTGACATGGAATGAAGGGTGGATTTTAAGTGAGGCGGGAAGTTGTAATTTTACTGTGAAGGGGTTGATGATGCTGAGGATGGGGAAGGGACCGATGAACCGGGGCTGGAGCTTTTTTGAGGAAGATTGAAGAGGGATGGTGGAGGTGGACAGCCAGACCTGCTGTCCTGGAGTATACTGCGGGGCTGCGGTCCGGTGAAGGTCCGCCAGGCGTTGGGTACGGGAGTTGGTGCGGAGGAGAGCGGTGCGTGTCAGCCTCCACACGCGCTTACATCTGAGGAGGTGGGACCGCACGGATGGGACGGCAACCTCCTCCTCCTGGACCGGAAACAGGGGTGGCTGGTACCCCAAGGAGCACTCAAAGGGGGACATCCCGGTGGCGGTGCTCTTCAGGGAGTTGTGTGAGTATTCCACCCACGGCAGGAACCGGCTCCAGGAGGAGGGGTTGCGAGCTGACACACACCGCAGGGCAGCTCCCAGGTCCTGGTTGGTCCGCTCCGTCTGCCCATTAGACTGGGGGTGATATCCCGAAGACAGGCTGGCTGAGGCGCCCAGGGCCGCGCAGAACGCCCTCCAGACCTGGGAGGAGAACTGGGGCCCACAGTCTGAGATGATGTCAGAGGGGATCCCGTGCAGCCTCACCACGTGCAGCACCAGGAGCTCCGCTGTCTCAAACGCGGATGGGAGTTTGGGCAGGGGATGAAGTGGGCCGCCTTGGAGAACCGGTCCACGATGGTGAGGATGGCTGTGTTGCCATCCGACGGGGGCAGACCGGTTACAAAGTCTACCCCGATGTGGCTCCAAGGACGGCCCGGGACAGGGATGGGGCGAAGGAGACCAGCGGGAGGCTGGTGGGAGGCCTTGCTCCTGGCGCACACCGGGCAGGCGAGGACGTAGGCACGGGTATCCCCCTTCAGGGTGGGCCACCAAAAACTCCTCCTGACCAGGGCGGTCGTCCTCGCGATCCCTGGGTGGCAGGCCAGACGGGAGGCGTGGGCCCATTGGAGGACCTGGGAGTGGACGGAGTTCGGGACAAACAAAGTAGTGTTAGGATTACTGCGGGGGTCCGGGTGGGTAGCCTGGGCGGCCTTCACAATCTCCTTGATCTTCCAGGAGACCGCAGCCACAACACAGGATGCCGGGATTATGGGCTCCGGATCAGCAGATCTGGCATGGGGGGAAAAGACGCGGGACAGGGCATCCGGTTTGATGTTCCGGGAACCAGGGCGGAAAGTGACTGTAAAATTAAATCGGTTAAAAAACAAAGACCATCGTGCTTGGCGAGAGTTGAGTCTCTTCGCCGATTTTATGTAAAGGAGGTTACGGTGGTCAGTCAGGATGAAAAACGGTTTACCTGCCCCCTCCAGCCAGTGCCGCCACTCCTCCAAAGCAAGCTTGATGGCTAACAGCTCCCGGTCCCCGACGTCATAGTTACGTTCCGCCGGGGTGAGTCTCCAGGAGTAGTAGGCGCATGGGTGAAGCTTGCTGTCCTGGGCTACACGCTGTGACAGGACCGCCCCTACGCCAGTGTCGGAGGCGTCTACCTCGACGACAAACTGGCGGTCGGGGTCCGGATGGCAGAGGATGGGAGCCGTGGAAAACCGGGTTTTAAGGAGATCGAATGCCTGTTGAGCCTCGGAATTCCAGCGGAAGGGGATTGAAGTGGAGGTTAGTTTGGTGAGGGGGGTAGCCGCAATGCTGTAATTGCGGATGAAGCGACGGTAAAAATTAGCAAAGCCCAAAAATTGTTGGAGATGCTTACGTGTGGCCAGTTGGAGCCAGTTAGTCACAGCTTGGATCTTTGCAAGGTCTGCCCGGATCTTCCCCTCCTCCACAATGAAGCCCAGGAATGGAACAGAGGTGGCGTCGAAACTGCACTTCTCCGCCTTGACGAATAGTTTATTCACCATGAGTCTTTGGAGAACCTGACAAACATGGATTACATGCTCCTGGGGGTTTTTAGAAAAGATTAGCATGTCATCGATGTACACGAACACTGACCGACCCAGGAGATCCCGCAGAACATCGTTGACCATGGATTGGAACACCGCTGGGGCGTTAGTCAAACCGGACGGGACCACCAGATATTCGAAGTGTCCGAGGGGGGTGTTAAACGCCGTCTTCCATTCATCTCCCTCTCGGATACGGACCAGGTGGTATGCGTTGCGGAGGTCCAGTTTGGTAAAACCGGTGGAGTCATGTAGGGGTTCAAAAGCAGAATTGATTAGCGGCAGGGGATATTTGTTACGTACATCTCGTTCAAGCCTCGGTAGTCGATGCAAGGTCGGAGCAAACCGTCCTTCTTTGCCACGAAGAAGAACCCCGCCCCTACCGGAGATGAAGAGGGCCAAATAATACTTGACGCCAGGGAGTCGTGAATATAGGCCTCCATGGCAGCCTTCTCGGGACCAGACAGGCTATAGAGTCGCCAGATGGTAACTTCGCGCCGGCCAGCAGGTCAATGCAGCAATTGTAAGGTCTATGGGGAGGCAAAGACACAGCATGAGATTTACTGAACACTTGGGATAAATCATGATAATGGTGAGGTACACAGGTTAAGTCAGGTTCAGGAGTGTTCTGGGAGATTCTGCCTAACCCCGCTGGTGGTAGAGCCGAGCGCAGGCAGTTCACTAGGCAATGGGAGCTCCAGTCCTGTACTTGAGCTGTGCGCCAGTTAATGTGTGGGTTGTGAGAGCGCAGCCAGGTTTGACCGAGCACCAGGGGGGATTGAGTGGAGTGAATTAAGTAGAATTGGATTTCTTCCCGATGATTTCCGGAAAGTACGAGTTGAAGAGGAGCGGTGGAGTGTGTGACTTGGCCCAGACTTCTTCCGTCCAAGGCGGGTGCAGTAATAGGGGTGGACAGAGGTTCCACCGGTATTCCGGCCTTCTTGACAAAATCGGAGTCGATAAAGTTTGCGTCGGCTCCCGAGTCAACCAGTGCCAGTGAAGACGTGACTTGATTGCCCCATAGAAGAGTTGCTTTTAGTTCAACCCGGTTCTGAGCTGAGTGAATAGTGGAGATAGAGCTCGCCAGTACACCCAGTCTTACTGGCGAGCCACACCTTTTGGGCGAATCGGACAAGTGGCTAAGTGGTGATCTGGGTTGCCGCAGTACAGGCAGGAATTGGTGCGAATTCTCCGACGTCGTTCTTCAGCATCGATGGACACCTTGCCCAACTGCATAGGTTCTCCCTCAGGTTGGGTAAGCGTCGAGGTGGGGGCCTTGCCGGGAGGTGAAAAAAAACTGGAGTGGAGCATGGTGAATGGAGTGCGTGGCTGGCCCTTCTTCCTCTCCCGGGCCCGGGCCCGGAGACAGTTGTCTACGGATATAGCGAGACTGATGAGGCTGTTCAGTGAGCTGGATTTTTTGCGGGTTGCCAGCTGGTCCTTCAGTTCCTCGTTAAGTGCTTGCAGGAAGGCCCCCCGGAGGGCGGTGTCATTCCATCCTGTTTCTGCTGCCAAGGTACGGAACCGGACCGCCATCTCGGCTACACTGCGGCTGCCCTGGCGCATCTGAAGAAGACGCTGGGTGGCGTCCCGTCCGCAGACCGGGTGTTCAAACACTCGGCGCATCTCCATTGTAGATGAGGCGAAGTGGAAGCAGGCGGGCGATTGGCTCTCCCACAGCGTTATGGCCCACTCCCGGGCGCTCCCTCCCAAGCTGCTCATGACAAACGCAATCTTGCTAGTATCCGTGGCAAAGGACGCAGGCTGGATGCGGAACACAATGTCGCATTGGAGGAGAAACTCACGGCATTTTCCCAGGTCCCCTAGGTAACGCTCGGGGTGTTGAACTCGCAGCTCCTTGCCAGAAGGGGGATCTCTTCAACATTCAACAGAAACCAGTTGGAGAATCGTTACGAGGTAGGATATTTGGTTCCTTAATCTGTTTATCAGAGATTTGTAGAAAAAAATGTTAACGCTACATTGGGTAGGCATAGCCTACGCAAAGGAAAATACACCGAATGTTTATTTGTAACAGTTTCAACTTTTTAATAATAGCCTAGAGGCTAGCCCATATCGGAACAAACATTTTTGTAGTGTGTAGAAACGGTACATTTTATGCATGTTATCGTCTGACTGTGGCAAGATGGTTGTAAACGGGTTTGGGCTATTTGATCATGATGCAGTGCAACTTGAGAGGTTGATGTATGCACAAGCGGCGATTCTGCAGCAATCCTGCATTGGAATTTGTTTACAATTTCAGAGAAATATGAATAGGCTACTATAAATGGGACATTGACGACTAGGGTAGCACCGTAGATAAGGCCAATAACCTGCGTGTTCGTGGCGAATGATGCAGCATTTGTTGTAGTTATAGTCCAATGGCAATGATTATTATTTTTGAAAGCTAAAGTGAGTATGATCATTTCAGTTGCAGACGGAAGTAGGCTACGTCGTTAGCTATGGAATTTCTCGTCGGCATTTTTCCAAGGTTGTTGACAGAACGTTAAGTGATTCAAAATCATTCTCACCGTGAGCTAGCCTACTGCACGTGCCCATTGACCCCCATTAATTTTTTGGCGATAAAATGTCAAATATCTCAAAAATATATATGCTATAAAGGTAAAAAGTAATAGCAACCTGGAGGGGGTATAAAGGTATAATATGAGGTATAAATGGTGTCGATGGTGTGAACGGTGTAGGAGGAGATAGGTTTTGAAAAATCGGCGGAAGAATAATAACGGTCAGTCTGAGCGATAACAGTAGGTGTGGTTTTTCAACCACACCTAATAAACATTAAACAAAAGTTTTCTTAAACTATTGCCTGGATGTTTGTGTCAGTCTTACTGTACTGGAGTACACAGGCTGGTTCCATGGCTAAGTTTGATGTGTCCAGAAAGTTTTGCCCTCATGGAAAAAGAATATGCTGCAGTATATTGTAAATATATCAAAATTATCTTCACAATATATTTAAAATATACTGCAGTATATTACATTTCCAAAAGGGTGTCTTTTTAGCAGCGTCTCTGGGTTGAACCGTCCTTTTGCGGGTAAAGCAGCTTGCTTGCTTCCACGTCCTTTGTCCTTCGACAAGTGATTTCCTTGGGTGAGTGTTGCTGGAAACTTTTGAAGATTTTCTGTTCCTTCGTGGTTTGCGTGTGATAACGCAGGCTGTGACTTTACAGCTACGCCGTATAACGTTAACTGTAACTTAAATCGACTGACCCTAGTTGCTGGATGCAGTCTGGCTTCACTTGGACATGCTAACAGATATAACCGGAGAGACAGAACGATTCTCTCTGCCTACTCGTCCCTTCCCCAGCTGGGAAGGTGGATGCATAACTTGGAACTAACATTAACCCTATTTACTTTGGCCCTTCAGAGGCTATTTCCTCCTGGTTTCTACTAGTTTTATTTAAATGTCAATATCTAAAAAAATATTCCCTGCACATCCATGGTTTTAAGTTTGAACTGAAGAAGAAGCTGTATCATTCAGAAATTTGCTACAGAATACATTTATTTCAGAATAGTCACAATATATATATAATAACCATAACATACGTCGCCTAATGTATTTAAATACGTTTAAAAAAGAACGTACAAAAGCGCGTGTGTATTCACACAAGTACAGCAACGTATTTCAGCCCTAAGTGCGAGGGGTGGTCACTGCGGAAATGTCGACTGTACGATAAACTCTTCAGGGTTCATCAGAAAACAGCTGTAGCTGAATATACTGGTAAGTACTTGGTTTCTTAAACATATTTATACGAGAGATTTTGGAGAAAAAAATGAGGTGTCTTCTAAACCGAAAGTGCATCAGGTACTGTATATAGAAAACGGCGAATACTCATTTGTACAAAGTTTAAAAAAAATATTATTGTTTCTATACGTGAACATGGTTTTCTTAGCGTGTATAAACAGTGCATTTGATGCATTTTACAGTCTGTGGCTGTAGCCAGAGGAGGGTCGTAAGTGCTGTGGGCTACTAATAGCACCCTCCTAATTTATTGCACAGCAGTGTAACTGGAGAAGCTGAGGTTTTCGCAAGAGGCTACCCTTTAAAAAAATACTGCGTCAAAATTTTCGGGGTTTTCTTAAAGCTGTAGTTTATAATTTCAGACAAACATGAATACTGTAATTGAGACGGATACGTCTCAACCACTAGGGGTGAAGTTTATAGAGCTAAACCGTGAGATTTTACATATGAGAAGATACGCAAGCGATATGGCGCTTTTCCCCATTGGATTTTTCATCTGCACAAGGGGAAGTGATCAGGCATGCGCAGTAGTGTTTTCAGTTAGCTTAGCAACTAAAGTTACATAACGTATGGTTGGAGTGGCGCGCAACTGACCGGCGCTAGTCAGATTTAAAGTTGGTTTTCGTTAGATAGTCAAAATCAAAACGGCTTGTAAGTAGTAGTACTGGGTCCTGACAACCTAGGCATATATAATCTAAAAAGAAAAGAGAGACTTTTGATTTCGTCTGTCTGATAATGACCTGTTTAGCGAACTGTTTTGTAAAAACTCCATTGACCTCCAGTCATTTTAATTGCGTAATGTTCTGCAGACGATTTGTTGAGATTTTGCCCATGTTGAAACTTACACTGTAGGCTACACCACATAGGCTATAGGCAGAAAAGGCAGAAAATAACTACATAATCTTAGAAAGAACGTATCTGGCTTTAATAATGCAGGTAAGGTTATGACTTTATTCCATACCTGGGGCCGGATTCAGAGATGGCCAACTTAAGTCATGCGCTTAAGTGCCTCTCCTGCGTGGATTTAACACGAGCTGACTTACGCCGTATTCTAACTTGTGTTGCGCAGGTGCTTATCTCAAAATGTGGGTGGTACAGGGCATGATATTCTAATTACCTGTTTCTTGTACCTGCCCTCTGGGTTGCCAGGTATCTACTAAAAAAAGTTTGTTAATACGTATTAATATTAATAATATTAACGTATTAATACATTGCATTGATAAAATGATCATAGCTTCTATTAATGACTGGGATATACTCATCATACAATCAAAAAAATAATCATTGGACAGTGGTTACACGCAAGTAAACTTAACCAGTTGAAGCTACATATACTTAATAATTGCCCATTACTTGCAACCACTGTCCAAAGATTTATTTTTTGAGTGCATCTGTCACATGCTGGAAGGATGTGGCCAGGAAGGAGAGAGATTTTAACCTGGAGCACTGGTAGATCTACACTGCGGGGAGTTACTTTGCACTTCCTAATAATACTTATCGTACTTATCTCAACAATAGAATTTTAACAATAGAAATCATGTGTAGTGAAATCCTTTGGCTGCAACAGGCTGCTTCTCTACAAAGTTTTAAGGATCTGTCCTGCCCATGGGGGCCTGTATGACAGCTTTAGGGATCAGTCCTGCCCATTGGGACATGGCTGAGTCTTGTGGAGAAGCAAGGTGAGAACAGGGCTCTGGAAGCCAAGGAGCCGATGGCATCCTCCAGTACTACAACGGCCACACTGTGTGTGTGTGTGTGTGTGTGTGTGTGTGTGTGTGTGTGTGTGTGTGTGTGTGAGAGAGAGAGAGAGAGAGAGAGAGAGAGAGAGAGAGAGAGAGAGAGAGAGAGAGAGAGAGAGGAATCCTTTTGCTCGGGCTACAGAGTATTTTCTCTGCCAGTCTTATCTTTGATTGGTGCTCTGCAGTCATGTGGCAGCGTCCCTGTCAGACTTAGCCAAGCTCATTGTTCCTAGTTCCTAGGCTGTTAGGGCTTAGAAACCTGTCACTGAGATTTCATCTCAGGTTCAAAGGCTGTGCTTCACGTATGACCATTGGGGGCTGGAGGCGTGTGGAGGGGTGGGGGAGAGAGGGAGGCGGTTGTTCCATGTGAGAGAGAGGGAGGAAGTTTTCACTTACCTGCATCTCTGCCCAGGCTGAGGGAAATCCCTTTCTCAGATGCTGCTTGACCCATTTCAATCATTCTCTGCTGCAAGGGAATACAATTCTGGAGAAATATCTTCTGTCTGCTATTCAAATAAAACATTCATCCATCAAGCACAACTGACTTGGCATGACTGAGGTATTTAAAACCTAAAGCCACTCTGCAGATGCTGTAGGCAGGTCTCCTGCTTCCTACACAACGGTCTCATTAGACAAAAATACCCCCTGCTATATATACACAAAAACAGCATTTGTGCTGGGCCTATGAGAGCGACCCACCCAGGTATTTTGTCGTTGTGGGGGACTGATTTTATTGCTTGATGAATTTATTCACTCCTGTGACAAACCCGAAGGTCAACATTGTTATCAGACCAAAATGTTGAAGTGACTGTCACCCTTTTATGGTAATTTTTTATGTGTAAATCAGATTCTCACTTATCTCTCTGCATCAACAAAATAGCAAAGCAATGCTCACAATTAACAATGCTCTTGACATTTCTGTGACTGGGGGACTGGGACATTTCTTAGCATACAATTCATAAGTGAAGTTAAGCCATTTTAGTTAACGCAAAACTGACAGTGGGTAAACTAACAACCCACTATCATCGATAATTAAAAGAATAACTGGCCTTGTGAATAGAATGCTCTCTTTGGCACATACATAGACACACAAACACTTTGGCACACACAGCAGATAGCTGAATGCTAAAACACATTATTTGAATTATATTTGAATAGGATCTAGCTGTAGCCCACAGGAGACTGCATGCAAATTCCTGCTCCCTCTGACCACAGCTCACTAATGACTTTCACTTTCACACACGGCGGCTGGAAACGCCAAATTAAAATGACACATTATATCAGGCACAGAGCCAGCTGTCCTACTTTGGAGCGGCCTGCTTTGGTACCAGAGAGGTGTGTGTTAGTTCCTTTGGAACGGCCTGCTTTGGTACGAGAGGGGTGTGCGTTAGTTCCTTTGGAACGGTCTGCTTTGGTACCAGAGGGGTGTATGTTAGTTCCTTTGGAACGGTCTGCTTTGGTACCAGAGGGGTGTGTGTTAGTTCCTTTGGAGCGGCCTGCTTTGGTACCAGAGGGGTGTATGTTAGTTCCTTTGGAACGGCCTGCTTTGGTACCAGAGGGGTGTATGTTAGTTCCTTTGGAACGGTCTGCTTTGGTACCAGAGGGGTGTGTGTTAGTTCCTTTGGAGCGGCCTGCTTTGGTACCAGAGGGGTGTATGTTAGTTCCTTTGGAACGGTCTGCTTTGGTACGAGAGGGGTGTGTGTTAGTTCCTTTGGAATGGCCTGCTTTGGTACGAGAGGGGTGTGTGTTAGTTCCTTTGGAGCGGCCTGCTTTGGTACCAGAGGGGTGTGTGTTAGTTCCTTTGGAGTAGCCTGCTGTGGTACCAGAGGGGTGTGCGTTAGTTCCTTTGGAGTAGCCTGCTTTGGTACCAGAGGGGTGTGCGTTAGTTCCTTTGGAGTGGTGTGACTCAGCCCAGTGTGACTCAGCCCAGCTTTACTCTGTCCCGTGGAAACCAGCAGTTTAACCAATAGACCTGAATGGGAATGACTTCCGCTGCCAATATAAAGGAAAATTATAATGGAACAAAATCCATTTCAAGAGACCTTCAAGGGGCCGTTATTTCGTCCTGCATGTCCAGCGACAGTATCTTAAAAAGCCTTTTTACTGCTCAGCCAGTGCTCAACCAGAGCTAAATAGAACGCAGGTAATGGGGTAAATCATGGGAAAGGCTGGATCAGAGCGCCTGCAGGAATTAGCAAGTGCTCTGCATGTTTAACTGCTTCATGACCCACAGAGGAACCCAAGCTGTTTTTCACACAGCTTCAGAATAACCTTGTCTCCAGTGAAAACCATACCTGGGGTTTTTACCGTCCTTATCTGTCTGCTGTTACCATAGAGACCCCCCTATCCTAATGGCGGGATGTGTTTGGTTACCGAGCTGACGAGAGGCTCACAGAAACAAGCGTTGAATGACAGTGTTGTTCTCAGGGCAACACTGTGATGATCTGATTGTCAGTTTGAGGTGGATTCCTGCAGAGTGCTGCATTCCTATGGCCACTGATGACCCACTGATGGTTCCTCGTTATTGGGCTTCTTGTTATTGGGGCTCCTCGTTATTGGGCCCCTAGTTAGTGGGGATCCTAGTTAGTGGGGAGCCTTGTTATTGGGGCTCCCTATAACGAGGTTGGGGCCCCTAGTTAGTGGGGATCCTAGTTATTGGGGAGCCTTGTTATTGGGGCTCCCTATAACGAGGTTGGGGCCCCTAGTTAGTGGGGAGCCTTGTTATTGGGGCTCCTCGTTAGTGGGGCTCCTCATTATTGGGGATCCTAGTGGGGAGCCTCGTAAGTGGGGCTCTTTATTATTGGGGCTGCTCGTTAGACGGGCTCTTCGTTATTTGGGCTCCTCGTTAGTGGGTCTCCTCAATATTGGGGCTCCTCGTTAGTTGGGCTCTTCGTTAGTGCAGCTCCTCGTTAGTGGGGCTCCTCTAGTGGGGCGCATAGAGGCCAAACATTGTAACTGAATTGTGGTTTCAGAGCGAAGGAGCGCCACATTTTAATGAACTTGCGAGAGAAGCCCTTTATCCGTTTAAGGGCTGACGGCCATGGCTGCAAGAATTCAGCAGGCTCTGCACATCTGGCATGCAACTCTGCACATCTGGCACACAGCACTGTGCATCTGGCACACAGCACTGTGCATCTGGCACATGCCCTGCTCATCTGGGATGCGCCATGCATAGTCCTGCGAATCTGGCATGCAGTTCTGAGCTCTGTGATGTCTTCCCATTTCTCCATTTTGCTGTCCAGTGGTGAGGGCTTTCTGCTGTAGGGCTGAGATACCAGACTGACAGATGCGAGATGAAAGGGTGGTGTGTTTTTCCCGTAGTGAGGCACAGCCGGCACAACAGCACCCAGTTCATCTGTGTTTTGGGTGTAATTACCTGGATTATTACCGCATTTCCTTCAGCATTCTGAACAAGTGCGTAGAGCAGAGGGAACAATGCAGGACAATCGGCCGTCAAACTGAATAACTGAAGTTCCCTAACAGGAAAATAAATGTTATTCTATTTTATTCTAAAACAATGAAAAGTAACTTTCCCATGATCCTCCTCTCCGACAGTTCTCTCTGTCCTTTGTACTGTTTGTCAAAAACAAACTTCTCTCTATCTTTCTCTCTCCCTCTCTCTCTATCCTTGTTTCTCTCTTTCACTTTCTCCCTCTGTCTCTCTCTTTCCCTCCATCATTGTCTATTCTCTCTGTCTGTCTGTCTGTCTGTCTGTCTCTCTCAATTCAATTCAAAGTGTTTTATTGGCATGACATATTTCAATATCTCTCCCTCTCTCTCTGCTCAAAGTGGTCTGAACAGGGGTCAGGTACATTTCAGAGAAAGGAGATGTTTGAGTGACATCTCAATTGAATTGGGAGAATCCACAGAAGAAGAACAAGGGATTAAAAGGTTTGAAACACAGTGAAAAGCACACTTCTTGTGCAGAAGGTAATAGCCCAGGGGCTGCAGAGCTCACGCTAGTGACAGCTATCTAGTAGCTATGCTCATCAACCGAGCCCAGTGACAGCTGCCAATCAGTTCAGCCCAGTCTTAGCCATAGTCAATCACAAGAAAATACAGAATGTGGGGGAATGAACCTTAGATGATTACCTTCGCAGAATGATTGCAATGGGGGCACACTTATGGAGGTGTCTGCCTTATAGCTGCATTTTAAAAAGATCAGAATTCCTTACAAAAGGATGATTGTTTTTGTTTGTTCCAAGCCACCTAAATTATCTTTTTTCTCAAAACATTCCCAGAATATTAGGGAAGTAAATGTTCCCAGCCCTTACACTTGTGTTGGTGTTCTGGATGTCCATTGGACAATATATTCAAGTCACAAGTGACACTGCAGGAACTGCATTATTAGAATATTATTCAGTCGTGTTACTCCGATTTACAAAGAATTTGACTTGCGTATGGTGATTTCTGTTCATTTTATCATAAGTGATAGCAATGTTAAACAAATATGCAATTTCAATACTTTAATTGAGAGCACTCTGAAATGTTTCTGACACATATCCTCCATGTCGTCTTTCCATGACTGAATTATAACCATCAGGTTATGTTGCCAGCATGTTTGTATGCAACGTGCCTCAATTCAACTTAGATACATTCACACCAATATAAAAGATTCTGGTGCTGGTGCTGGTCTCTAGGGAAGAATTATGAAGCAATGAAAATTCATGCTGCACGCATCAATTATTTTTATTTTTTATTTTAGCAGTATAAAAGCCAGAAATGGCAAGGTTTCAAGCCACACCTTTGTCCCATAATTGCCTTTCTTTTCTCAGGTTAATTAAAGAGCACCCAAAATCAATACACATATTTCTGTACATGATTCCATATTTCTGTTATTTTCACATCAGTAGTTCATAATTTGAAATTCCAGTTAACATTTGAACTTTTTATCAGTGCTGTAACAACAGTAAGTTGGTAATCAACAACAGTAAGATAATAATCTATATGTTCTCTTGGCTTTCTGTATAATCAATTAACATCTTCTTAATTAACCTGAGAACAGAAAAAAAGCATGTCCCTAAAGGCATGAGCTGAAACGTTGGTTTCTGCAGTTAAATAAACACACGCATTAATTTCTGCATTGTCTCGCACGCCTGCAGGTGGTGCATAATCATGTTGACGTGTCAATTTCTGCATTGTCTCCCGTTCCTGCACGTGTTGCATAAGCATGCCGATGAATTGATTTCTGCATTGTCTCCTGCGTCTGCAGGTGCTGCATAAGCATGTCGACGTTGCTGGATCTGAAGAGCAGCGTTCTGCGCCAGGTGCAGAGGAGCCAGTCACTGCGGGGAAGGAGGGAGCCTGCCAGTCCGGCCAGCAGCCCCCTCACGCACTGCCCGGAGAGCGCCACCTACGGGTGAGTATCTCCACACCCCATGTCTCAGCACGACAGCACTGTACTGGGCAGATACACACAGATAGAGCGCACTACACATAACTGGAGTCAGAGTTACTGCAATGTACAGTACTGCATTTCACTGGAGTCAGAGTTACTGCAATGTACAATACTACATTTCACTTGGCTCCGAGTTACTTCTATGTACAGCACAGATTTTCACTGGAGTCAGAGTTACTGCAATGTCTACATTTCACTGGAGTCAGATTTACTGCAATATACAATAGTGCATTTCACTTGGCTCTGAGTTACTTCTATGTACAGCACAGTATTTCACTGGAGTCAGAGTTACTGCAATGTCTACATTTCACAGGAGTCAGAGTTACTGCAATGTACAGCACTACTAATTGGCATACATGGGCAGAAGTTGCACTGCTAATGACTGTCCTTCACTTGTACTGGGCCAATCAAGCTGATTGTATTGCACAACAATTGTACTGGACAACACTGTAGCAGCAACACCAGCAAAAGCAATGTGAATGCCTGCATACAGCAAAGGGAGTGAGTTTAATTAATATGTGTGGCAGGGCAGCCATTCAGCTCATGACAGCTGGGGTAGAGAGGGAGAGATTATTAACACAAATGGAGCAGTCCAATAGTCCAATAAATATCCTTAAACAGTTCAGTAGCACATTAGCTAAGGGTTGGCTGATTGTTAACGAACACATTTGAAAGGACACGGGAGGAACTCAAACGCACAGTAGGGTTGCTGCTTAGGCAATAATCTTTGAACCTTTCAGAATGAGGTTACTGAACATCACTCTCGAGATGAACATGCTGTACTCAGGGCTTTTCAGTACAATGCTACACAATTTGAACAAATTTGATATATAGAAAGTCAATAATGAACCTCCCCACTTCATTAATGCACTTAATGTTTGGATTTTTTAATGTTTGTTCATTGCAGGGAACAAGAAATTATAAGCAACAGGTTTGTTTTGGGGCAAATGCTTAACACATAACAGATAAGGCCAGATATTTCCCTCCCTCTGTGGAGGTAATAGCAATGGCCCAAGTGCTTAGCAGATTCAATTACTGGACTTATGGAGCAGAACGCACACCTTTAGCCCCTGAATCACTGCAGTGGGGAAGCAGTGGACCTAGTTTTTTTTTACTGAGGGCCGACAGAGACGCTGATGGTGCTGAGAGATATAGGGGTGGAGATGCTGATAGTGTTGACAGATGGAGGGGTGGGGATGCTGATGGTGCTGAGAGATGAAGGGGTGGAGACACTGATGGTGCTGAGAGATGAAGGGGTGGAGATGCTGATGGTGTTGATAGATGGAGGGGTGGAGATGCTGATGGTGCTGTGAGATGCAGGGGTGGAGATGCTGATGGTGCTGATCGATGAAGGGGTGGAGATGCTGATGGTGCTGAGAGATGGAGGGGTGGAGATGCTGATGGTGCTGAGAGATGGAGGGGTGGAGATGCTGATGGTGCTGAGAGATGAAGGGGTGGAGATGCTGATGGTGCTGAGAGATGGAGGGGTGCAGATGCTGATGGTGCTGAGAGATGGAGGGGCGGAGATGCTGATGGTGCTGAGAGATGGAGGGGTGGAGATGCTGATGGTGCTGAGAGATGGAGGGGTGCAGATGCTGATGGTGCTGAGAGATGAAGGGGTGGAGATTCTGATGGTGCTAAGAGATGGAGGGGTGGAGATGCTGATGGTGCTGAGAGATGAAGGGGTGGAGATGCTGATGGTGCTGACAGATGAAGGGGTGGAGATGCTGATGGTGCTGAGAGATGGAGGGGTGGAGATGCTGATGGTGCTGAGAGATGGAGGGGTGGAGATGGCGATGGTGCTGACAGATGAAGGGGTGGAGTTGCTGATAGTGTTGACAGATGGAGGGGTGGAGATGCTGATGGTGCTGACAGATGAAGGGGTGGAGATGCTGATGGTGCTGAGAGATGGAGGGGTGGAGATGGCGATGGTGCTGACAGATGAAGGGGTGGAGTTGCTGATAGTGTTGACAGATGGAGGGGTGGAGATGCTGATGGTGCTGACAGATGAAGGGGTGGAGATGCTGATGGTGCTGAGAGATGGAGGGGTGGAGATGGCGATGGTGCTGACAGATGAAGGGGTGGAGTTGCTGATAGTGTTGACAGATGGAGGGGTGGAGATGCTGATGGTGCTGTGAGATGGAGGGGTGGAGATGCTGATGGTGTTGATAGATGGAGGGGTGGAGATGCTGATGGTGCTGTGAGATGCAGGGGTGGAGATGCTGATGGTGCTGATCGATGAAGGGGTGGAGATGCTGATGGTGCTGAGAGATGGAGGGGTGGAGATGCTGATGGTGCTGAGAGATGGAGGGGTGGAGATGCTGATGGTGCTGAGAGATGAAGGGGTGGAGATGCTGATGGTGCTGAGAGATGGAGGGGTGCAGATGCTGATGGTGCTGAGAGATGGAGGGGCGGAGATGCTGATGGTGCTGAGAGATGAAGGGGTGGAGATTCTGATGGTGCTAAGAGATGGAGGGGTGGAGATGCTGATGGTGCTGAGAGATGAAGGGGTGGAGATGCTGATGGTGCTGACAGATGAAGGGGTGGAGATGCTGATGTTGCTGAGAGATGGAGGGGTGGAGATGCTGATGGTGCTGAGAGATGGAGGGGTGGAGATGGCGATGGTGCTGACAGATGAAGGGGTGGAGTTGCTGATAGTGTTGACAGATGGAGGGGTGGAGATGCTGATGGTGCTGTGAGATGGAGGGGTGGAGATGCTGATGGTGCTGATAGATGAAGGGGTGGAGATGCTGATGGTGCTGAGAGATGGAGGGGTGGAGATGCTGATGGTGCTGAGAAATGGAGGGGTTCAGATGCTGATGGTGCTGACAGATGAAGAGGTGGAGTTGCTGATAGTGTTGACAGATGGAGGGGTGGAGACATTGATAGTGCTGATAGATGAAGGGGTGGAGATGCTGATGGTGCTGAGAGATGGAGGGGTGGAGATGCTGATGGTGCTGATAGATGGAGGGGTGGAGATGCTGATGGTGCTGATAGATGGAGGGGTGGAGATGCTGATGGTGCTGAGAGATGGAGGGGTGGAGATGCTGATGGTGCTGAGAGATGAAGGGGTGGAGATGCTGATGGTGCTGACAGATGAAGGGGTGGAGATGCTGATGGTGCTGACAGATGGAGGGGTGGAGATGCTGATGGTGCTGAGAGATGAAGGGGTGGAGATGCTGATGGTGCTGACAGATGAAGGGGTGGAGATGCTGATGGTGCTGAGAAATGGAGGGGTGGAGATGCTGATGGTGCTGAAAGATGGAGGGGTGGAGATGCTGATGGTGCTGAGAGATGGAGGGGTGGAGATGCTGATGGTGCTGAGAGATGAAGGGGTGGAGATGCTGATGGTGCTGACAGATGAAGGGGTGGAGAAACTGATGGCGATAGTTTATGTGCTGGCAGTGGTGTTTTTGACGGTGGTGGTGCAGTCACTGCTATTTCCAGACAAACACACAGGTAAAGACTTCCGTAGGAAGCAAAGCAGCTGTTGTCTCCTTCAAACTGAAGGAGTAATTGGCCCACTATCCTTTTATAAGGAGCAGTCCCTCGCCTCATGTTCCCCTTGTACACAAAAGCAGACAATTCAGCCCTCAATTATGAAATGTTCAAAGAGAAATGCTGTATACAGTGGTATCCAGGAGCAGTAGGTCAGCCTTTACTTCTCTTTTGTTCAATATAAAATGGCTTAGTAATTATATAAATGTAGGCAGAATACTGGCCCCCTGTCAGGGGAAGAGAAGGCCTTGTGCTGACAGTCAATGATCACACAGGCGAAAATGATGAGGATTTGAATTGAGCGAATGCTGATTAACCATGAATCCTGGGACAAAATTGGACCGCACGCATAAACTCAAGTCAAATCCAGGACAAATGACTTTTCCCCCCTAAGTATGCTTCCTCAATCACACCTCATCGCCTCCCTTGGTTCACACTGTGTGTAAAGGTTGAGGAGTAGATTAAACCAGGATCAGTCCAGCCAATATCTGTTGTGTCCACTATGAATGATGACCTAGAGCTGGAGCTTAAGAGAACGGAGAGAGAGATTTTCCAGCGCGTGCTTTCCGCTTCCAGTCCTACCTTTTAAATCATGTTGTTGGAGATGGGATGGAGGTCTTTGTGAAGATTCTGGAAATGTCATTTTTAACTATCGCTTTAATAATTCATGCCTGGTAATATTTTCACAGATTCACTAGTCCCTGTAAAACAGCTTTGATAAACCTGGAGGCTCTGAATCTGCCCAATGTGTTTTACAGGGCCTCCTTGCCCTCTGATTTGGAATTGAAATGTTTTTTTTTATGGCTTTTTCAGTTTTATTGGAGGGAACAGTGTAGAGAAACAGGATGAATGGGGAGCGAGAGAGAGGGAGAGACATACGACAAAGGTTGCGGTCAGACTCGAACCGCCAACATCGCGGCTTGCAATGAGCATGTGGATAGTGCTCTACAGGCTACGCCACCGAGACACCCGGAAATTTAATGTTTTTGACCAGCCGAGGGGAAACTTTACTGGGGATGCAAACCATGTTATCTGTTTAATTAACTCAGACCTATTTCACACCTATTTGACAGCACATGCTTTCAATATATTTTGTATCCCTCGTTTACTCAAGTGTTTCCTTTATTTTGGAAGTTACCTGTGTATCACTGGAACCTCCACTATTGATTGTAGAAAAGCAAAAAGGTCTCTCCGAAGCATGCGATGCCAGGCACCGCTTCTTATCACACCTCAGTCCACGGCTAGTTCGCGCAATTCACAGCAAGTTGGGCACAGACATGAGTGGAAGACTCAATTCAACAAGTGGAATTGAGATCACTTGATTAAACAGTGGGGGGTCACTGGTGCGCAATGAGACACTTTCATCCTGGCCAACAGAAAACCTCCCTTCCCTGAGCGATGCTAGATCAAGCTGTGCGTCGCCGTGCGGGGCTGCCGGCCACAGTCGTCATTGATGGAGTTTCTGGAAGATATCCGACCTATTCAATTTCTGTGAAATTTGCCGTGTGTCGGCCGTGAATGGTAGTTTCCTGTGTCGACAGATATATTTCAAGAAACTTGCAGGCCACGTCGGGGATTTTTGAATTGGATATTCCCAATTAGGACAAGTGGACGGCCATGTCTGGTCATTTATGTTTTTTGACAAGTACACATCCGTGCACAAGATTATGTCTGTTTTCGATGGCAGACATGCATCCGCAAATGGCCAGATACAGTCCATTTTCGGATTTGTGCACTGTAGTGACCACCCCGTAAACGCAACTTTTCATGCAGTGAGAACAGCGCCTTAACAGATTGCAGACTGTGGGGCCCATTTATACACTGGAACAGTGCCTTAACAGATGCCAGACTGTGGGGCCCATCCATACACTGGAACAGTGCCTGAACAGATACCAGACTGTGGGGCCCATCCATACACTGGAACAGTGCCTGAACAGATACCAGACTGTGGGGCCCATCCATATACTGGAACAGTGCCTGAACAGATACCAGACTGTGGGGCCCATCCATACACTGGAACAGTGCCTGAACAGATACCAGACTGTGGGGCCCATCCATACACTGGAACAGTGCCTGAACAGATACCAGACTGTGGGGCCCATCCATACACTGGAACAGTGCCTGAACAGATACCAGACTGTGGGGCCCATCCATACACTGGAACAGTGCCTTAACAGATACCAGACTGTGGGGCCCATCCATACACTGGAACAGTGCCTGAACAGATGCCAGATCATGGGGCCCGTGCTGGGATTTTTCTTTTGCATCATAAAATGTGTAGGCTACCACGTAATATATGTAGTGATGGCCGGTGTGCTGGAAGAAGTGGGGTGTACAGCATTACTTGTCCGTTTATTTAGCTTGACTAGCCTAACAATCAAACAATGAATTTGCTGAATAATCAAAACCAATATGTAACCTATAATGATTAAGAAATGATAACGACAAGGAGACAACTTGAGGATCAGGCAATAATCCGAATGTGTTAAAGAATGTTATTCATTTTAAGGCGACACTCAAATTAGTCAAAGCGATTTAAACAAAGCACAGATTTAAAGAGGACAGTCTCCTAAGTGTCTCAAACCATTGAGCGCAATGCATAATTCAGGCTAGAAAAACGAATTTACAAAAATCTATGAAAAAATGTTATCATGCGAAGATTCTGACTTTTAAATGCTCCATGTCATCATAAATGTGGATATGGAAAAATGCAACACAAGTTTATGATGCACAGAACAATAATGCTATCTCAAAATAAATTGGTAGCCTAATAATTTACTTATTGTTATTGGTTATTGAGCGACACAGAATCAATTGTTTGATTGACAATCAGGCAAAGTAAACCGATTGAGATTGATCATCCGTTAAAGGTAAGATTACAGAGGGCCTAGTTCTGTTCCCACTGTACGAAACTGCCTAACAGGATGAGCCACCCAGCAGCCCACACATAAACCATCCTAAATACCAAGAGGCATATATTCATATAAATTTATATCCATCAGAATAAATGTTCAGGGCAAGAGTAGATGTGCAGCTGCTGCATAAAAGCTCCGTCTGGACTACTCTTTTTGGCATTAAGAAGTGGGAAAAACCACAAAGGAGCTTCGAATCCTCTGTGGCACAAGGCTATGACTGGGCAGTCTGGCTGCAGTTACAGTTCTGCTTACATAAAATGTATCATCTTTGTGTATTCTTACATTCTTATATTCCATTAAGAGTTTCAGAACAACATTATCAACCAAGATGTGCTTCTTTGAGTTGGCATAATCAATGTTACTGTTATGGAAACATTATTTTCTATTCCATTATCTTTCTCTCACCTCAGATAAACTAAGGATAATTAATATTGGTTTGGATTATTCAGCTGAAGACTGAAGTGTATTCATGCAGTGAATCTACTGTAAATATGTGCAAATGATGTATGATCCCGACTGTGCATGACATGAAGTGGTGGCTAAGAATATGCAGTGTAGTAGGATTATGTTATTTTTCCTGGTCAGCCTTTAAACCAAGTTTTTGTTTTATTTTTTTTCTCATTGACTGAAGTGAAAGCCAGAAATAACCCAGAGGTGATTCTTAAGGTTTCTATAGCAACCCCAGCATGTTGGTTTATTAAGGTGGCTTTTATAACCTGAGCAGTTTTATCTTTAATCAAGACACCTGTTTCATTTTGAAAAAGCACCTGTTGTGTACTGCCAAACATTATAAATAGCAAGGACTGTATTTTCCTAAGGGTGAATAAAAAAAATACAATTAAGATAATTTTTATGGGATTATCTTTGGAAACCTGTGGCCTTTTGAAATTACACTGAGCTTTAAAGCACGTAGCATCGCCACATCTGACAGTTCGCATAAATTAGAGGTGAAATCATAAAAATGTCCCCCTTCCAATTTGCTGCTAATTGAAAGAAACCCTGCGGATATTTGTCTTCCAAAGCTTCTTGCGATGCTACGTGCTGAACAAAGGAAGTCTCCGTTCGGGTCACATGACCTCCGGATCTCTCCACAGCGCTGCGCGATGGCTCCTCAGGAGCAAGAGGTGTGGAGGCTTCACAGGCGAGACACGTCGGCCCTCGCATCAAAAGCTGGCGCTCTCTGAAAACCCGCCAACCCGCCGCTTTCCCTGTCTCCCGCAGGCCGCCCGCGCAGCAGCCATTAGGGCCTCAGGAAGCTGAGTGTGTTCTTAATTAAGAGCGGAGAGGACTAATGTGTCTCAGGGACGTCTGCGATATGCAGCAGTCGAATTGTAAAATGTTAACAAGGGGGATAGTGTTTGTTGTTGCATGATTCTAGGGGGGTTCAGGGGGCATGTTCCCTGTCAGAAATCTTTTTCCAAAATCACTCTGAAATTATTAATTCTGAGAGTAGAAAATGACTTTATTTAATGGCTGTCATGGATGCAATTTGCCAGCCTTAAACTAAAATGTGTAAGTGATTGAAGACCTATACTACTAATAACATGGAAAAAGTAAAATTAAAATTAAAATAAATAACTTATAACATAAGTCAGGCCTGGAATTATAAACTTTTTTATTTTTATTTGCGGGGTCTCTAGGAGGGTCTGGGGCCATGCTCCCTAGTGAGAGAATTTTTCCAAAAATCACTCTGAAATGGTTAATTCTGATGACTTCTGAGAGTAGAAAATTATTTTTTTAATCAATTACATGGCTGTCAGAATTGGCCTGTAAGAGAATTTTTCCAAAAATCACTTTGAAATGTTTAATTCTGATGACTTCTGAGAGTAGAAAATTACTTTTTTCAACAGTTACATGGCTGTAGTGGATGCATTTTTTCAGCCTTAAACTAAAATGTGTAAGCGATTGAAAACCGAACTTCCTCAGCTTCAACGCGCTTTCGCAAGCCCATGGAGGTCCAGGGACGAGGTCAATCACTTTCTCCATATTCTATGGCTAAAAGGAACATTAGGTCGAGCTACATGCAAGCCGGTCTCCCCTTCTCTGAGCGACCCCCTATTTTGTCATCAATGGTGGCAGGCCCATGATAGGGTCTGGCTTCTGCAAGGCTGTGTGAGCTCTGCTGAGCTGCTGACCTCCACAAGGCGTACTCCCTCCGAATAGGTGTTGCTACAAAAAGTTTGTCGGACTTTGGAAAGTTTGAGTGTTACTGTGCATTTAGCGTGTAATTGAGTCATCAAGGGTCTGAGGTATCAACCGAGCCTCAAACCATCACTCTGCTGCCAGATGTGCAGTAGATATGGATGGATGACTTTATGGGTTGTTTCTCCTGACAAATTTTCCTATTGAACTTTATGGAAAAATAAGTCAGGAGAAGAAGCCCTTCAAGTTATCCATCCATATCTACTGCATACCCAGGTGAAAACGTAGTATACCTTAGTGTAATAAAAATATAATTTAAGTATACAAAGGTTATTACAAGCATACTTTTCCTTTTTGTATGTAATTTGAAGTATGTTTAAAATGTACTTTTAAAACGTGTACTTCAAGTATAGTCTCAAACACACAGTAATACTTTTAAGTTAGTTTCAAACGCACTGGCGACAAAATGAAATATTACTGCAAGTGCATTTAAGATACCAACAAATCATACTTTTTGTTAGTGCACTTAAATATAGGTACACTAAAATAGTCCCATTTTAACATACAGACATAATGCACTTAAGTATACTAAAAATAGTCCCATTTTAACATACACAGTGCACTTGAAGTACATTTAAGTACGACTTCTAAGTTCTACTTTTAAACTTTTAAACAACTTTAGTGCACTTAGTATACTTAAAGCACTGCCAATTTAGCACAAAGTACATAATTAGTACAAAAACTACTAAAAATATACTTTGAAAAAGTATATTTCAAGTATAATCTTTTTTCACCTGGGTATCTGGGAGCAGAGTGATGGTTTAAGGCTTGTTTGATACGTCAGATCCTTGATGACTTAAAGCCATTTAGCCAACCATGTGTTCTATTATACTATTCCAGTGTAATTTACAGCTAACTCTTGTCCCATCCCCAGGTTATAGTATGGTTTGTATCCTTTCAAACTCAAAGTGCTAGAGTACAGAACCAAAATGTGTCACTGTCCAATGAATTATGGTGCTCACTGTATGACACTAAATGTATACTGCCTGCCAAGTTGCCGTTGCACCCGTCATGCATAGTGCCCACCGTACAAGCCTCTGGGGGCAGTGTTATGATCTTGGGTTACTTCAATTGGTCAGGTCTAGGCTTAGCAACATTATGCAGCAATAAAGTGAAGTCAGCCGAGTACCTGAATGTACTTAATGACCAGGTTATCCCATCAACGGGCATATTTCAGGACGACAATGCCAAGATTCATCAGGTTCAAATTGTGAAAGAGTGGTTCAGGGAGCATGAGGAATCATTTTAACTCTATAGGCTTTGGCCCCCTAGTGGTGGGACGCATGCGGTCCAATTTTTTATAGTGTTCATATTTCTCTTAAATTCTAAATTATAACGTTAATAAAACACGGAACTTTCGACGCAAAATTGTTAAAAACAGTCACAGCCTGCGAACACATTCGTTTATATGCTTATCAGCTCTCAGGTTACACTACAGAGCCATAAAGCAGCAGGGTGCTAATAGCCCAACCCACTTTTTTTATTTGTTTACAGCCTTCACCTCGCCGCAATCACAGGCAATAAAATGCGTATCACAAAAGCTCTTGGTACCATTTCAACACGCTAAAAAATCAAGATCCGATTCAGGAACAATTGTATATTATTGAAAAGTTGTATAAATAAACATTAGGTGTTTTTTTCCCGTGCTCACTTCAGTATGCATACAACCGATATACTTCTGGTTTTGTATAAATACATTTTATTTTCTACAAATTCTCTTGATAAACATGTTTAAGCAACCAAATACCATACCTGGTTATGCAGTTATAACCCTTTTCTGAAGAATCCTCAACGTTTTTTCGTAACCCATTTATCCATTATCCAGGAAAGTCTCAATTTCCACAGTGCGTACCCTTCGCTTTTGCGTTTGTACTACGTTACTACCGTTGCGTAAAAGCATTACTAGACTGCTACAGGAATGATCTAACGTAAAACACGTAGATTATCTTCTACGGGGGTTCCTGCCCTTTCAAACGAAGTAAAATATGTCATATTCAAGCAACTGTGAACGGCGCTGTATCCACGCGTAACGACAACCCATAGGGCAATCGGCTGTGCGCTCCTGACTGTCGACAGCATCAGATGACGCCTGTGGCCATTTTGACTGAGTTTATCCTGTAAGGGATGGGCTGGATTGCTGTTACAAGTAAGTTTGTAGTCTATCCAGATGTATTTAGCAATGTGTAGCTTTTTTGTGAGCTGAAAAAACGTCACAGACCAGTCTTTCTCTGTACGCAGACACGGGCAGCTGTATTGGTGCAATTGCGCTGGTGATGTCTTTGCTGCTTCAAAGTTTACGATTATTTTATACATTTATACGCGAACGTGGCAATCAACGGTGGAAAGAAGAGCGCTTATTTCACGGTTGCTCAGGTTTTGGAGGTGAAGAAGTGTCCCAGAGGCGAAGAAGTCTGTGTTCTGGCATAGCAATGACTCTGGCATGGACCCGTGCCTGGACATGTAAGTGTTTTTTAAAAATATATAATACAAATTATTATTATTATTGTTATTATCATCATCATAATCATCAACAGTATGGAGCGCTATTATCTAGAGTATTTTTAGTTTGGTGATAAATGGATTCTCGCAGGAGTTCGCTAGTTTCTATGGTGTCACAGGCTGGTAAGGAGCGCCTGCTGTTTGTTTGTTTTCTAGCTTTCATTCGCAGTTTCTTTGTGCAGCAACCAACACAAGGGCTAGTTGTTGAATTTACGCATGAAACGACATCCATTCTCAGTACTTTATTTCACGGTTCAGTCAAGACATTACAGTATTATAATAATGTAATTTAGTTCGTGCAAGCTGACAAACGAATTCATAAATCCTAGTTAGCTACGATTGCTAATTATGTTGGAGCTAATATCAGACGTACTGTGGATGTAAGATTTTTTAATGTATATACGTATATATAATATATATAATATATATATATATGTGTGTGTGTGTGTATATATATATATATATATCTATATATATATTTTTTTTTTTTTATAAAATAAAATTTTTTTTCCACTTAATTGTAATACTTGCCATATGTCTTTTTGAGATAATTTGTGTTCTCATTTTTTAGTGATTCTACTTAGTAATGTACTTGAATCTGTCTTTTTCAGGGAGGACAGTGAAGACACCCCTCCCCCACCTAACACCTCTGTCGTAGGAGGTGGTAACAGACAGGTTTGCCAAATAGTGATGTATAATTCATTACTTTTGCTGTAAAAAGTCAAGTTGAAGGCTTGTTATAGATAAACCTGTTATTCTGCTGGCTTATGGGGCTCTGGTAAATCTAACTTTGAAGTACAGTGCCATTTTAAATGTAAAGCAGATTGGTTGGATAACATTAGGGTAAGTAATCCTTTTCGGAGAGGTATTTGGGCACTTTTGGGCACGCTTTGTAAGAGAATACCCTCATACACATAAACACAAAACATGTGTAGGTTAATTTTCTTCACATTCTGTATTACAAAAAATGTTTTAAAAGAAAAATAAAGTTTTCTGATGATTGACATGCCTAGACAGAAAGATATGCACATGTTTTATATTTGGCGACGTTTGGAAACGTTTTGGGACACCCGGGCCCCGTTTTGGTAAAAATACCAATGCATAAGGAAAGCCTGTAGATATCTTTACCAAATTCTAAACCCAAGTGGACAACATATCAGTGCACTAGTGTAAGGAAGTCTGGCTTGCTCCAGTACTTTGAAGTTGAAATATTCAGTGCTAAACTGTAAAAACACAAGGCGTTTTGTACTTTTTTTTGTTTTTTTTATGTGTATTATGTATAAACTGTATGTGACCATTTTTACATAAATTTATTCTGATGCAAATTTCTGAATGGTACAAGCCTCTTCTTTCCTTGAAACTTTCAACCATGGATGTGCAGTGAATCGTTTTTGAGATATTGGCACTTAATTGACACTAGTAAAAACTAGGCGAAAATTGTATAAAATAGGCCAAAGTAAATAGGGTTAACACGTGAATTGGCCACCAGAGTCCTGACCTTAACCCCATTGAAAGTGTTTGGGATGTGCTGGAGAAGACTTAACAGAGTGGTTCGACTCTCCCTTCGTCAATACAAGATCTCGGCCAAAAATTAATGCAACTCTGGATGGAAATAAATATTGTGACGTTGCATAAGGTTGTTAAAACAATGCCATGACGAATGCGCGCCATAATCAAAGCTAAAGGCGGTCCAACAAAACATTAGAGTTTGTTTTGGCCAGGCAGTGTAAGTAGTGTGCCCTGTTTGTCCCTTAGCATCTCCAAAATTGCTAAAATGTGCACTGCTGTAAATCATAAATAATCATAACTTGAACTACAAATCAACAGTTTTGAGTCATGAAACTCACTTTTTCATAATTTTTCAGTGGGAATTACTATCTTGTCATCAGTATAGGGGGATAGATACACTATATGGCCAAAAGTATGTGGACACCCCTTGGTGTGGGGCTGTTTTTCATGGTTCAGGCTAGGCTCCTTAGTTCCAGTGAAAGCTAATCTTAACACTACAGCATACAATGTCATTCTAGACAATTCTGGATTTCCAAATTTGTGGCAACAGTTTTGGGAAGGCCCTTTCCTGTTTCAGACAATGCCCCATGCACAAATAGATATCAGTGGTCTTACCAGGTTCCTGAGTATCTTCCCGAGTTGTTGTTTGTTTTCTGAGTATCCGTTTCTTAGTTTTGTTATCCCAAGTCCATTTCCTGTCTATTTTATTTTTGTATTCTGTCTTCATTTTGTTTTCTTTTTGTTTCCCTTTACACCTCCCTGGTTTTGAACTTCTGCCTGTGTTCTCGCGACCCTGATTTTGTACTTCTACTGTGCCTTCCCGGTTCCGACCCCAGCCTGTTCTGTGACTACTCTTTGGACTCTGTTTATGTACCATTGCCCTGTCTTCCCGGTTTACGACCCTGCCTGTTTTGTACCACGGATTGCTGCCTTGCCCCTATATTAAACTTCGGTTTTCCTACTTCCCGCCTGTTATTGGGTCCTGTTTCCCACATACCGTAACAACTTTGCTTTGTTGTAGTCTGTGTGTTGTGTAAGCTACTTGTGTTCTTGTAGTGTAGAATACTTTTGTCTGTGCTTGTATAATACAGGTGTGATACCCAGAAGTAGCCAATGTTAAACAGACTCGCAAGAACTGAGCGTAGGACCAGAGGTAGAGGATATTGGAGGCCAATTGACCAGAGTTTTGCTTTGTGCAGACTTTGGTATTCTGAATTCGGGAAGGTTGGTTACAGTGGTTCCAACGCTTCTCTGTACAAAACCGCCGGCCATCGTGTCTCACCATCTAATTCTCTTTGGATTCTCGTTGTTTTCTGAAGACATTGGAGGCAATTTAACTGGGGTTTTGTTTTGTGGAGAACTGTGTCGTTCTCATGTGGAGAACTTTTATGGTGTTCTCAATTCGGGAAGGTTGGTTACAGTGGTTCCAACGCTTCTCAGTTCAAAATAAATAAAAAAATTCTAGCTTTATGGCAAATTGGTGCATGAAACATTAAACATGACTGAGCCAACTATGAACACTTACACTAGAGTATGCAATGGACTCAAAATGTGAAAATAACAACTCATGTACATAATTGAAATATTACAAGCAGTAATACTTACATATCAATGAGGAAATATTCGTCATGTTCGTAGGCATATTCTCTAATAGAATCGATATCATGATGATATCAAAATCCATGTAAGCAGAATTTTCTCTAGCCATGCTGAGAACTTGACCAAATTAGTAAAGTCTTGCGAAAAAATAGCAAGAAAACAACACTTATGTCTCCCCAAGCGAATGTCAATTCCTGCATATGCTTTATTTCTTCACGTAAAACTATCGATACAACTAAAAATGCTGTTATGCTGGATCAGGGTCGATGGTAGGTGGCAGAACGGCACTTTTGGGATAGTCTTGGAAAAAAAGGCAGGACGGCAAGACAGCAAATAAAATATACGTTGCTATGGTGATGTTGCTAGGTGATAGGTGTATAATAGGTTGTTGCCGGTTAGTGGCATATGAACACAAGACAATGTCAACAACAAAGATTTCATAAGCTTTGTTAATTTCATTAATTAGACGAAGGCTGGTTTGACAAAAGTAATGATAGCCTAGTACTAACTTACGTGCTGAAATGTACCCATGGATTGGTAGCATTCTCAAACAGCTTTAGCTCGCTAGCTAGCTAATTTTACATTGAGTACCTCCACGCAACTCCGTACTGATTGATCGCCATATGGCTGCTTTTTTACATTGTCACGGTAAGTTTTTAATGAGTCATCATAAATCTCTGTGTGCTGTTGTACCAATAAAATTTATTTATCCTTGTCCACCATGTTTTGTTGTGCCACATAGTAGAAGCCACAAATGTAATAATTGACCACAAATGTAATAAAGCCCTCAAGTGTAATAAGGGTTTGACCACAAATGTAATTATTACATTTATTACATTGGTGGTCAATTATTACATTTGTGGCTTCTACACATATCCCGTTTGAAAATCCATTGAATATAATGGTAAAAGTTATTTTATTATTTTAATGTTGATGGCAAGTGCCATCTGCTGTTGCCATTGACGGAATTATTTGCCTTCCTAACCAAATTTTACCATTGTGCTCTCATCCACTATAATGACACCCATTTGCTGTCTACCGTGATCCATGTGAACGCAGCATTACGCTCGCCTTTAATTTATTGTTCCAAGCATCCAATAAGACATTGCAAACACAGTTTGGAAGCTTATAATGTCCACTATTGGAAAAAAGAGTTATCAATCAAACCAGAATGAACTGGAATGAATTAGAACTGTATGAACAGCTTGGTGGTGTATTAGCATTTTAAACAGGTGCGTATTTCTCAAACAGATTGTCCAAGACAATAAATAACCACTGAATCGTGAAAGGAACCTGTGTATTCATAAAACAAATGGTAGGATTGTATATTTATTCCATATTTAGTAGCGGATATTGATAGTAGAATGACATGGTACAATTACACAAAAATTTCACTTGTTTTTCATTTTGCTATTGAGTGAGCAATGTTTTTCACCGCTATACTGTCTTACCGTCGAGCTGTTGTTGGCTTTATCGTGTTTCTGTGACAGAAAACAAATTTTTGGTGGTGGAAGAACAGTTTTATGAACTCCCAGATAGACGCTATTGTCCACTGTGTCACGCATGTGTAGGTAAGGTTGCAGGTGAGACTGGGTGGGGGGTTGCTTGTTAAATGGACTAGCTACGCGACAACAGAGTGGCATTTAGAAACTGTATTCGGTATTGTTGTCAGGAATCACGCTCTAATAAAGGTAGGGCACGGAGTTTGTTGTTTCCACTCATAGTTTGGTTGCAGGAGCAATGAATACCCCAGTTGAGCAATATCACGACGCCGGCGCCATGGCCACTAGGGGGTCTGCGCCATAGACTGTATAAAAATATGGACAAAGCCACTGTGACGTCACCCATTGCCTTTCCACGGCCTCGTAAAAACTGAATTGAGGCTCCAGATGTCTTTTTCGCCGCCCGTTTGTACAAACTGCGTCTGCTCCGTGGAGCCGAAGAGGACTCAACCTGTCCCTCTGATTGGTCCTGAACAAATGTTAATACCCTGTCCAAACGACACAATATTTTTTTTAAATTAGGACATGCAGAGGCATTAGATGAAGGAAAGGCACCTATTGCAATGAAATTTTTTTTGTGGGAAAATTGACTTACATGGTGAAAGACCTATACTGGAGCCAATCGTAGTGGCACTAGTGAGCAACGGCACAATTGCCGCTCCCAGCCCAACCAGGAAGTGAGCTTCAAAACGAAAGCCCAGTCTTGGCCCCTTGGTCTGCGCGAAGGGGTTAAGACCAAACCTCCAACAAATGTATTTTATGCTTTTACCCTCAAACCTATGATTGGTGCAGAAATTAGGTGCAGATTTAGTACAGAGGCACAGCGATCAGAGTGTGTGTGTGTGCATTAAATGTTTTCACAGGTCCAAAAAGTGGGACCCGTTCTGAAATGGACCCGTGGCTCTGTTACCCGAATCCGACCCGCATAAATTAATTTTAAAAAAACAAAGACCCATTCAGAAATGGACCCGAGGACAGCCGGACCCGATCTGGACCAAGATCTGGATCTGAATCCACAGTCATGAAACGCAGCTGGTTTGGACCTACACCGTGCGCCATGAGTAGGCTAAATGACTTACAGATACCGTAATGATGAGTGAATCATATTATGAGATCTTGGGCAGAGGGTAGCTAACTAGCTGTTTAGTTAGCTAGTTTATATCAATGAAACTAATTTTTAAAATGTCAGCTGCATTTTAATAGCCTATATGCATTATAGCCTAATTCGTAGCCTACTAATTCAACCCATCTCAGCTTGCAATTGCATTTTCACAATTTCGTAAAAGTTTATCCTGTTGGGCCTATTTCAAAGATTATTATGATGAAAATAAATTATTATTTTCACAACGAATGCATCACAAGAAAGTTTCCACATATGCCTCCTGTATGAAAAAATACAAGCTATTGGGTTATAACAATAGGCTAATAAAAAAGCAAGAAATGTGAGTGATCGCCTATTAAAATCAAAGTTACAAAATGATAAATACAATGCAGTTATGCTATGTAAGCAAGTTTACGGAGGTTCCAAACGTAAATGGATAAAGAATCTATTCATAATTGGCCTACCTTTTCGAGCTTCCACACACTGTTTTGGCACAGAACTGCCAGCATGTAAATAATAAGACATATTCAGTAAATAATTTACACAATAGTGGGGTTTCACACAAAATGATTATTTCTCAATGTGAACCAGCTGTCATTTCCAATACTGTCATGGTTTTGGGTGGCTTTGGCATTCAGCTCTTTTCCTTTCCACTCCTGCTTCACTAATTCAAGTTTGCCACGTTTATTTGGCTAAATATGTGCACATTTCACTCTACCTGCAACTCCTCCTGTGTTCATTGGTTCTGAGGTTTGCAGGTGTGTTGATTGCATTCGCTGTTGCACTTGTCGAACCTTACTTAGGGTCTTGGTTCACAGAGAAACGGCGCTTTAGTGACGTCTATACATGAAGAGCCTGTATTTGTATTTAACCAGTACTTTTCAGTACTCTGTACTTTCTATAATGTCAAGTACAATTATTATCTGGTCACGTCTAGTAGATAATCTCTTTCTTGAGTTATAAAAAGGAGGTTTGGGTTTAGCACTTCCCTGACTTCTTTTAGACAGGAATTGTCACGGAGGTGAGAGATTAGGAGGATATTTCTTACTGCAAGTCTGTGCAGTTTATTCTCGCTCTCTCTTTTGTACTACGGAGTTTTAGAGTGCAGTGCCCAGTGTTGGGGCTGTATCTGCTCGCTCCTTTTTGTTATTGTCATTCTAGTTTCGTTCAGAGCTTAGAAGCTATTTTCACTACTCTTTCTCCTCAGTTCGGAATCCTCAATTTGAGGTTCCTGCTTTAGTTGGGATATAGAATCTTTTCCCTTGGAGTAGAATCTTTTCTGTTTGTTTATTTTTTTCCCTTCCTCAGTCTCGTAAGAGATTTATTGGCCGATCTCACCTACTAGTGAGTCGCTTTATTAAGATCCCTGTTTGGTTGCGTCTGGTCTCCGCCCCCAACCATCAGAGTACACTAAAGCCAACATGGACGTACCAGCAGCTGCAACGGGATTAGAATAAGCGGTCGCAGCTCAGCAAGCTGCATTAACCGCTCATGACAGGGGTTTACAAATTCTTCAGGCACAACAGACAGCTACTCAAGAGCAGCAGGTGGCGATGCTCGATAATCTATGCCGCCAGGACGAGAGTCTGCGCGAGCTAGCAGACAGTTTTCGTCAGCTGGCTTGCGCAATGTTATAATGTTCCCCAAGCACTAACACCCCCCCCTGCACACACCATCACCACAAATTGACACAACTCCTGTCTGAGAACATAAATTGCAACTCCCCAACTGGTATTATGGGGAGTCGGGAAAGTGCAGAGGGTTCTTAGTCCAGGGTGAGATCTTTTTTAGATTTTCTCAGCCATCACGGTTCCCGGCGCTTGGGTGGCATTTATTTTATCATTATTAACCGGGACAGCCCTTGCCTGGGCAGAGCCTCTTATTCGGTCGCAGGCACCGGTGATTAATAATTCGAAGGATCTCATGAAGGAAATGGCGCTGTTTTTTGACCACGACATCACCGGCAAGGAGGCAGCGACCAGGTTAACATGTATCCATCAGGGAAGTCAGAGCATGGGAGCCTTTTTGATTATGTTTAGATCCTTGGCTGGTGAAACAGGTTGGCCACAAGCTCCGCTCCTGAAACTTCACGAACGCCCTCTCGGACCCGGTAAGAGACGCATTGGCTACTGTAGAGTCGCTGGCCACTATCACTATGGCCATTCGTATCGATAACCGGGTGAGGGAATGAGAACTAGAGAGACAGGAGAGAAGGAGGCGTCCCACTTCCTATGCCTCTCTTTTTTTCTGTACGCCTGCTTTCCTGGTTTCCTCGCCAGTTTCTCATAGCCAGGAGGAACCGATGCAGGTGGACAGTCCTACCTATGCAATACGCAGAAACCCAAGCCACCCGGCGAAGTGTGTCGGTATTGTAAGAGGAAGGGACACAATATAGGGGAGTGTCCTAAGCTTAAGGGAAATGGGGGGTCTCATGAGTGGAACTTAACCCATTAACCTTTCGCACTTTTATTTCGGTCCAATTGTCGTGGAATAAACGGAACGAAAAAAACAACGCGTTTTTAGATTCAGGAACAGTGGAATGTGTTATTGATTTCAATTAGGCTAAGAATCATAAACTGCCTGTTCGTGTTCTTGCATGGTCTCACTCTGTTACCGCCCTTGATAGTTGTCCGTTGGGCACGGGTTTGGCAAAGGAGGTGACCGATTTTATTTCTCTGCATATTCGTTTTGGCGGTCATTCAGAACGGATTAGGTTCTTTCTGGTTGACTCACCTACCTATCCCCTCGTTTTGGGCCACTCATAGCTCGTCAGACACAAACTACACATTAACTGGGGCAACAAGAAAAATTCTATCCTCCAATGGGGCCCTAAGTGTGGTTCTCATTGTCTACAGGTATTATCGCCTGCTTCCAACTGCCGCTTTGAGACCGAGGCGAGTTTGCTCAGTGGCGATGAGGAGGTGGCATTTTTTTCCCAGCCAAATTGCGCCTTCAGAAGACAGGGAGGAGAGCTTGTTTTGAGATTCCATTTGTGATTGGGAGCCCCCGGTTGACAATTTATCCTCAGGGGATTTCTCCGAATCCAAATTTATCTTTGATTCCATGCCTGACTCCCCTGCGGATTCGGAGGATTTTAAATTAGGGGCCGCACTTGAATTCTCACTACCACCTAAGGTGCCGATCAAATACGCAGACCTTGCTGAGGTCTTGAGTAAGCAAAGAGCTACCACCTTGCCACCTCACAGGCCTTATGAGTGTGCCAATGAGCTGTATCCTGGCACAGTACCACCATCTGGCTCCTTATATTCACTGTCAGCTCCGGTAAGCAGAGCTATGAGGGTGTATGTTCAAGAAGCATTGACTAATGGCTTCATTAGATTATGTACCTCACCGGCAGGGGCAGGTTTATTTTTTGTGGAAAAGAAGGATGGGGGATTGAGACCCTGTATTGATTACAGTGGGTTAAATAACATCACTATAAAGAGTTGTTATCCCCTACCTCTAATGAACTCCGCGTTTGAACTTCTCCAGGGTGCGTCTATTTTTTTCAAACTCGACCTCCGTAACGCCTATAATTTAGTGGGGATACGTAAGGGAGATGAGTGGAAAATGGCTTTTAATACACACGATGGGCACTTCGAGTACCTCGTGACAACATTCGGCCTCGGTAACGCCCCCTAGCGCTAGTGAATGATGTGCGCCGGGAGATGCTGGAGAAATTTGCATCTGACGGCAACACTGTGATTCTGGTGGTCATTGATAGATTTTCCAAGGCGGCAAACTTTATCGCACTGCCGAAATTGCCATCAGCACTGGAAACCGCACGGTTAGTGGTCGACCATGTTTTTAGACCGCACAGCCTGCCCCAGGACGTTGTGTCTGATCGCGGACCCTAGTTTGCTGCACGATTTTGGCATTTTTTCTGCTCTCAGCTGGGGGCGTCTGTTAGTCTGTCTTCGGAATTTCACCCAGAGACTAACGGACAAACCGAAAGCACCAATCAGACATTAGAGAGCACTCTCTGTTGTCTGGCCGCGTCCAATCCGACTTCATGGAGTCGTCACCTTGCTTGGGCAGAATACGCTCATAACACACTGCGTAATGCGTCCATGGGGCTTCCGCCATTCGAGGCTCAGTTGGGGTATCAACCCCCTCTGTTCCCCGAGTTAGAGAAGAACGTAGAGGTACCATTCGCGGGGTCCTTTGTCCTGAGGTGTCAGGCCGTTTGGATGAAAGGTTGTGCGTCTCGGCAAGGCAGAAGGGACTGGCCGATAGAGGTGAGAGATTAGGAGGATATTTCTTACTGCAAGTCTGTGCAGTTTATTCTCGCTCTCTCTTTTGTACTACGGAGTTTTAGAGTGCAGTGCCCAGTGTTGGGGCTGTATCTGCTCGCTCCTTTTTGTTATTGTCATTCTAGTTTCGTTCAGAGCTTAGAAGCTATTTTCGCTACTCCTTCTCCTCAGTTCGGAATCCTCTGTTTGAGGTTCCTGTTTTAGTTGGGATATGGAATCTTTTCCCTTGGAGTAGAATATTTTCTGTTTGTTTATTTTTTTCCCTTCCTTCATCTCGTAAGAGATTTATTGGCGATCTCACCTACTAGTGAGTCGCTTTATTAAGATCCCTGTTCGGTTGCGTCTGGTCTCCGCCCCCAACCATCACAAATACAGAGCGCTGACTAAACTGTCTGTGGGCAAGAACAATATGAACATACCCACACAAAAACAAAGACCACAATTAAATGAACTGGCAAAAAATAATAATACTATGAAGTTAGGTGCTTACACCTGTTTTCAATTTATGTTTGATTTTAACCTATGTTAGGCTACTATAGGCTATAGAGAAGTGAATGAGGCTACATTCACATCGAGAATTAAATCAGCTGATAAATTACGTAAGCCAAAATGACAAATACAATCCCACAGTGGAACCAAAAACGTCACACGCTGATCGCACCTTTGGGCTGTGGGCAGAGGCAGAATAGCCTACCTCTCAAGACGTGAATGACAGTTTGAAATGATTTTTTTTGCCCGGACGCAGAGCGGGCGGGCCTAAACGCCTGAATGTAGGTAACTGACTGGCTGTGTGGCTGCCTGTTCCTTGTTGTTGAAAAGCGCATGCGCAAAATAAAAATTTTGCGGGAAAAAGTTGAAACGCGAATGTGCAAAATTCAAATTTTGTGTAATTACAGTAAAAAAAGTTGCATAAGTTAAGCTTGGGAATTTTGACCAATTTTTTTTGTTGCAAAAGTTAGCCTATAACATGGAACTTAAATTTAGTTGGAAAATACACAACTGCAATTCTAGATCTTGCAGCATGCCTTTCTTAAAACAACCCAATTTAATGCGAATTCAGTTGAATTTCAACCCTGCACTGTGCATTCTTCCATAGAGTACTCAAGTGACTATGTCACACTGGTTTTGGAAGTGACTTCCCCATAAATTTAGACCATATACATTAACTAAAATTTACTTTTAAACAATTTCTACTGATTATGTCTTACCATCAATTTCCTGGATTTTTCAATATAACAAAATATGTAGTTTTTCTGGACCAGCTTAGAGTATATTTTACGTTTTAGTATTTTTTTGTGAATATACCAGCGCTGGCACTGTTTAAAACCTTGACGTCCCATAATTCCCTCCGGACAGTTCAATGAAGTAAAATGGCCAAATTAGCAAGGTGGTATGCACTGCCAAAAATGTCTAGACGAGATGATGATATCTGATTGGTCGAAAACCGACCATCCGTTGCAGTAATGGATATGTAGTCCATTAAAGTGTACTACAAACCGGACTATTAATCATTACTTTAAAAAATAAAAATTGGAACGTGAAATGTATGCTCTATATCCTTATTAGGGAGGTCAAACCCGTTTTCGTGATTTTTCAGAAAACATATTTTGCCAGCTTATTTTTCATGTATATTGTCCTAAATGCTACAATATAATCAAATAACAATATATAAATCGCTAGCTTGTCAGAAAAAGGACGTTTGTTCGCTTTAAAATTATTTTTTAAATTAGCCTGTTTCACTTCCATGTAATCACTCTCGTTGGACGGAAACACATCATCATCTGTGCTGCTTTTAGGATATCCTTATTTTTTCAACAACAAGAACCGATATTTTGTGGTATTCGTACAGGAAAACTAATATACTCTACACATTTACTCACATATATTGTTATGGCGTGTTGTATTTAATTAAATATGTACTCCCAAAACGCCATACTTGCCAAACGTCTCAGTTTCAAACATGGCGGGTCCCGCGGCTTCAGAATTCCACTGTATTCGCAACAGTAACATTGATTAGCCTACTTAATGCGTCTGGGTCTGACCCATGTTCCCTTTTCATGTTAATAAAAAAAAACACCCATTCGCAATATTAAAATGCTTTATACCATACTGTAGACAAGATTTTGATGAAGATCTACATGTAAAAATGTCGTTGTTCATATGGAGTTTACCGGCGATATGGTCCAGAGAAAAACATAGCAACTAGCGACTTTAGCTGGCACTGGTTATCAGAATTCTCAGTTTTTGGATTCGGAATCTATAAGGTGCATGTTCCCTTTTCATGTTAATTAAAAAAAACACCCATTCGCAATATTAAAATGCTTTATACCATACTGTAGACGAGATTTTGATGAAGATCTACATGTAAAAATGTCGTTGTTCATCTGGAGTTTACTGACCTAGCCACATCAGAAAACATTTCAAAGCGCCTCTTTGCCAGCATATCTTGGACCAATCACATTTGAACAATCGGCATGATGTCAAGACAGGGGTTGGCCTTATTTTTTTGGTGCCATTTTGCTTCTGAAGTGGCTGTAGAATTCTAAGTCCCGCAGGACGCGCGGCACATGTTTCAGGACACCTAAATAGACGAAAGTATCGATACATACCGATCGATTAACACCTAAAACATTTCACAGTGAGTTTTTCTTGTAATAAAATGTGTATTAACGACTTCAATGTGGTTGGATGTTTTATAATGACCCCATTGATTTCGGTACAGCGTTAAGTATAGGCACAAATGCTCGTAAACAGAGTCAAATTAGCATAATAATGTCTGGCTTCTAAAGTTAAAAAATAACATTGTTGAAGTGTAAGTACACTTCTGAAACAAATGAATAGCTTCATCTACTCTCGTTTAGTAGATTTCCTTGTTAAATGACATGTTGGAATGAGCCCAGACGTCAATTTTGTTTTTTGTTTTGTGTGTGGAATGCCCATTGTGATTACATTGCGGGCAGAACGTTCGACCTCCCTATCCTTATACCAAACAGGCTAATCCAGGAACGTTTCGGCTCATTCTATAAATCAGATTTCAAGAAATTGTCGATAGTCTCCCAAGTCCGTTCTATCTGTCATAGGGAATTTACTTCCGAAACCAAACTCCGCTCACGTCTGACGTACTCACTTGAGTACTCTATTACATGTGCAGTGCATTCTTTTATCACATGCACAGATAATTCTTAGCATCCTGCACACTACTGCAAGGCTATTGAGGCCACACTACTGCATTTTAGCCCAATGACTACATCCAGTTTGAATCCATTTTTCTGATTGGTGCGTTCGGTTTTTAAAAAACCTATTTTTAAATTTTTTTTATTCAACATCCATGTTTTTTGTTCAATGAAAGAAGCCATTAAAGTTCTACTCACAAATGTTTGCATGGATGTCTGCTTATGACAAAACAAAATGTTTATATTTATGTCTGCATATGACGAGGTAAATACAGCTAATACAAATAACGCCAACGTTTCCAGTTTATTCCCGTTAATTCCCATATATTCCCATTAATTCCTATGGAAAGTTTCCACCTTATTCCCTCCAATATTCCCGGAATTTTGCAACCCTATTTCTAACCCTGCTTGAGTTTATTGTGGGAGGTCGTATATTGGAGGTGCACAACTGGGGGACTTGGCGCAATGGACACCCTTTGCAGGAAAGTTTTGGCTTTGCTAGCAAACATAGCTAAAACAGCTAACTACAACCTTAACATTTTAACTTTTAATTTTATATGTTTATCATTCAGTATCAGTATGTTGGCCGATACAAAAGCATTTCATGATGAAATTCTGTGTGAGTTTTGGGTTTAATTTTTATTACAAACTTGTCCATCTCTAGAGAGCCAGTAGAGTATGTAGCATATCTCAACAAATAGGCTAGTACTTTTTTTATTGGTTGCTTGTTTTGTGTTTATTTCACGTGCTTCGAAACAGGTAAACACCCCGTGACCCGCACCAAACTTCACTGCAATACGATTCACCCTACCATGCGATTTGCCCGTGGGTTCCCAGGCCCCTGAGCACCCACAAGATCGGCTGAATGACATAAATAGTTTTCATACCTTGCCGATTACCATAGACTGCTTAGTAGGTAATGCATTAACAATCAATATTTTATTGGTTTTGAGCAAATAAAAAACTTGTTTGACTCATTCCTTTCAGTTTCTTCTCCATCCATATTACTGTATTTGCTGTGTTCCACCGTCAAAACAGTTTGGGTTAAAGTTCCAGATAAATATTTCCATTCAAATGCACGACACCAAGCACTTCGGCAACGTGGGTGACACAAAATATTAATGATTAATCGTGTAATCTTTGTGACAAAGGATTCAAACAGCTACATCAGGTGGTGACAGTTAAGCCATCAAGAGGCATCAGCCAATAAAGGCGTCATCATGAACCAAGGTCAATTGGCTGCAATGTATAGTCTTTCTCATAACTAGGCGTTAGCACCCAGTGAATAGGCCTGTTGTTTCACCAGCGGGAGGGGTGATACTTTAAAATCTTCTATTCATTGAATTAATGAAATTGTCAGATCACTCTCGTACAATAAACAGAGCCAATAGCTGTTGTTCCATTGAACTAACGTATACATTTTTTTCCCATCATACAACAATGCCGGATTGGCAACATAACACATGCACAGGGGTTTAGACCACTCCCTCTCAATGTTTCTTCCTTTTTTCCTCCCTTTTGTCTAGCCCAGGACAAGAAAGACTGCTTAACATAAACAACACAGATTGTCAGAGCCAATGAGGAACTAGTTGATTAATAATAATTTAATTAAAAATGGGTAACGATAGTTTCATTTAAGTTCATGAAGTTCATATTAGTCTGAAATGCATAATTTAGTAATTTATAAATTATAAAAACATTTCTATATTTTTGGACTTCTGACTGTATAAATATGACGTCATTGTTGTAACTTTGGTTAGTTTGGAGTCAGATATTGTTTGAAGCAACACAGTTTTTTGACCGTACACTTGATATTGTAACTTTGTGTTTTCTAATTAAACATATAAAAGGAAAGTTATCTTGTCTCGTTGTTCGCGTTGCGAATACTGTTTGTTAGACTTACTCCAACAAGTGGTACATATACGGTGAAGAAAAATCAAACGGAGTGCCACTACACAGATAATGCGCTATATTTATATATAAATATAGGAACTGTTCTACTATACCTCCTCAGAGAAAACTTTTCTTTTTTACTGCGTACTATTTTTTTCTCTCGATATAAAGGCATCAGGTCTGAGCTAGGTTTTTTTCAGTTTTAGATTTATAATATAGGATAATGAATTCATGAATAATTAATTAAAAACATATATTAATAAAAACAGGATCTTCTCGTGTCACCTTGGGTAAGTCAGTTTTAGTTGCAATTAGGCTACCCAAGACCCATGGCTATTATATAATGGGGAGCCTGGTTTGGAGGACCAGACGCGACGGAGAGGGAATCTGGAAGTTAATTCCTGAGAAGGAATTAACCACAAGCACGGATATAATCCGCTAAAGGAAGAAATGAACAAAGGAAATTAAGTACCTCTCACTCTACTAGGAGTGACAAAACCGAGGCAACAGAAACTGAGGAGAAATTGTAACAACCCAGACAATAATGGACGAAAAAATGTGGGCTTGAGTATAGGTATAAAAAAAGAAGAAACGGAAAAGCAGGAACTGTCTCAGAGAGAACAGCACAGGCGAATGGAACCGAGGGACAGAGAAAGCAAAAGCGAAACAGGATCCTGAAAGGAAACTCTAACGCAACAAAGGCTCAGTCCCGCGTTACTCCAAAGCAAGGCGATGGAGCAAAGTGGTCACCATTTGATGCCTAAATCCTATACCATTTACCGGCTACGTGTTAACATGAAGAAAACACTGATGCACCAGAAAACGGATGCTCAGAGCTTTTATAGCCGGCAGGTAACCTAGGACAGGTGCCTGGAGAGAACAGAAGCCTGGAACGGACAACGGAAAAATAAGGCAAGAGCGCCCGCAGAAACAACAAGAGGCTACCAAAACCATGACATATTATTTCAGTTCTGACCCATACCCGAGAGATGTCAGAGTTGTGGATCCGAACCCGCTCGGGTCTCGGGGCCTACCTCAGGTTTTCCAGCCTATGTGGACCCGTGAAGAGCTCTAGTGTGTGTTTGTGTGTGTGTGTATGTGTTTGCGTGTGGATGTGTGTTTCTGTCTGTGTGTGTGCGTGTGCATGCGTGTGTGCATGCGTGTGTGCATGTATGTGTGTGTGTGCATGCATGCATGTATGTGCTTGTGTGTGCATGCGTGTTTGTGTGTATGTGTGTGTATATATCTGTGTGTGTGCGTGTGCATGCGTGCGTGTGTATGTTTTCTAACCAGCTTCATCCATGTAGTCACTTAAAGCAGAATTGGACTTTTCAGTTGAAATAAACAGTAATATAGAAAAATAAATAAAATAATAAGCGGCAGTATTGGAGGGAGCTGTTTCCTAGCAACCTGACTAGGGTTATTGTAGAATCCATGTGATATCTGTTTGCAGGGAACTCATGAGTGTATTTGTGTGTGTGTGTGTGTGTACTTATGGAGTTATGGATTTATGTTTTATGTGTGTGAGCATGCATGTGTGCGTGCATGTGTGTGTATGTGTGTGTGTCTGTGCATGCATGTGTGTGATATGATAAATTGATAAATTGTAAATAATAAATTTACGGCAGGAAGGAACTGTACCCTAGGCTACCACATGCAGCAGTTATAAACTAGGGTCTTCAAGCTGCCTACACAAGCTGCCATAAGAATCCAGTGCAAGGGGACGAGACGAGGCTGTACAGCATGTAGGGAGGTCTAACATCTGCTGAGCAGAAGCACTTTGAGTGGACTGAGCCAGCCTGATGCCATCAGCTGCAAGGATACCCAGCATGGATTTCAGCTGTGACAAAATCCTAGACCAGCCTAGCCTAGTCTAGCCTTGAGGAGTTTATTCTCATGTTATAGATATACCCTTCTTATATTATAGATATACCCTTCTTATGGTATGGATATATCCTTCTTATGTTATAGATATCTTCTTTTGTTATAGCCATATTCTTTCATATGTTAAATATGTATCTGAACAAAAAATGTTTTCAATGTACAAAAATGCCAAGTTACTCATGCATAGCCTACAAACCACTGTCTGTAAGTCATTAATTAAAACTTGCAAAAAATAGACCTGCTGTTAAAAGTATTGATATCAAAATGAGGCCAAGTTACAACAAACTGTCATGGTTTTTGAGCCTGCTTCCACTTTTCTGGCGGTTGTGCGGCTCCTGGCCTCTGGAGGGCACTCTAGTAATTTTCTCCCTCTAGAGACCAGTTTTGGTTGATTGGTTTCAGCCGCATGCCACTATTTAAGCTGGGCGTTACCTTTGTTCAGGGCTTCAGTGTAAATTGTGCTTACACTCTAGCCAGTAATTTGATATAGGAACTTAGCGTGGGCAACTTCTTTTTGCTTATAATGCTAAAGATTGTTGTTCCACAGTTATTCTGAGCTCGGTGGAAATTCCACCTAGAATTTTCGCTATCCTTTTTCTCAGCAGTTTCTTTCATTGGTTTTCTTCCAGTCCTCATGAGGCTGTAACCTTAGTTATCTTTTTATTTCCCTCCTTAGCTTGTAGCTCATTTATGGTACATTGAGCTGGAGGTTTTCGTTTCTTTGGTTGTTTGTTTGTTGCTCGTGATCTCAAGGTTTCTCGCCCGCTTTTCTGGGTTGTTTTCAGTTGGCTTATACGCCGGGTGTTATCTCCCGTAGGAATACTTTTCCTTTTCTGTTTGTGTTTCCCGTTTCCCCTTCCTGTTCGAGACTATTAGTGGTCGCTCCACCTGTGTGGGTAGCTTTTAGATCCCCGTTCTGTCGCGGTTGGTTCTCCGACCCCTTCCCCTCCATCACATTACACTGAAGCCGTCATGGATGTACCAGCGACCCAGATGGGTTTCGAACAAGCTGTCGCAGCCCAACATGCTACATTATTTGAGTCAATTGGAGGTGTACCTGTGGATGTATTTTAAGGCCTACCTTCAAACTCAGTGCCTCTTTGCTTGACATCATGGGAAAATCAAAAGAAATCAAATCAGCAAAGACCTCAGAAAGAAAATTGTGGACCTTCACAAGTCTGGTTCATCCTTGGGAGCAATTTCCAAATGCCTGAAGGTACCATGTTCGTCTGTACAAACAGTACTACACAAGTATAAACACCATGGGACCACGCAGCCGTCATACCGCTCAGGAAGGAGACGCGTTCTGTCTCCTAGAGATGAACGTGCTTTGGTGCAAAAAGTGCAAATGAATCCCAGAACAACAGCAAAGGACCTTGTGAAGATTCTGGAGGGAACAGGTACAAAAGTATCTATATCCACAGTAAAACAAGTCCTATATCGACATAACCTGAAAGGCTGCTCAGCAAGGAAGAAGCCACTACAAAACCGCCATAAAAAAGCCAGACTACAGTTTGCAACTGCACATGGCACATGCAAGCCAAAGAACACCATCCCATTTGTGAAGCAAGGGGGTGGTTTGCTGCAGGAGGGACTGGTGCACTTCATAAAACAGATGGCATCATGAGGAAGTAAAATTATGTGGATATATTGAAGCAACATCTCAAGACATCAACCAGGAACTTAAAGCTTGGTCGCAAATGGCTCTTCCAAATGGACAATGACCCAAAGCATACTTCCAAAGTTGTGGCAAAATAGCTTAAGGACAACAAAGTCAAGGTATTGGAGTGGCCATCACAAAGTCCTGATCTCAATCCAATCCAATTTATGGGCAGAACTGAAAAAGTGTGTGCAAACAAGGAGGCCTACAAACCTGACTCAGTTACACCAGTTCTGTCAGGAGGAATGGGCCAAAATTCCAGCAACTTATTGTGAGAAGCTTGTGGAAGGCTACCCGAAACATTTGACCCATGTTAAACAATTTAAAGGCAATGCTACCAAATACTAACAGAGTGTATGTAAACTTCTGACCCACTGGGAATGTGATGAAAGAAATAAAAGCTGAAATAAATCATTCTCTCTACTATTATTCTGACATTTCACATTCTTAAAATAAAGTTGTGATCCTAACTGACCTAAGATAGGGAATGTTTACTAGGATTAAATGTCAGGAATTGTGAAAGACTACGTTTAAATGGATTTGGCTAAGGTGTTTGTAAACTTTTGACTTCAACTGTATGTGAGATGAGGAGGATGTGAAATGAGCACGCTGGGGAAGATTGCAGACAAGCCGTGCGTCTGCATCTCTATTAGCTTCAGGAGTTTAGTGGCACAAGCAGGGAGGTACCAGTGAGAAGGGAACTGCAATAGTCTGGGTGTGCGAGTACCAGGGCCTGGGCTAGGAGCTGTGTAAAGCAGGTGGTGAGGAAGGAGCAGATTCTGGAGATGTTGTATAGACAGAATCTGCACCTGACTCACTACTGCAATATGGGAGGAAAATGAGAGGGTGACATCATGTATAGGTCAGTGTAGGGAAAGTAAGGGTAAATGTAGTGATTGTTACTGGTCTCTGTCTGAAAGTCAGAGCTCGGGTCCCTGTCTGAGACTCAGACCTCAGGTTACTGTCTGAGAGTCAGAGCTCAGGTCATTGTGTGAGAGTCAGAGCTCAGGTCATTGTGTGAGAGTCAGAGCTCAGGTCACTGAGAGTCAGAGCTCAGGTCATTGTGCGAGAGTCAGAGCTCAGGTCATTGTGCGAGAGTCAGAGCTCAGGTCACTGAGAGTCAGAGCTCAGGTCTCTGTCTGAGACTCAGACCTCAGATTACTGTCTGAGAGTCAGAGCTCAGGTCACTGAGAGTCAGAGCTCAGGTCATTGTGCGAGAGTCAGAGCTCAGGTCACTGAGAGTCAGAGCTCAGGTCCCTGTCTGAGACTCAGACCTCAGATTACTGTCTGAGAGTCAGAGCTCAGGTCACTGAGAGTCAGGGCTCAGGTCATTGTGCGAGAGTCAGAGCTCAGGTCACTGAGAGTCAGAGCTCATGTCACGGTTATTTGCAGCCTTTGCTGGTCTACGTTTTGGCATCGTCAGAACGCTCTATTGGATTTTTTCCGCCTCCGTTCTGTTGTTTGTAGCTTACCTGACAATTATTCCCTACACCTGTTTTGTGTTTCCTGCCGGCTATAAATAGCCCAGGACTTCCGCATTTCCAACACTTCGATATTGTCTTTGCTATGTTGACAGACGAAGTCGGTAAGGTATAGGAATTTCGGTCGCTGCATTTCTGGTTCGTACTAATAGGAAACGCAGCAAGTCCGGTTATAAGATTTAGGATTAGATTGGTTTTCTCGTTCCTTTCCAATCTTTCTTTATCCTTTATTCTTTTCACCTGTTGCCAGTTGTGTTCAGCTCTTTAGCCACAAGAGCTCTGGCTAACAGGTCTTTCCTATTCTTTTACCTCACTCATTTTATCGAGTTTTGTTTTGTTTCACCACCTCTTGTTACGCCTAATTATTTAGTGTGTGAGGTTCTTTTGTTAGTTATTCTCGCTGTTTATCGAGATCGCCTCAGTTTTTGGAGGTTGCTTTGTTTTGCCTTGTGCTAGGGAAGTTTTGCCCCTGATCCTGTGTTTCTCAGTCCTGGTGCGGCTACTTCCGGGTTTTGTGGCGTATCTCTCTAGATAAGCTTTTAGAAATCCTTATCGGTCGCATTTGGTTCTCCGAACCTTACACTCCCCCTCACAGCTCAGGTCCCTGTCTGAGACTCAGACCTCAGATTACTGTCTGAGAGTCAGAGCTCAGGTCCCTGTCTGAGACTCAGACCTCAGGTCACTGTCTAAGAGTCAGAGCTCAGGTCATTGTCTGAGAGTCTGAGCTCAGGTCATTGCCTGAGAGTCAGAGCTCAGGTCTCTGTCTGAGAGTCAGAGACAAGAGGAACTGTTTTGAATAGTAAATAGGTCAAGGGTGCTTTTTAAGATGAGATGCAAGGTCTATTTTTGAAGACAGAAGAAAAACAAATGAGCTCAGGGTATGTTAATGAGAGAATAAAAGTAGGTCAGAGATTGCTCTTGAAAGAGGAAAGAAGAGATATGATTTAGAGAGCATGTAGCTGAGGTGTCAGATTGCAGGATAAAATTTTTTTATTATCTTATTGGGAGGATTTGCAATGTGCTGCTGCTTGCCCATAGCCTTGCTCAAAAAAATTAAACAGATTAGTTTTGGGAAATTATATTAGATATTCTCAGTGTAGGTGCAACCATGCTACTGTGCTGTGTCCTCTGCTTCAGGCACATTCACTGTCAAAACCCTCCGTAGTTATTTAACCCTCTGAGGCCAAGCAGGGTGCCCCCACCATGGAAAGCACTCCTCATAAAAAAACATGTCTTGACGCATCTTTAATCCATAAAATGCGTTTAAAAGCCTGAGCCATCGGTCACATTGTCACATCATATTGGTAAACAGAGGCTGAGATATCTGCATTCAAAGTGGGGTGGGATTTTCAATAAATCTACCAATGAAAACTGAAAAAGCACTCCTTCCATTTGGCCAGTAACATTGACGGGTAACATTCTAGAACCAATCAGAAAGTTGCAATCAAAAACTCAAAAAAAAAGTCCCGTAGCTACAAATAGATACCTCTGTCTTTCTAGACCAATGGGGGGTTGAGATATTCTGTTACACACGATGGAATACTCCTCCTTCCATGCTGTTGTCAGTATTTATTGATTATTAACTCATCCTGATTGTTGACTCTGATGCCTGGTAATTTTATTTTTTGATCTGCTTGGAATTATATAAATACTAATATATTTTGTTTGATGTGTGCTGGTTTTTATTGTTTTATAATGCCAAGATCTTGATGTGACAGAAACATAAATAAAAAGTAATGTAACACATTGGGCCTCATTCATGAAACGTGAGCAGAATCTGTGTGTAAATCATTCGTATTAGCAATTTTGTTCGTATTTTGGCATTCATCAAAGTTTTTGTATTTTCGTATGAACAAACTACACTGGCTCAGGACCATGCGTACCGCGTTCGTATATTCAAAATGCTGCTAAATGTAGCTTCTGAATGTCAATTAGAATATGAATTTATTTTTATTTTCTGTTAAATTAACAAGACTAAATGTAGCTTTTGAAATGCACAATGCAAATATAATAAATTACGATTGTAAAAAGCAAACACTAAATTGATAAAAATATAAAGGCAATATGACTGTAAATATGCTAATTAAAACACACATTTTCAGCAATGAACAAAAGTGGCTTACAGGTCTGTAGCCAGCATTGCGATGGCTGATCTTGCACTGTTGGAGGAGTTAGCATGCGGTGTCCTTTGGAGAGAACGCATCTTTTTGACTCATAATGATCTGTTCTATCCTGCTAATGCCAAACGCTTTTTTGTGTTTTATCTTTTCTTGCACTGTAAATGCTGACCTGTTATTAGTTTTGTGTTCTTGCTGTCACATTTTATATTTGTATGCTGCTTGTCTTGTGCGTGTTACTGACTATTGTTTGGCTTTGCCTGTCTCTATTGTCTGTTGTTGCTGTCTTGTCTGTCCTTATTCTGTTTAATTTATTTTTAACCCTCCCTCCCTATGCCTCCTCAAGAGCTCTTTTGACTCTTGCCAGGCCGTCATTGTAAATAAGATTTCGATATTAATTGGCCTGCCTGGTAAACTAAAGGTTAAATAAAAAAATGTAAAAAAAAATTGGGATTGCGCAGATTTGTTGGCTGAGAGTGGTGAATGGCTGCTTAGCCTGCCCAATGCTATATGTTATAGACTGTACGCATCAAGAATCCATCCAATGATGCGATTGCACGAACAGAAAGGGCTGTCTCTACATTAATGTGCAGCACATATGCCATACGACATGTGCGTTGCTCAACGCCGTGGCCTGGTGGCCGACGACAGCTTCATTCTGTGGGGGCAGTTCAGTTAGCACTTCTAACCTGGCCCAAATGGCTGGCCTATTGGTAAGAATATATTTATCAAATTGCTCATCCTTGGCCACCTCCTGTAGCTGTGGTGCTTTTGTGCTTAGCTATGCGTTTCTTTGCCTCCAGATCCATTTTTATTTTACAAATTTAACAGTTTGTGTGACAGGTAATCCTGCATTGACAGCACATCTTAGCTCCTGCCAGGGTTTTTACTTTACCAGTTCCTATGATGCCAGTACAGACAACACTAAATAATCTTTTTTCCTTTACTGAACATCTGCTAATAAAACTTTGATTTCAGTGTCTGAATAATTATTTTTTTTCATTTTTCTGGGCCATTTTTAATTAGTATGCACCTGGAAATGGAATGTGCAACTTCCATACAGTATATAGTAATTATTGGGTGTGTATTTATGCTCATTGCAATAAGGTGCACGCACCTGTGATTTATGATCAATCGGAATTTATGAATATATGCACGGAACACAAATAAATCTGCCTTTCCCACACGATTTGGTGAATCCAGCATACCGTTTTCATACAAACTTGCTTTGTACGTAAATGTATGGTTATATAGCAGGTAAATCATTCCTATTAGCAATTTTGTTTGTATTTTGTATTCATCAAAGTTTTCATGTCTTAGATTTGTTCATATGTTCGAACAAAACTTACACCTGCTCAGGACCACACGTACTGCATCCGTAAATTCAAAATGCCATTAAATGTAGCTTCTGAATTTCAATTAGAATAGGCCTATGAATTAACTTTTATTTTCAGTTAAATTCACAAGACTAAATGTAGCCTTTGAAGTGCACAATGCAAACAAAATAATTACGTCTGTAAAGATAAATCAATTTAGATTAAGCCTATTAATCTATTGTAGGCTATGAATTCATTTAATTAGACCCATAACTTAATGAATGCTCCCCTGCTATTTTTCTGAATTGATTAAATTAAAATGTTGTATGACGTTAAATATGCTAATTAAAACACACATTTAACCATTGAACAAAATTTGCTATAAAATGACTTACAGGTCTGTATAGCCAACGTTGCAATGGCTGATCTTGTGCAGTTGAAGGAGTTGGCTCCTTAGGAGAGAATGCATCTTTAGGATCGCGCATAGGCTATTTGTATATGTATGACTGTTTAGTCGTTTTCTGGTTTTTATGTAATTTCAAACCACCTCTCACACGCACAGAACACCAACAAAATGACAAAATTAATAAATGAATTATTTTATTTATTTCCAGGCTGCGAGAAAGACCGCAGTGCTTGCCAGATGGAGGAAATGTGCTCATCCGATGCAGAAAGGCTTGAACTTTAACAGTTTGTGTGATGGGAGATTCTGCATTTCCTGCATGGCCTTTTTACTTTACCATGTAGGCTACTTTACAATTTACTTTATGACACCGGAACTGAAAATACAAAAGTTTTCCCTTGATCATCTGCTAATAAACACTTCGATTTCAGTGTCAGAATAATTCTTTCTTTTGCTTTTTCTGGGCCATTTTGACTTCATATGCACCTTTAAATGGAAGTGACAACTTCCACATAAGGCCATTCATGGGCATTTCACTTTTCATTGCAGTTCACACAAATATACAATGAAATGACTGTTTGATGGTTTGTTCATCTAGCTGAGACTGTTCTGAGAACAATACATTATGGCTTCATGGTGAAGGTAAAGGTAGACTAAGGTTATGATTTAAAAGGTAAAAGGACGGAAAATCTGCCTCTGGTCTCTGAGGGTTAATATCTCTCAGTAAAAGAAGAGAAAACAAAAGTGCCCAGCACCCATACCAGACATATTACACCTTTCTCCTGTGTCATAGCTGAAGTTGAGCAGGGCTGGAATTAGTTAGTGCTGAAGCTAAGCAGGGCTGGGCTTGGTTAGTACTGAAGCTAAGGAGGCCTGGGCTTGGTTAGTACTGAAGCTAAGCAGGGCTGGGCTTGGTTAGTACTGAAGCTAAGCAGTGCTGGGATTGGTTATTGCTGAAGCTAAGCAGGGCTCGGCTTGGTTATTACTGAAGCTAAGTAGGGCTTGGCTCAGTTAGTGTTGAAGCTAAGCACAGGCGGGCTGGGTTATTGCTGAAGCTAAGCAGGGCTGAGCTTGGATAGTACTGCAGCTAAGCAGGGTTGGGCTTGGTTAGTACTGAAGCTAAGCTGGCCTGAGCACGGTTAGTACTGCAGCTAAGCAGGGTTGGGCTTGGTTAGTACTGAAGCTAAGCTGGCCTGAGCACAGTTAGTACTGCAGCTAAGCAGGGTTGGGCTTGGTTAGTACTGAAGCTAAGCTGGCCTGAGCACAGTTGGTACTGAAGCTAAGCAGGATTGGGCTTGGTTAGTACTGAAGCTAAGCTGGCCTGAGCACAGTTGGTACTGAAGCTAAGCAGGATTGGGCTTGGTTAGTGTTTGGATGAGAGACCACCTTGGTAAGTGTATCTGTGGTAGGTTATCTGTTTAGTGCAGGGGTAGGCAACCCTGGTCCTGGAGAGCCGCAGGGTCTGCTGGTTTTAGTTGTTACTCGCCACTTAATTGATCAATTAAAGCAGTTGATTACACAGTTAACTCACCTCACCTGATTTCTTTGGTCTAAGTAGGTTCTGTATTTAAGCTTAAAACAAAAACCAGCAGACCCTGCAGCTCTCCAGGATCAGGGTTGCCTACCCCTGGTCTAGTGGTACTTTCTAGGCAGATACAAATTGTTGTTTGTTAGGTTAACATTACCACTTGTTGATTATAAATGGGCCTCTGTGCCTTTTTGGTGATGTCGCATTTTGTTTTCTCTCTGAATATGATCATCTGCTAAGTGATTGTAATGTAATGTAATGTTGGTGGACCAGCAGGGGACAGTCTTGCCTCTGGACCAGACAGGAAACCAGTGTTCCTGTGCTGTAGGAGATGCCTTCTTTTGGATGAGATGTTCGTTCACTGTTGACTCACTGTGATCATTAAGATCCACAGTGTCCTGGCCAAAATCCAAACCTGGCTCTCACAACCTAGCCACCTACTCATATTTTTTTATCTGGCTATATAAACTTTCCACCCCAGCTGATCGTGAGCATTCAGTACACAAAACAACTAGTGTGCATGACCCACTTGAGTGAATAATGTGAGTTTATACCCTTTCTGTGTACATGCTTCAAGATCCTTGTGTACAAGTTAAGGACAGAATGTTCCCTCCCACCCACAATGGTCTCTATAGGAACATTTCTTAAACAAATAATTGTATTCAAGGATCCTTCGCATTTAGAGTCCCCTGTTGATGCTTTTATTTTTGCCTTTCGTTTCAAAGCAAAATAGACAGCAGCATAGAATAATACAGCAAACTGACACACACACACACACACACCTTTGAGCATCAGATGCACTCCATCGCCCCAGTATGCAGGCCAACCTGCATCCTCCAGAACAATATCTGCTATGGATACAACTAAACAAGACTAGACAAGCCTAGCTCAGCCCGGACACCTGTGTGCAGCCAGTGGGTAACATTTGACAAGGCACAGCGGATTTATTACGTATTATTCTATGCTGTTGTCTATTTTGCTTTGACACAAAAGGCAAAAAATATGTTCACACAAGCGTCACTGCTCTAATCACGAACTGCTCTGTGTTTATACACACTTGCTCGGCTGTATGCCAGTGTGGTGTCTTTGCTTGACTACATCTTTATGTGATCAAGTATCATTGTACAAGTTTTTATAACTGAGATAATGTACCAGCATGGCCCTACATAGCTGAGGATGCTAAAGTAATGGACTGAAACGTGGACACGTTGGACTGAAACTCATGCCCCCTCGGCCTTGCCAGAGACGAGCACAGCAGTCTGCACAGGCAATTATAGATCAACAAAAATATGAATTTTGGCAATTAAGGCACAGGGAGATGATTCAAACATCATTGAATTTGCCGATGCCTGAGTGCCTGCTTTTGCCCTGTGGCCAGTGAGTCACCCTCAGTTATTTGCCAATTTGTCACGCTGTCCCATTTCTGCTAAACGCTGTTCATTAGCATGTTGACTGGAACACTCCAGGCAGTGAAACCTTGCAAAGCCTGGCTGTGAGGCTGCACATGATTGGCTGCTGCCTGTGATTGGTTGTAGCACACATGCAGAGATGTCTCCTTACTGTACTGAGGGAGGGCAGGAAATACAGGGAACAGCAGACACACTGGCACTGGCCTGCTCTTTTCTATTCCTCTCTCTCTTTCTCCCTCTCTTTCTCACCTCTCTCTTTCTACCTCTCTTTCCCATTCCTCCCTCTTGCTCTCACTCTTGCTCCCTTTCTGCCCCCTTTCTCTCCCATCTCGCTCTGTCTTTCTCCCATCCCTTTCTCTCTCTCCCGTTCCTTTCTTCCTCTCTCTACTTCTCTTTCTCTTCCCCATCCCCCTCTCTCTCATCCCCCTTCCTCACTCTCACTCTCTCTCTCTCTCTCTCTCCTCTCTGCTGTCAGTGGGAAATTCCCAAGCTCCCTCACTGCCCCTGCAAATTCCACCACAAATGTGTCTCCATCACCATGGAGACTGGAGGGGAAGATCAGCATTCGATCCGAGTCCTGAGTTCACCCCCCCACCTCCCGCCCCCACCCCCAGCCCCTCCCACCCAGGCACAGCATGTTCACTCTCTCTTCATCTGATCACTCTTCACCCTCAGTTGAGAAAAAAACAACAGCCAGGTCTTTGGAAATGTGATTGTTCTCCCATTTAAAATAAGGTCTGTTGCATGATCCCTCCTTCATTAAAAATGCCTCCAGTCAGGAGGGCTGAGATGTCTGTGGTGTCTGTAGGCTCCAAGGCAGGGATACGAAGAGGGGTGTGTAGCTTTGCCACTTCTATCCTCCACAAGCAGCTGCGTTGGTTCACAACATTATTCTGATATGCTTCTTTTTTTTTCAGTCCACCGCAAGTGGAAATGCAGTCAGACCGTCTCGTCCCTCTGTCTGAATCTCTGATACGGAAATCCCACTCCGCTTGGCTGCTTTTGAACAGCATGTTTGTTGGAAAGGCTTATATATTCTGCCCGGCTATGATTGTGAATGACAGATCGGCAGGAATAGTCAAGGTCTTTTTTCATATTTTCTCTGAAGGAAATAGGCATTACTGCATTTGACTGGTGCTCCACACCACAGCAGGACTGACGCTTCATACATTTTGTATATGGTTCCCTGAAGTGTTTTTTTTTTTTTTAATGATTTCACTTTGAATACATTGTAGAAACTCCATGCACATGATCAAGTCCAGACCAGAGCAGTGTGTGGGTGTAAGGAATCAAGCAGATCAAATGAATACGTATGTGATGGTGCACACCCTTACAGAAATGGAATACTATATGTGTGTGTGTGTGTGTGTGTGTGTGTGTGTGTGTGTGTGTGTGTGTGTGTGTGTGTGTGTGTGTGTGTGTGTGTGTGTGTGTGTGTGTGTGTGTGTGTGTGTGAAAGATCACCTTGAAGTGCCATATATTCTTGTATATGCACTGGCATGGAGTACTTTATATCTCTTATACCATGGATACAACTAAAAAACGTAATCTAGCCCCTCCCTCAATTCCCATATAGATCCATTCAAATGCAGAGAGGTTATAGCATCGCTTGTAAGAGTACCAGAAAATAAAATATCAAGTTTTTTGATGTTGTTGGGTCACACACATCGGGAAGTCATGGCATGGAAAAAGGATACAAATTTGAATTTCGTTACAACCATGAAATGTGCATGTAGATCATTAAAATTCAGCAGAAATTGTTCCATTCACGCGCTTTTCTTTGTGCTGAGAATATGTGAATGCAGATATCTTTATAAGGAGTTGAAACTTGCTGATACAGAACAGGCAATATATTCATACAAAGTAATTTTGTCTCTGAAAGGTCAGGTTTACGACAGCACTATAGATTGGGATCATTAACAAAATGTCTGCCTTCACTACAGCAATGCTGTTTCTCTTCGGCCTCTCAACTGGTCTTTCAGCTCATTTTAATAGAGCAAAGGAGCTTTTAACATAGAACATAAGCACAGTGAAGTGAGGAAAAAAGAAAGGCAGTAGAAAAGAACCTGTGGAATGTGTAGAATAAGTTGGAATCAAAGCTGTTTATTGTCTGCTTCACAGGACCGCTGAAGGAAATGGAGAGTTCTTCAAGCGCATGGAAAACATTCTCCAGAAGCGGCAAACCATGGAGCGGACCGCCCAGACTGAGGTACTGTAGGCCCAGCAAAAACACAGACTAGCCACTTTTCCACTGTGGGCCAAAAGCCTTGGAACTAAAGCGCTCGGGCTACAATTCTTGCAGCATTTCCACTGGGATACAGCCAGCTATAACCGTGGCAACGAAGCAGAACTAATTCAAAGCCAAAACGATAAGGTTAACAATGGAGTCGGTAGGCATAGTATGCATCATTGTTCTAACCAATAAAATTATTGATTCATCATTATGGAGAGGAAACAATGTGCGCTGTAGGCCTACTCAATATGTGTGCAGAATGGGCACAACGGCACAGACAGTGCGCAGACAGCTCCATCCAAACTGTAGTTAAAACAGCAAAATTCCTTTCTTATTTTTCTTCCAACTTTTTTCTCGAAGCCTAGGCCCAGGGGTTGACATTAACGGTAGCCCGGTAGCCATGGCAACCAGTCTGTCAAGGATTATTTCGTTTTTGGCTACCATGATTTGCTAGTTGGTAGCCTGACTGGGCAACCATTCCAAAAAAATAAATAATAATATATACATATAATGGATTTCTTAAGCCATATTCAGATTTCTTTTAACTTTTTAAACCTATGTTATTAAAATAATATATATATCAAATAAATGTAGGCAGTCAGATAAAATTGAACATTCTTAACATTGATAGCCAGAGCCATGGTTTTCATTTGTCCTTCCTCATAACTGCATTGTTGCAATTAAATTTAGAACAATGTGGGACAGCTGCGCTCTCTAATGGTGACTGGTAGCTACTGGGATATCATGCCATTAACGTTATGGACGGTTTCCAATAGCCTACGACGAGTAGCCTAATGCAAAACTGACGTGCAATTTACTTGTGTTGCATTTGTAATTTTTTATGTAATGCACAACTGAAGTGGAAATTACTTGGGTTGCATTTGTTATTTTGTTGTGTTTTGGTACAAAACGTGCACTTAATTGCTTTATTAAACAAGGTTCTGGAATGAAATGTACTCTAGGCCCAGTCTAGCCCAGACTGAGGTACTGTAGGCCCAGTCCAGCTTAGACTGAGGTACTGTACGCCCAGTCCAGCACATACTGAGGCACTGTAGGCCTACTCCAGCCCAGACTGAAGCACTGTAGGCCTAGTCCAGCCCAGACTGAGGTACTGTAGGGCCAGTCCAGCTTAGACTGAGTTACTGTATGCCAAGTCCAGCCCAGACTGAGGTACTGTAGGCCTAGTCCAGCCCAGACTGAGGTACTGTAGGCCCAGTCCAGCCCAGACTGAGGTACTGTAGGCCCAGTTCAGCCCAAACTAAGGGAACTGTAGGCCCAGCCCAGACTGAAGTACTGCAGGCCCAGTCCAGCTCAGACTAAGGTACAGCAGGCCCAGTCCAGCCCAGACTGAGGTACTGTACACCCAGTCCAGCCCAGACTGAGGTACTGCAGGCCCAGTCCAGCCTAGACAGGTACTGTACGCCCAGCCCAGACTGAGGTACTGTAGGCCCAGTCCAGCCTAGACTGAGGTACTGTATGCCCAGTCCAGCTTAGACTGAGGTACTGTACGCCCAGTCCAGCACATACTGAGGCACTGTAGGCCTACTCCAGCCCAGACTGAAGCACTGTAGGCCTAGTCCAGCCCAGACTGAGGTACTGTAGGGCCAGTCCAGCTTAGACTGAGTTACTGTACGCCCAGTCCAGCCCAGACTGAGGTACTGTAGGCCTAGTACAGCCCAGACTGAGGTACTGTAGGCCCAGTCCAGCCCAGACTGAGGTACTGTAGGCCCAGTTCAGCCCAAACTGAGGTACTGTAGGCCCAGCCCAGACTGAAGTACTGCAGGCCCAGTCCAGCTCAGACTAAGGTACAGCAGGCCCAGTCCAGCCCAGACTGAGGTACTGTACACCCAGTCCAGCCCAGACTGAGGTACTGTAGGCCCAGTCCAGCCTAGACAGGTACTGTATGCCCAGCCCAGACTGAGGTACTGTAGGCCCAGCCCAGACTGAGGTACTGTAGGCCCAGTCCAGCCTAGACTGAGGTACTGTACGCCCAGTCCAGCCCAGACTGAGGTACTGTAGGCCCAGTTCAGCCCAGTCCAGACTTACGTACTCTATGCCCAGTCCATTTATTTCATGGCGGTTTTATTTCCGAAGGACACTTCGGACATGGCTATATTAGGGCAGTCGAGGTCAGCTTATTTTGGTAGGGTAATGACAGACATCCCCTGATAAAATGTACTATAACTCGCTTCATTCTCAACTAATTTTCATAATATTTGGTTTGTTTTAAACGTGAGAAATTTCTGCATAACATATAACACTTGATCTAAATATACTTGTAAAACACCCTTTTAACGAATCACTTTTCATCACTTAAAGAATAACTTCTTTTTTTTTCGACTTGGGCCTATTTTCACGACCTATTTCCACCATGATGATCGGTAATAATAATACTTTTGTCACATCTTTCATTGCTTAGCTTTGGTCACCCAGAGAAACCCTCATCTCTGCTGTCCAATGAGCCATGCAAACGAGCCTTGAAATGCCTTCTAAATATAGTTTTCCACCAAACAAAAGCCTGATTAGTAAATGTATAAATGTATTTAATAGATACCTGTGAGCAGTTATTGTTCCAAACTTTAATAATAATGTTAATTTTTTACTGCATTATACACCCTGCCGCAGAATGTTATATTTTGAAGTTTGGAGCAAAAAAAAAGTTTGGGGTGACCAAAGCTACGCAAAGAAAGAGGTGACACTATTATTATTTTTATTACCAATCAGCATGGTGGAAATAGTTTGTAAAATAGGTCCAAGTAAAAAAGTATAAACTAAACCAATTTTCATGGAACAGGTTACTTGAATTTCATAGAACAGCTATTTGTAAAACGCCCTTTTAACTACTATACCACATTGCCAAACTGCTCTTTTTGCAATTGCAAAGTGGCAGTTTGAAAAGGAAGCTCTACAAAACCATACTGTTACAAGAACGTTAATCTTTAGAAAAGGTTTAGCAGCATGGATAGTTTTATATTTGTATTTGGAATGTTAATGAGATGAGGCAAAAGTGATTTCCTATGCTTAGAAAGTATTTTGTATTCCTTTTTTTTAAATTAGATTTTTAAAATTGATTTATTTGCACAATTAAATGGAACAAAGAAAAATACATATAAACTGAACTGGGTGAATGCGCCGTTATCTAGTTTTTTATATCTGTGTACTGAGCAACCAATGATCAAAGCTGACCATGCCCCTTCCATGTTGACTGACAGGCAGAATTGTTTTAAAATAAATTAAATGAAAAGGGCCAATGTGCAAAGTGTATAAATAACATGAATAAATGAATAAATCATTAAAAAAAATAAGAGGCATAAAATAATTTATAGATATTTATTGATTTTATTGTCTATTTCATTGCTTATTTATTTATTTCATTATCAATTGTTTATTATTGACAGTTACCTATTTATTTAATTCTGTCACATTTGGTCATCCATATATCTAATTTATCTTATTCAGATTTTACATATTCACAATAAGGGTTTAACCAGGTTTTGCATTTCGGAATAAGGTTTTTACATGGGCTGTATCATAACTGGAATAGTTTTTAGAATAAGATCGGAATAATGATGTGCATGTAAACATGGTCAGAGTCTCTCATGGAAATGAAATATGCAGCAAGATATTCAAATAATCTGTATTATCAAAAGCTGGAAGGATATTGGAACACATATTGGAAAATATCAGTTTTTCATTTTGAGTTATTGCAATATTTAAAACAATACATGGCTATGAAATATATTTCTCATGTTTTCAAAGATTTTGCAGTACAATACATTGCTCAGATGAGAAGAAAAGCATTGAGCTTTTACTGATCTGTGAACTTGCTTGGTTACAGGTTCATTTGAGAAATTAAGAGATGGGACTGTCATGTTGCACCTGAAAGCTCTGTGTCTTTCTCCCACACCACACATGAGGACAGGATGTGAATGAGTGAAATCTATTTGGATGTTTATTTTAGCGAAGATATTTGTATCAGCATTCATATAACATAGTGACAGAAGGGCAGAAAAATCGATAACATGGTGTAAATTGTTACTAATCTTACTTTTGAATGATTCTGCGGTTTGACAGCAAGCAAAGGGCTAGAAATGCAAAAGTGGCCTCATTAGGAAATGAGTTAACCTCACTCTAATCCATAATTTCCCCATGATCCCTAACTTCACTCTAATCCCTCACTTTGATCCCTAAGTTCACTGAAAGGCTGAAACGAATACAAAATATAAAGCCATTGTTCGTCTATACATACAAATCTGTGTATATTCGTATGCTCAAATATGATAATGTTAAGGTTTCCAAAACTGGAATGGACCAAAATGCAGGACTCGGAGACAGACTCAGGCAAAAACTCCGGCTGGAGTGTATGTATTGAGGCGGGAGGTGACAGGACAAACGAACAAGCAGGGAACTGGTGAGGGTCAGGATACGGGGTTGGCGAAACTAAGCAAGACTGGACTGGGGATGAGCTGCAGCAGTGAGTAGGATGCGGAATGACTGGAACCGGGAAGCAGGCTGGACGAACAAAACTGAAATCAGACTGAGACAAACAATGGCCGAGTAACGTCAAACATGACAAAACAGACGGAACAAACTAGCAACGAGAATGACAGAGAAGGCGATATATATAGGGGAGAAGCAGGTGAAGTGGGAGATCAATAATGAGTGCGGGCATAAGGAATGTAGGCGAGTGTAATGAGATAATGAGCGTGCGTGCAAAATGCGAGTGGGGAATGCAAGTGATTGGCTGAGGGATGATTGGGGAGATAAAGAGGAAACGAGCAGGGAAATCACATCCAGCCTGCATGAAACGAAAAGACAAACGAGGTAAAAAGAAAGACATGACATGGAACGAGAAGAATGGGGAAAACAAGGAGAACAAAAGGGAGGTGGATAGGAAGGAAGGCAGCAGATGTAACGGATACACTTCGAAGTAAAGCTAACGTTACTTTTGACTCCAAATAATTATGTATTATGAAACTAAATCTTAAAACCGTAACAGGATTCACTTGCTAGCAGACATACTAATGACTAACGTTAGGATGCTCAAACTATTGATAAATATGATAACATATTTTTATGACATTTCCGCATTTTAGCTGGATTATTGCCATAACATTCATATGTTTATGAGTGCTTGTGTTACATTTCTCGCCTGAAAATAAAAATATTAATGCCGGTGAGCTAGGCCGGGATATCAGCTGTTTCTTCAAAGCTGTGAGACATTAATGACGCGGTGTGAGCCGCTAGAAATTTCAGGAGGTATTAGACAAGTAGCTCACAGCCTGTGGGAGACGTTCCAAATTACGTCAATGAGACAGAAAATCTGGCTCACAGGGGTTGTTTTACACAGTATAAAGCCTAATCCCTAACTTCACTCTCATCTCTAACAGCACTCTAATACCTAACTTGCCTAATCCCTAACCTGGGGTATGTGTTAAGGGAACAGGTGTTGGGGTATGGGTTAAGGAACAGTGGTGCTGGTCTCTCTCCCCCACAGTGTGAAGGACAGGACAAGGCCTCCCCACCTCCAGAGTGCCCTGATCAGGCCTGCATCCCGGAGAAAGTGTCCAGGAGAGAGGTGAGTTTCCCAGGGGTGAAACAGAATGAAGCCAGGTTGAACAGCAGGGCTGGAGAACGGCCCCTAATGATTGTCGCCAGTAAAGCTTTTCTATATACCTCTGTACTACACAGTAAGGTTTTTCTATATACAGTTGAAGTCGGATGTTTACATACACTTAGGTTGAAGTCATTAAAACTAATTTTTAACCACTCCACAGATTTCATGTTAGCAAACTATAGTGTTGGCAAGTCAGTTAGGACATCTACTTTGTGCATGACACAAGTACTTTTTCCAACAATTGTTTACAGACAGATTATTTCACTTTTAATTCACTATATCACAATTCCAGTGGGTCCAGAAGTTTACATACACTAAGTTGACTGTGCCGTTAAATTTTGAATATTTGGTCGCATATCGTTTGCATGCCATGACTTCCTGATGTCTGTGACCCAACAACATCAAAAGACTCTTAATATCTTATTTTCTGGTACACTTACAAGCGATACAATAACGTCTCTGCATTTCAATGGATCTCTATGGGAATTGAGGGGTGGGACAAGATTTAGCTGTAAATTACACTGGAACAGTATGGAAACACATGGTTCGCTAAATGGGTCTAAGTCATCAAGGGTCTGAGGTATCAAACAAGCCTCAAACCATCACTCTGCTGCCAGATATGCAGTAGATATGGATGGATAACTTGAAGGGTTTCTTCTCCTGACTTATTTTTCCATATAGTTCAATAGGAATTTTTTTCAGGAGAAACAACCCTTAAAGTGATCCATCCATATCTACTGTATATCTGGCAGCAGAGTGATGTTTTGAGGCTTGTTTGATACCTCAGACCCATGATGACTTAGACCCATTTTACCAATCATGTATTCCATACTGTTCCAGCATAATTAACAGCTAAATCTAGTCCCACCCCCCAATTCCCATAGAGATCCATTCAAATGCAGAGACATTATAGTATCGCTTGTATGAGTACCAGAAAATAACAAATCAAGAGTCTTTTGATGTTGTTGGGTCACAGACATCAGGAAGTCATGGCATGCAAAGGATATGCGACCAAATATTAAAAATTTAAAGGCACAGTCAACTTAGTGTTTGTAAACTTCTGACCCACTGGATTTGTGATATAGTGAATTAAAAGTGATCTGTCTGTTAGAGTTGTAGTACTCGAGACTGGTCTTGGTCTCGAGACCATATTTTGACGGTCTCGGTCTTGTCTCGGAATCGACTGCATTTTGACTTGGTCTTGTCACGGTCTCGGACAAAGAGGACTCGGAATTTTTTTTCAAGACCGGTCGAGACCAGGGGCATGTCCGGGGGGGGGGGCATGTGGTGGCACCCGCCCCCACAGAAATTTGATTGGCCACCACGGAAAACTAGTTACAGATAACAAAATATGCTACTATTTGATATCATTGATTTATAGGTTTAGTGGACGGAAATTTTGCTAGATCGCTAGATAAAACCACACATTAACGTTAGGCTAGCCACTTATTTTTTCCTGTACCCCAAGTCGCATCACATACATCACAAAGACCGACAGCCAGCTCACTCACCAGAGTCTGTCTGCACTCTGCAGTTGAACACTGAACAGTAAGAGTGCCATTATGTGGGTCTCACGAGTTGTTGTGTTACAATCGCAATAATATTTTGTAGCTCAACTGAAACTGCTACTGCAGGAGAAACACAGCCCCTCTCTTTGTCGGACGTTCACTCTCAGTGTGAGAAGGCATGAACGTTATGGTTCAGCAAGTATTAACCTATATGAACCAGATTCTTATAAATATACATAATTAGGCCTCTATAATTTTCCATTTTCTTTTTCATCCCCAGTGAACAACAGTCGTCCATGGATGGCTAAATTGTGTTGGAAATGTGTCTTGGAGGCCTTTTCAATGGCATTTTGTGGCATTTCGCGCACTGGGTCAGATTACACCAAACTGTTTATCTACAGTTGTGTTCAGATAAATAGCAGTGCGTTAAAAAAAGTGAATAAAGTGCAAATATTTTTTAATAGCTTTTAGTTCCATATTTCAAATTTAGTGGAAACATTACACATTCAATTCCAAATCAAAGCATTCACAAATTTTATCAAGTTATTCTTTTACAGGAAGCAATGAAAAGAAATATTAATCTGTTCAAAAAAAGTGTCGACATTTTTCTCTTCAAACTCAAACACTTACTGTATAAACTGAAGAAATCTTTCAAGATTTAACTTCACTTTAAATTACTGAACTAATATTTAGTTGCATAACCATTGTTTTTGATAACTGCTGCACATCTGCCTTGCATCGAGTCAACCAACTTCTGGCACCTAGAAACAGGTATTTCAGCCCAGGATGAACGAACTACATTACACAGTTCCTGTGAATTTTTGGGTTTTGCTTCAGAAACTGCATTTTTAATGTCACCCCACAAGTTTTCAATGGGGTTGAGGTCAGGGGATTGAGCTGGCCACTCCATTACCTCAATCCTTTTTGTCTGGAACCAAGATGTTGCTCGCTTACTTGTGTGTTTGGGGTCGTTGTCTTGTTGAAACACCCATTTCAGGGGCATTTCCTCTTCGGCATACGGCAACATAATCTCTTCAAGTATTTTTATGTATTCAAACTGATCCATGATCCCTGGTATACGATAAATAGGCCCAACACCGTAGTATGAAAAACATCCCGATACCATGATTCTTGCGCCACCATGCTTCACTGTCTTCACAGTGTACTGTGGCTTGAATTCAGTAACGTCTTCTGACTGTAACAGCACTTACAGGTAATTTTAGATCATCTTTGATCTTTCTGGAGGTGATGATTGGCTGACTCTTTGCCATTCTGACTATTCTTCGATCTGTTTTAACAGTAGTTGCTTGTTTTCCTCCGCTTGTTTCGGGTTTTTGTTGCCATTTTTTGTTGTCATATCCTTTTCATGCCATGACTTCCTGATGTCTGTGACCCAACAACATCAAAAGACTCTTGATATCTTATGTTCTGGTACTCTTACAAGAGATACTATAACATCTCTGCATTTGAATGGATCTCTATGGGAATTGGGTAGTGGGACATTTCTAAACTGTCTAATATGTTTTGATGCCCAAAAACGGGGGAGACTATGTACAAAAGGTTCTATAATTTCTTAACGGTTCATCCGATATGGATGAACATACCCTAAAATTAAAGCTGACAGTCCTTCACTACACTTCAACCTCATTGTCATTGTATCCTTTCAAACGCAAAGTGCTAGAGTACAGAACCAAAATAACAACAAGATAATCAATGTTATTCCCTTCACCTGTCAGTGGTTTTAATGTTGTGGCTGATCGGTGTATTTATACAACCCCTGGCAAAAATTATGGAATCGCCACACTTAGCTTTTTTACTTCGTAGCAAATAAACAAATCACAGATATGACACAAAACAATTTTTGTTTAATAGCTGAACATTCTGGCTTCGTGAAACCTACCTCAAACAAATTAAACAAAATTATTTTAATTATTGGCATATTTTTTTCCAGATGAAGTAGAGGAAAAAATTATGGAATCACTCAATGTTGAGGAAAAAATTATGAAATCACCTTGTAATTTGCATTTCTAAAACAAATACCGGTACAAGTCTAAAAATGCTAATTAGTCTGCAGTTAAAAGAGAGTGCTTACAGACCGTAACAAGCTGTTGGACTTGGCTAATTGAAAGGAAACATGGCCCCAACAAGAGAGTTGTCAATTGAAACAATGGAAAGGATTATCAAACTCCTTCAAGAAGGAAATCCAACACGGAGTGTGGCAAAAGATGTTAGTTGTTCCCAGTCAGCAGTTGGTGCAAGTATAAACAAAATATGAAGCTTATAAAGGAAAACATACGGGTAGACCAAGGAAGACGTCAAAGCGTCAGGATAGAAAACTGAAAGCAATATGCCTTGAAAATATAAAATGCACAACAAAACAAATGAAAAACAAATGGTCGGAAAAAGGAGTCAGTGTTTGTGACAGAACTGTAAGAAATCGGCTGAATGAAATGGGATTTACATATTGAAAGCCAAACGAAAACCAGCACTAACTTACACAGAAGAAAACAAGGTTACAGTGGGCTAAAGAGAAGCAATCATGGAGTGTGGATGATTGGATGAAAATGATATTTAGTGATGAATCACAAATCTGCATTGGCCAAGGAGATGATGCTGGAACTTTTGTCTGATGCCGTTCTAATGAAACGTATAAAGATGACTGCTTGAAGAAAACAATCAAATTTCCCCAGTCATTTATGACATGGGGTTGCATGTCAGGTAAAGGACCAGAGGAGATGGCAATCATTACCTCAACAGTCAATGCACAGGTGTACATTGCAATTTCTGACACTTTTCTCATTCCATCGATAGAAACTAGGTTTGGTGATGATGATGAGTCATTTTTCAGGATGATAATGCATCTTGCCACAGAGCAAAGAGTGTGTTTTGCTCTGTGCAAAGAGAGTGAAGCTTTTCTTCAGGAAAGGCATATCAACTCAATGACATGGCCAGCAAACAGTCTGGATCTCAATCCGATTTAAAATTTATGGTGGAAATGTAAGGGGGACGTGATGTGAGGTTCGAGGGACCAAACGCAGCAAGGGGAATCTTTAAGCTCAGAGAAGCCACTGAGACGGGGAAACCCCGTAATTAAGGGAAGGAAAAGAAAGTGTGCGAGAAATAAATGCATAGGTGGTAAAATAATAAGGGGACTGAACTTAGAACGCATAAAAGGGAGGAATAAACGAAAATAACTCCCTAGCTCTAAACGGAGAGGCTGCTCGCTACAAGGCGGAAATTGAGCAGTCTCCAAGTCCTAACCTCAACCGACACCAGTGCAACACGCAACACATTAAAAAACTAATAAACGCCCTGACTCACAGTACGGGGGAACGTAGCCCACGAGAAGGAGAGACAAAACAGGGAACTAAATAACCAATGCTACCAACCGGCTCACTGTCACACGCAAATGAGTAGAAGCACGAACGCCAGGTTTCTCAATAAGAAAAAACCAAACAAGGCGATTGGAACAAAGAACTGCTGCCCTACACTTCTACGAGCTAAGTAACTAAGTAGAAGCACGAACGCCCGGTCTCTCAGTATGGAGAGACCATCAGAAGGCGAATAGAGCAGAGAACTGCTGTCCCATACTTCTACGAGCTAAGTGACTAAAGAAGAGCCAGAAAGAATAAACGCCCTGCCTCGGTAACGAGAAGCGTAAGAACAGGCGAGTAGCATAATGGCATAAAAAACACACACCCAACAAACACTGAATACCCAAACAGTATACAAAACAGTGCAAAATAATATAGAAGCCCCGAACAAAGGAAACGTGGGCTTAAATAGCTCCAAGGTAACCACACACAGGTGTGGAAGCTGAAAGAAGCTCCGCGATAAAGACGGGGCGGAGCAAACATCCACTAAAAGGGCAGCGCCCTCGCGTGGCTACCGAGGAAAACGACCGCAAGGGAAGAAATCGCCAAAAACCATGACAGGAAATAAAAACAATTGGTCCATGACAAGGCTCCATCCTGCAAAGCTGATCTGTCAACCGCTATTCGAGAAAGTTTGAACCAGCTTGATGGAGAATATTGTTTTTCATTAGTGAAGTCCATGCCTCAAAGAATTCAGGCTGTCATAAAAGCCAGAGGAGGAGCATCAAAGTACTAATTGTGATTTTTTTTGTTGATGATTCCATAATTTTTTCCTCAACATTGAGTGTTGAAAAAAATACGCCATTAATTAAAATAATGTTCAGCAATTAAACAAAAATAGTTTTGTGTCATATCTGTGATTTGTCTATTTGCTACGAAGTAAAAAAGCTGGGTGAACATCCTCTAAGTGTGGTGATTCCATAATCTTTGCCAGTGGTTGTATATACATAACAATTTTAAGTGTATTACTGTATTATTCAGTGTTTGATTTATGCTCTTTTTATTTTATTTATGCTCTTTGGGCTTGATTTACTAAGACCCTTAGTGTGTGCTTTATGCACATGCAAAACCAATAGCATGACCAATGATTGGTCATGGTATTTGTTTTGCACCAGCCATTACCATTGGTTGTGTTATTAGTTTTGCGTGAGCTAAAAGGTTTTGTACATGGTAAAGGTCTTAGCAAATCAGGCCCTTTTTGTGTAAAGCTCTTTGTGCCACATGCAAAAAAGTGCTCTACAAAAATATGTGTTAAAGTTGAATGAACATGGAACATTTTACTCTTTATTCATAATAATAATAATAATAATAATAATTATTATTATTATTATTATTATTATTATTATATTCTCCTCCTTGTGTATGTATGTGTGTGTGTTGAAACATAAATAAGACTTAATGTCAACTGTCTTTCAGCTGGATCTGCTTTATGAGGAAGTGGTCTATACAGTGGTGAATCGAGTAGGCGTGGCCTCCCCGGAGTATGTGACCAATGAGGGAGAGCTCTTCAGCTACTTACAGAAGGTCTTTCGCTTCCTCGCTGTCTGTCTTCTCACTAGAACTAGAAAATTAACTTCAACCCACAAACAACAGTGCTCTGCTCCTGGAATGAGCATCAACAACGTGTTTCCTAGAATGAGATTCAGTGGTCGATTTTTCAAATGTTTTCAAGGGGTATGGTGGGGTCTGTATCATAGAAAATAAATCACCCAAAGGGGATAGAAAGGGACAATTTTACAAAGGGGATGGTTTTTGTCGGTTTTTGTTATTTTTTTAACAGGGGGGGTGGCATCCCCTTGCATCTACCCCTGATAAGAATGCAATGTGGTTTTACAAGAATGCATTGTTTCCTGGAATGAGAATCAAATGCAGCTTTACAACAGCGCACTATTAACTGGAATGAGAATCAAACGCAGCTTTACAACAACGCACTATTAACTGGAATGAGAATCAAACGCGGTTTTACAACAATGCGCTTTTTCCTAGAAAGAGTCTCATACGCAGTTTTACAACAATGTGTAGTTTATTTTAATGAGTATCAAATGCGGTTTTACGACAATGCGCTGTTTCCTGGAATGAGAATCAAACGCAGCTTTACAACAAAGTATTTTTTCCTGGAATGTGTATCAAACACAGTTTTATAACAACACACTATTAACTGGAATGAGTATCAAATGCGGTTGTACAAGAATGCACTATTTCCTGGTATTCTACGCTGTTTTACAACAACGTGCTGTTTTAAAATGCGGTTTTAAAGTGCAGCCTTTCCTGATGTCCTCTCAGATGCACAGATGAACCCAGCAGGTCGCACTGAAGGAATGAATTTTAGCATCGCGCAGTCTGTGAGATCAGAGATGGTCAGGCATCAAAGCTCATTCCCCAGTGGTGCCTACAGGTGTTTCGATCAAATATCAGTGGCGGTCAGACGCAGGAGCTCCCGAGTGCGTCGGCTCCCTATTCCTTCAAACGTGGACTCACAGTCCCTAGCCAGCCACCTAATCCCCACTCATCTGGTTAAGAGAGGGCTGCCCAATCCCCACTAGTCTGGATACGAGAGAGCTGCCCAATCCCAGCTAGTCTGGGTATGAGTGGGCCACCCAATCCCCACTCGTTTGGGCATGAGACGACTGCCAAATCCCGGCTCGTCTAGATATGAGAGAGCTGCCCAATCCCTGCTAGTCTGGATATGAGAGAGCTGCCCAATCCCAGCTAGTCTGGATACGAGAGAGCTGCCCAATCCCCACTAGTCTGTACATCAGAGCTGCCCAATCCCAGCTAGTCTGGATACGAGAGAGCTGCCCAATCCCAGCTAGTCTAGATACGAGAGAGCTGCCCAATCCCCACTAGTCTGTACATCAGAGCTGCCCAATCCCAGCTAGTCTGGATACGAGAGAGCTGCCCAATCCCAGCTAGTCTGGATATGAGAGAGCTGCCCAATCCCAGCTAGTCTGGATACGAGAGAGCTGCCCAATCCAAGCTAGTCTGGATACGAGAGAGCTGCCCAATCCCCACTAGTCTGTACATCAGAGCTGCCCAATCCCAGCTAGTCTGGATACGAGAGAGCTGCCCAATCCCAGCTAGTCTGGATACGAGAGAGCTGCCCAATCCCCTAGTCTGTACATCAGAGCTGCCCAATCCCAGCTAGTCTGGATACGAGAGAGCTGCCCAATCCCAGCTAGTCTGGATATGAGAGAGCTGCCCAATCCCAGCTAGTCTGGATACGAGAGAGCTGCCCAATCCCCACTAGTCTGGATACGACACAGCTGCCCAATCCCCACTAGTCTGGATATGAGAGAGCTGCCCAATCCCAGCTAGTCTGGGTAAGAGTGGGCCGCCCAATCCTCACTAGTCTGGATACGAGAGAGCTGCCCAATCCCCACTAGTCTGGATACGAGAGAGCTGCCCAATCCCCACTATTCTGGATACGAGAGAGCTGCCCAATCCCAGCTAGTCTGGGTAAGAGTGGGCCGCCCAATCCCCACTCGTTTGGGCATGAGACGGCCGCCCAATCCCGGTTCGTCTAGATACGAGAGAGCTGCCCAATCCCAGCTAGTCTGGATATGAGAGAGCTGACCAATCCCCAATAGTCTGGATACGAGAGAGCTGCCCAATCCCAGCTAGTCTGGGTAAGAGTGGGCCACCCAATCCCCACTCATTTGGGCATGAGATGCCCGCCAAATCCAGGCTCGTCTAGATACGAGAGAGCTGCCCAATACCCGCTAGTCTGGATAGGAGAGGGCCGTCCAATCCCCGGTAGTCTTTGTGCGAGATGGCGTCATGCCTGCTAGGCCCACGGCAGTCCTCTCCCTCACCCTCCGGAGATGCTTGATTGTTTGTCTTTAATAATAAAAAGTATTTCTGGAACAATCTAAGGGGCTCTGCCTTCATGCCCTGCACCACAAAACAAACAATATTTCAATAACTATAGACATTATTAGATATATTCTCTCAGCGGCACCAGTGTTCGTTTCCAGGGTTTCTACAATCCAGTTAGGATCTCACATCAGCGCTATCATCTAAGACCCAAAATTCCCTGTTCTCACTGCCACTCCTGTTGCCTAGGTGTTTGATATGGGTCCGGAAGAACATGACATCATTCTACAGAGAGTTCAAGAATCTAAGGTGAGAGGCCATACCGGGGTTGGGGGGGTGTGTCGGTCCTAATTCCATTTGTTATAAGTTCCTTTTTTTGGAAAGGAAAAATCATTGATTTATTGATCAATTGACTGATTTTATCTGACATATTTTAAATATACATTGGTAGCACTTAGGCAACAACCATACATACATAATACAATTCTCTAGGAAACTAGACACAATAAAGTGATGATGACTTATTCCTATTGTGGTCCTTGTCCTAGGCAAAGCTCAGCATGGGCAGGACTGACAATACGTCATTTAAACAAAAAGGACAATACATATCATACAATATATACAGTATATACACATTGAAAGAACACATTTTCCTGATTGCCTCTCTTTAACTCAGTAGCCATTCCTTCACTGCTCTTTTGAAATGTTAGCATTGGTTATCGCTTTAATATTGGATGCCATTTGATGCCATTCAATAGCAGCCGAGTACAGAAAGGTGTTTTTCCCAGATGCAGTCTTGAATCTACAGGGGAAAATATCTGTTTCTTCACAGACACTGATCACTGATCATTGTGCTGATCTGCAGCTGCTCAGATCAACACCCAAAGTTTAACTCTTTGAAGAGTAGGCTTTTCGGAATGTTTTTTCAAAATTTTAATTCAGTGTCCTTGAACTCCAATACTTTGTACTACCAGTAGTGGTTGTTATATCAGCATTAGAATGTTAAGTGAAGAATACTCTAATCATATATTTGTGATCTTACACCTTAAAGGGTTAACCTAAATCAAAGGCCAGCCGTCACAGTAAAGATATTTACAGTGGCACCTGTATACAGTAATATACTGAGGGATTGTCTCAGGTATTGATTTGACCAAGCACGTTGCACAGTCCTGCTTCCTTAAAAGCAAAGCATCAGATCCTTCCTCGAGAGAGGACAGGCATACTAACAGCCATCTGTGGCTGGAGACCCAGGCCCATTTTGTACAGGTTCTTCTCTCTTTCTGAGGACTTACTGTGAGAGAATTGTCAGCCTGAAAGCAAGCGTCTGCTAAAAGCCTCCCTAGGAGTGAAAATATTGTGCCATTTCTAAATGTTCCTCACAATGGACCTAACCTTCAGCACACAGCGGTGTTCTTCCACTTCAGTAGCGCTCAAAACACTCAAATTAAATACCTGAAAGAGAGTACATCCATCGATTTTCCCAGCCTGAAGGAAGCCAAACAATCTCATGTTCTGCAGCGTTGATCACATTCTCCTCAAGGCTTAGAAATGTGTCCTTTTAACTGTTTTGTGTTCTTGTTACCTGACAATTATTTTATTAATACAGAGAGCAACTTTCTCCTTGAGGGTCTCTGTTATGAAAGGAAAAAATCTTCTGGCTAAAGATGCCAACGGTGAGATGTTCTATTTTCTGTTTATTTTGATATAGTGTCGCTGTCAATAGAGGTACACATTAATTTTCACTGATCGGTAGATATTGCAATAATTGTCACTTATATTGCACTAAAATCACATAATCTGTAGTCATTAAGACTACTGTTCTATTTGCTCATCAACGTTATGTCCAGATTCATCCTAAGCGCAATGTGGTCATAGTTAAGGGCATATTGCATTACTGTTTACAATTTTTTTTAATCAACTTGGTACTATTTTTTCAAGTATGTGGTAAAATATCACAACTCTTAGTTCAAAACTCTGAACAGATCATAAAAAAGGCTGTTTTCAAAACTTTAAGCACATTTTCAATTGATTGACTAAGTAGTACAACACACAAAATCACACGGTAATTTTTTCACCAAGCCTAATCAGTGTTTCGTCTTGATACCTTTCATATAAAGTAATTGCCTTTCAATGCAATGCTCAGAATACTTCTCATATGATTCTCTACTCATTTGTTTAAGTAAATTTGGCCATCACTTAATCAAACTGCTCTTATGGTTAATCACTTAACTATTTGCTAAAACCTATAGATTTTAAACTGTTTTGTCTACTATACGTATATGGTTCACACATTAGATAGATGTTATGGGAATTATATATTTTCTGTCAATTTTGTTAGGTGATATAGTAAGTGTATTGCCTAATGTAACAACTGTGTAATCTACTGTAATTTACAGTACCGTAGCATATTACTTTCAGCACTTCCAAGGGCGATTTGAATTGAATTTGATCAACTGGTTAATCAAATTAAGTTAAAAAGACTACATTGAAAATATATCATTACATTGTGCTTTGGTGATTAAACAAATATTCTCATTACATTTCACAATAACCTTATATTTTGAATCGATGATTGTGTGGTGAGAGATTTACAATCCAAATCAATGTACAATGACAGGTTTTGAATGAAAGACTGGCTGCGTTACAAGTGTGACCAGTTGAGTTGAGTTTTCTACTAAAAGTTGTGAAAATTTACCACATACTTGTGAAAATAGTACCAAGTCGATTAAATAAACGAATTGAATATGGGCCATAGTGTAGTTGCTAACCATGGCCATTATAATTGAATTGCATATGGTTTTGGAGCACAAGCTCACCTTCACCTACTGCCAGAGATGTCTTGTGGAATTTATGCTCTGAGAAGCTCAGTTATTCACGCGTGGCCTAGCTTTGCAGAACACTGTATTAATATGAGCCATGAAGCATTTGTTCCTTCATTTGATCTGTTTGAAAATGTACAAGCTGACGCGCGTTTAATTGGGGAGATGGCATGATGCAAGCGAGTGAAGAAACTAATGGCTTCAGACGCAGATAAGCCAGATGGCAACAGCGCATGTTGTGGGTTTTAGCCATATGTGATGGAAACAGAAGTTCTACGACTTCCATTTTGACTGTCACCATGGGGGCCTGGCAGGATACAGCGACCCCTATTGCATGCTGGGTATTCTCCTGGGACAAAGCCCCAGAGAGCCAGAGGAGAAGAAGGAGAGAAAGTTCAGTTTTCGGAAGAGGAAGGACAAGCTGGAGAAACGTCCGAGTGTCAAAGAGGTGCTGGCCGCCAAGTGCATCCAGGCCACAGAGGTCAAACCGGAGACGCTCAATCCGGTGTGGAACGAACATTTCATGTTGTGAGTACCGTGTGATAACATCGCCTGTCGATAGATTACGTTTGATGTGATTGACAGCTCTAATTTGTGACAGTAAATTGATTTGCATTTGTTCAATGACGTGTGGGCGAATGAGCTATAAAAGCTTGAGAAGGAGTGAGGTTGGAAGAAGTGAAAGACCTGGAGAAGTAGGAGGTTAAAAATAGGGATGGCTGCATACAGGAAAGGGCTTGAAGTGGGGGCCTGTGGGAAAGCAACCTTTTCTTTTTGTTTTGATATCAGTTAACGCATCTGGTCCCTATTACATGTATGTGGCTAACTGAGTTAAGCCGATTAGTTTGTTGACATTTTGGGATAAACCGAGGATATTCAGTTTCACAAAGAAAGTTCATAATTTAGCCAGACCTCTTACTGGGGCAACAGTGTCCTAAGCCCAAACTTTTAAAAACTTAAAATGAAGTTGGCTGGATTATGTGAACAAAGGCTATATAAGCCACCCGGTGAAATGACACACGCCAACAGCAGAAATGAATGCACAATTTGCAAGAAGTTCTGTTTGATGAAGGAGCCATCAGCATATAATTATCACTCGATTTCATCAAACTAGATGATTATCTTTATGAGCGCTACCGATTTAGTCCTGAGGGAATTGTTTACCTGCAGCAGTTAATAGGAGTGCACATTGCCGGCTCCGCATAGCGAAGCAGAGCCCTAAAAGTAACACAGACACTGTTGGGTCACTCTTATGGTGGAGGCAGGGGGGTGAGAGAATGACCCGTCAGTGTGCACTACCACTAATGTACAGAAAGAGCTCCTGCAGCCAGCTGGTGCTTCAGAGCAAGTGCCCTGAGGGATCCTCTCCACCAATGGCCTGTTGGCATTGTGCTGCAGCACAAGCTCCTCCACAGGGGTGAAGGCTGGGGTTGTTTGCAAAATAGTGGGAGGCGGTCATGCATATAGATTATGTTAGCACATGTAATGTGATTTATTAAGCCTGAAAGCAATTTTTGGAAAGGTAATTGCATGTGTATTTTAGTATGATGAAGGTATTAAAAGACACACAATTGATAAGATGACGGTCATACTAGTAATGAAAATACTTCATATGAGTGCCAGGGCCTCTGGTCCATCACAGCACTATTGATCTCCCAAGTCCAACTGTTCAGGTGCGTTATTCAGTGTAAAGGTAGCCTATAGGTACCTAACCATTTCAAACATGCAAAATCTCTCATTTAAATATGGCTGTTTGTGGCTGGAGTAATCTACATAATGACTCTTAGTTGATCACCCACAAAGTCCATCCCATCCCATCCATTCATTATCTGACCCTCTTAGTCAGGGTCGCAGAGCTGAATGACCTGTTGATCACATTTAAAAATGTGTTATTGTTCAAACAGCACACCTATGGATTAGGAAATAGTGCAAAAAGGAGGTTTACCCCTTAACTAGCACCGGCCCGTATACGGGCCAGAAGTGGTTCGTTTATTTGCAGTCACTGCATTTGTTTTGCGGTGAAATTGTTAAATAATTTGATCACACAATATACTGTTTGAAAGTGTTAAAACTCACAATTCTATCGCTATAAACTATTTTACGATTCCAGTGTTATAGAGACAATGGTTCCATGACACAAAACAAACTGTAACCATGTTTTGTAACATGACACAAAACTACGACTGTAACCATGTTCTATGAGTTCCGGGTGTTACGATCCTGATACGGGACGAACCCAAGTGCAACGACCAGGAGGCAGATTCAAATAAAAGGAATATTTATTAAGCGTTGGGGTAGTCCCAAAGCTGTACAGAAAGGAAAACAAGGTTAATACACAGAACATAAATAAAGTCCTACACGGACTGCTCCAAGCCGGAGCTGGACTTGAAAACAAGGTGGGTTCCAAGCCGGAACCGAAAGGAGTGCAGGACTGGAAGTCCAAGCCGGACTAGCTGCAGGGAGTGCCCTACTGTTCCAAGCCGGAACTGGAAACAGGGACTGGACTGGAACTGGACTGGAACTGGACAGGAACTGGACTGGAACTGGACAGGAACTGGACTGGAACAGGACAGGAACTGGACTGGAACTGGACTGGAACTGGACCGGGAGGTCCACTCAGGAAACGGGTGCTGGAACGGAATACGTTCCAAGCCGGAACTGGACAGGAACTGGACTGGAACTGGACCGGGAGGTCCACTCAGGAAACGGGTGCTGGAACGGAATACGTTCCAAGCCGGAACTGGACTTTAACGGAATGGTGGGCTATACACCGGGACTGGACTGGAACTGGACCGGGAGAATTCACTCTGATGCAGGTTCTGGAACGGCGCGAATGTTCCAAGCCGAAACTGGACTTTACTTTGGCGGAGTATCTCACTCCGGGACTGAACAGGAACTGGACCGGGTTAACAACTTGAGTTTAGAGGGTACAAAGCAGAGGTTAGCAGCAGGGTTCTACAGACAGGGTAACGACTGGGAGGTTTCCATGAAGGTTTAAGTCGACAGCCAGGGTAAGCTGGCGAAAACCCGACGGAGCTGGGAGGTGAGGTGTAGCTTGGGTAGATCTCGTCGGAGCCGGCTGAACTCCAGGGATCCTGGAACCGTAACCGAAGTACAGGAGGTAGCTACGGCCGGACAGGAACAACAGCGAGAGATAGCCAGGCAGATTAGACAGCGGATCTATACCCGAGCTGGAGGTGGGAGTACCGCAACACACTCACACAACATAAAGGGAAGACAAACACTGCTACAGGGAGGCTGGAACCACGGCGTCTGGAGATTTGAAGGGAGACAAGTAAGTAGCATGCAACAGCGAATGTTACGGGAAGATAGCTACCAACCGCAGAACAGGTGAACAGATTAAACACAGCGGAATGCAAAAACTCCGGACCAGAAGCGTGACAAGACATAGACAAGGTAGGTTAGTTAACGAACTGGCGCCGACTAGCAACCAGCCAGGGGTTTAAATAGTGCAGGGAATGAAAGAGTGAATGAGAAACAGGTGTGATAATTAACCGGGAGTGATTGCAAAACACAGAGGTGAGGAATGCATGCAACGAGTAGGGAGAGCGATAGGCGGAAACAAAAGTGACAATAAAACGAACAAGACAGAGGAAGACGCCCAGACTGCAGCAGCAGGGAAAACACGGACAAAGGAATCCAACATGACACGGAGGGAAAACAGGAAAACCCGGAAAACGGACAGGAAGGGAACGGAACGTTACAGTACCCCCCCCTCAATGTACGCCACCTGGCGTACCAGGAGGCCTGGTTTTATCAGGAAACAGTTTATGGAAATCCATGATGAGTGAGTGATCCAGAATAAGGCTCTTGTGGAGCCACGACCGCTCCTCAGGACCATAACCCTCCCAGTCAACGAGGTATTGGAAATGAAATGTTCGGGGTGTCGTCGATAACTCGGACGGGAGGAGGAGGGATGGAGGGAGTACTGAGGGGACTGGAGGAGACAGGCTTAATCTGGGAAACGTGAAAAACAGGGTAAACTTTGAGGGAGGCAGGGAGGGAAAGTTTAACTGAAACAGGATTAACTAAACAAATGATGGGGAAGGGACCAATAAAGCGGGGCTGGAGTTTCTTGGATGAGGAGGGAAGGGAAATATTGGCGGTAGAGAGCCAGACCTGCTGACCGGCCCTATACTGCGGGGCTGCGGTCCTGTGAAGGTCCGCCAGACGTTGGGAACGGGAATTGGAGCGAAGGAGTGCGGTGCGCGTAAGCCTCCACATGCGTTTACATCTTAGTAGATGGGACTTAACAGAGGGGACAGCTACCTCAGCCTCCTGGGCCGACAGGAGAGGGGGTTGATAGCCTAACGAGCATTCAAACGGAGATAACCCAGTAGAGGCACACTTAAGGGAGTTGTGAGCGTACTCCACCCAGGGGAGAAAACGGCTCCAAGAGGCGGGATTACGCACAGTGACACACCGCAGGGCGGCCCCCAGGTCCTGGTTCGCCCTCTCTGCCTGGCCGTTAGACTGGGGATGAAAACCAGAAGATAAACTAGCCGAAGCACCCAGGGCCACACAGAACGCCTTCCAAACCCGGGAGGAGAACTGGGGCCCACGATCAGACACAATGTCCGAGGGGATCCCGTGCAGCCTGACCACATGCAACACCAAGAGCTCAGCGGTCTCAAGGGCAGACGGGAGTTTAGGGAGGGGAACAAAGTGAACCGCCTTGGAGAACCGGTCCACTATTGTCAGGATAACGGTGTTACCTTCTGACAATGGCAGACCGGTGACGAAGTCTACGCCAATGTGACTCCAAGGACGGCCCGGGACAGGGAGGGGAAGGAGAAGACCAGAGGGAGGCTGGTGGGATGCCTTACTCCTGGCGCACACAGAGCAGGCCAGGACAAAAGCACGGGTATCCCCCTTAAGGGTAGGCCACCAGAAACTCCTCCTGACAAGGGCGATCGTTCTGGCAACACCTGGGTGACATGCCAGGCACGAGGCGTGAACCCATTCCAGGACCTGGGAGCGGACGGAATTGGGCACAAAAAGGCAGGAGTTAGGGTTACTGCGGGGATCTGGTTGGGAGGTCTGAGCGGCCTTCACGATACCCTCGATCTCCCAGGAGACCGCAGCCACCACACAGGAAGCCGGTAGAATGGGCTCCGGATCAGCAGGACTGGAGGGGAGGGAAAAAATACGGGACAAGGCATCTGCCTTGACATTACGGGAACCGGGGCGGAAAGAAACAGAGAAATTGAAACGGGCAAAAAATAACGACCATCTAGCCTGACGGCCATTAAGCCTCTTGGCAGTCTTTAAATAAATAAGGTTCTGATGGTCGGTCAAAACAAGGAAGGGATTACCTGCCCCCTCCAGCCAGTGGCGCCACTCCTCAAGAGCCAGCTTGATAGCCAGCAGTTCCCGATCCCCGACATCATAGTTTCGCTCCGCGGAGGACAGTCTCCGGGAGAAAAATGCGCAGGGATGGAGCTTGTTGTCCAAGGCGGCTCGTTGAGACAGAATGGCCCCCACGCCGGTGTCGGAGGCATCCACCTCAACGGTGAACTGACGAGAAGTGTCCGGGTGACAGAGGATAGGAGCTGAGGAAAACCGAACCTTAAGTAGATCAAATGCTCGCTGGGCATTGGGATTCCAACAGAAGGGTAAAGCAACGGAGGTGAGTTTAGTAAGGGGAGCGGCAATGACACTATAATTACGGATAAAGCGGCGATAGAAATTAGCAAACCCAAGGAACTGCTGAAGGTGCTTGCGAGAGGTGGGTTGGGGCCATTCTGTCACCGCCTTGATCTTTGCAGGGTCCGCCCGGATACTGCCCTTCTCGATAATGAAGCCGAGGAACGGGACAGTAGACACGTGAAATGAACACTTCTCCGCCTTGACGAATAGTTGATTCTCCAGCAGCCGCTGGAGAACCTCCCGGACGTGGAGAACGTGTTCCTGGGGGGATTTAGAAAAAATTAATATATCATCGATGTAAACAAATACACTCTTCCCGAGAAGGTCACGTAAGACGTCGTTCACCATGCCCTGGAAGACTGCTGGGGCGTTAGTAAGGCCGAAGGGAACCACCAGGTATTCATAGTGGCCCAACGGGGTGTTGAAAGCAGTCTTCCATTCGTCCCCCTCCCGTATACGCACCAAGTGATAAGCGTTACGGAGGTCGAGCTTAGTAAACGTAACCGCTTGCGAGAGGGGTTCAAAGGCGGTGTTAATGAGGGGAAGAGGGTACTTGTTACGGATAGTGATTTGATTTAGTCCACGGTAGTCGATGCAGGGTCGCAGAGAGCCATCCTTCTTCCCCACGAAGAAGAACCCTGCACCGACCGGGGATGAGGATGGACGGATAATACCCGAAGCGAGGGACTTGTGAATATACTCCTCCATAGCCAGTTTCTCCGGTCCCGACAGACTGTAGAGGCGGCCCGATGGCAGTTTGGCTCCCGCCAGCAGATCGATACAACAGTCGTACGGCCTGTGAGGAGGTAAGGACAGATCACGTGATTTAGAGAAAACCTGCACCAGATCGTGATATTGGTTAGGAACATTAGATAAATCGGGCACAGGTTGCACAGAACAGGGATTTCTGGACCCCGGAGGGGGTAGAGCAGAACGGAGACAACTGGCTAGACAGTGGGCACTCCACGCCAGGATGCGACCGGCTTTCCAGTCAATGTGAGGGTTGTGGAGGCGGAGCCAGGTTTGACCTAAAACAAGAGCAGATTGTTTAGAATGAATGAGCAGGAGCTGAATAGACTCTCGATGATTGCCAGACAAAACAAGTTGGATAGGAACTGTGGAGTGGGTAACTAGCCCCAAACTCCGACCGTCCAGAGCAAGAGCTGAAATAGGAGAGGGCAGAAGCTCCGTGGGAATGCCGGCCCTCCTGGCGAAGGTGATATCCATAAAGTTGGCGTCGGCTCCGGAATCGATGAGAGCCGAGGAGGATGCTGTCTTGTCCTCCAAAGGAGGGTAGCCTTGAACACAAGGCGATCCTGAGCTGCATGGTTAGGGATGATGGGGCTCGTCAGTACGCCCAGTTTTACTGGCGAGCCCATTCTTTTGGGCGAATAGGACAGGAGGCGATCTGATGGCCAGGCTTGCCGCAGTAAAAGCAGGACCTAGTGCGAAGACGGCGTTGGCGCTCCTCGGGGTCGACCGAAACTCTGCCCAGTTGCATAGGCTCCTCCTCGGAGACACCAGTCGACGCCCTAGATCCAGAGACAGAGGAGTGTTGACGAACGTTAGGAGTGTCGGAGGGTAGATGACGCCCGGAGCTCTTTCCCCGCTCACGGGCCCGGATACGAAGACGATTATCTATAGCAATGGCGAGGCTAATGAGACTATTAAGGGAGTTGGACTCTTCCCGAGTAGCAAGCTGGTCCTTGAGTTCCTCGCTAAGAGCTTGGCGGAAAGCCCCCTGAAGGGAGGTGTCATTCCATCCGGACTCCGCGGCGAGGGTGCGAAACTGAATGGCCATCTCTGCGACGCTGCGATTGCCTTGACGAACTTGGAGCAGACGTTGAGTAGCATCTCGCCCGCAGGTAGGGTGATCAAACACGCGCCGCATCTCAGCGGTAAAGGCTGCAAAGTTGCTGCATAACGGAGCCTGGCTGTCCCAGATAGATGTAGCCCACTCCAGGGCACTTCCTCCCAAGCTGCTCATGATGAACGCGATCTTGCAGGAGTCTGAGGCAAAGGAGGTGGGCTGCATGCGGAACACTATGTCACATTTCATTAGAAATTCACGACATCTCCCCAACCCCCCGCGATATAACTCGGGGTGTTGTACTCGGGGCTCCCGACTCAAAGTGGGAGCCGGAGCTTCCGGAGGTGGTTCAGGAGCGGGAGGAATTGGGCCCACAGGAATCCGCGGTAGCGGCTGGTGAAGCGAAAGTTGAGCTACCTGCTCCGTGATGCCCCTTAGTACTTCCAAGACATCATCCAAACGACGGCCCTGTTGGTCGCTGACCGCAGTTTGGCAGGAGAAGGCGTGGCGAATCTGTTCCAGGTCGGCTGGGTCCATGTTTTAGGCCAGTTCGTTCTGTTACGATCCTGATACGGGACGAACCCAAGTGCAACGACCAGGAGGCAGATTCAAATAAAAGGAATATTTATTAAGCGTTGGGGTAGTCCCAAAGCTGTACAGAAAGGAAAACAAGGTTAATACACAGAACATAAATAAAGTCCTACACGGACTGCTCCAAGCCGGAGCTGGACTTGAAAACAAGGTGGGTTCCAAGCCGGAACCGAAAGGAGTGCAGGACTGGAAGTCCAAGCCGGACTAGCTGCAGGGAGTGCCCTACTGTTCCAAGCCGGAACTGGAAACAGGGACTGGACTGGAACTGGACTGGAACTGGACAGGAACTGGACTGGAACTGGACAGGAACTGGACTGGAACAGGACTGGACCAGGACAGGAACTGGACTGGAACTGGACCGGGCGGTCCACTCAGGAAACGGGTGCTGGAACGGAATACGTTCCAAGCCGGAACTGGACAGGAACTGGACTGGAACTGGACCGGGAGGTCCACTCAGGAAACGGGTGCTGGAACGGAATACGTTCCAAGCCGGAACTGGACTTTAACGGAATGGTGGGCTATACACCGGGACTGGACTGGAACTGGACCGGGAGAATTCACTCTGGTGCAGGTTCTGGAACGGCGCGAATGTTCCAAGCCGAAACTGGACTTTACTTTGGCGGAGTATCTCACTCCGGGACTGAACAGGAACTGGACCGGGTTAACAACTTGAGTTTAGAGGGTACAAAGCAGAGGTTAGCAGCAGGGTTCTACAGACAGGGTAACGACTGGGAGGTTTCCATGAAGGTTTAAGTCGACAGCCAGGGTAAGCTGGCGAAAACCCGACGGAGCAGGGAGGTGAGGTGTAGCTTGGGTAGATCTCGTCGGAGCCGGCTGAACTCCAGGGATCCTGGAACCGTAACCGAAGTACAGGAGGTAGCTACGGCCGGACAGGAACAACAGCGAGAGATAGCCAGGCAGATTAGACAGCGGATCTATACCCGAGCTGGAGGTGGGAGTACCGCAACACACTCACACAACATAAAGGGAAGACAAACACTGCTACAGGGAGGCTGGAACCACGGCGTCTGGAGATTTGAAGGGAGACAAGTAAGTAGCATGCAACAGCGAATGTTACGGGAAGATAGCTACCAACCGCAGAACAGGTGAACAGATTAAACACAGCGGAATGCAAAAACTCCGGACCAGAAGCGTGACAAGACATAGACAAGGTAGGTTAGTTAACGAACTGGCGCCGACTAGCAACCAGCCAGGGGTTTAAATAGTGCAGGGAATGAAAGAGTGAATGAGAAACAGGTGTGATAATTAACCGGGAGTGATTGCAAAACACAGAGGTGAGGAATGCATGCAACGAGTAGGGAGAGCGATAGGCGGAAACAAAAGTGACAATAAAACGAACAAGACAGAGGAAGACGCCCAGACTGCAGCAGCAGGGAAAACACGGACAAAGGAATCCAACATGACACGGAGGGAAAACAGGAAAACCCGGAAAACGGACAGGAAGGGAACGGAACGTTACACCGGGTGACCATTAGGGTCGTCAATATGGATGGCTTTCTATACTTTTATACCAGAATTTGTGATGGTACATGACCCCCGCGTAGTGACGTAATTCCTGCCATAAAGGGGGGAGCATCTCTGCGGATGTCCTCTGAACAATTTTTTCACCCTTGAAAGGTCCAGAGTGACCATGATCCCTAATGGTCATCCGGAACTCATAGAACATGGTTACAGTCGTAACCATTCTTCTATTTAGTTCCTTAGACCATTAGGGTCGTCAACATGGATGAATTAATACCCAAAGTGTCAGGAGGGGCCATCATCCTTACGTGGATACCAAGGCTGCAGGTAAGATGGTTGCACCGACCGTTGAGCCTGGCACCACATTGACGTGATAAAAACCTCAACAATGTGCAGGGGGACGCCCACAACGCCGTTTCACAAATTTCTTTAAGAGGTACGCCTTCCAGGGCTGCCCATGCATACTTCTGGTGGATCGGCCCTGGATATCAATAGGCGAGGGTTTAGAGCTAGCCTCATAGGCCGCGGCTACTGCCTTCGCTACCCATCGGGAGAGGCTTTGAGCCGAGAGCGCTGCCCCTTTGGTCTTGCTGTAGCAAACAAAAGAGTTGCCCTGTACGTCTGGAGGAAGCGCTAGCTTCGATGTAAACATTGCAGTGCACACACTGGACATATCAGGTGTGCGTCCCACAGGTCCTCGCCTGGTGGGGGGCGAAGCGCCGTGAGCTTGATTGGCTAGTTGATGTGAAATGGCGAAACGATTTTGGGCAGAAACGATGGATGTGACCCCTGAGTCTGCTGGCCTCCACCTTAGACACTCTACGCTGTCTTTAAAAGAGAGAGCCACTTAAGGCTGATAATCCCGAGAGGCTCATAGGCCTGAACCTTGAGCACTCTCAACACTAAGGGGAGATCCCAGGAGTGACTCAGCCACTGGGCACCCTTCAGGAATCAGCTGACCAGGTAATGGCTCCCTGCAGGCTTGTCATGTACCCAGACATGCCTGCTGGATATGATAGCTGCACAGGTTTTCAGTGTGCTGGCTGCTTTCTTGTTATTAACCCCTTGGCGCAGATGGCAAATTTCACCTATTTAGGGGGTGCTCTGTTTAAGGCTTTTAACTCCAGGTGTGAGCATCACATAAACTTGGTAAATGGGTTAAATGAAACAAGACAGGTGTACCATTTACAATACAAACTTAGATTTGTTTATTTTCATAATTTAAGTCAAAATAAAGTGCCACAAATGCAAAGAAACTTTGGAGGAAAAAATTTTTTTTAATTGTTTAATTGTTTTTTTAATTTTGCTGAGAGCTACATAAGTGAAATCGTAATATATAGTGTAATATATATACATTTCCTGGATCATAAACTCCATGTCCACAAGTTTTGCAAAATCTGAGGATGATATGCAGAACTACTAAAGGTCTATGATGCAAAATATAGCAGTGTACCCTGTTGTCCATTAGTGTCTCCAAATCTATCCAAATGGCTAAATTGTGCACTGCTCTAAATAAAAAAAAATTATGATATATTTAACTACAAATCAACAGTTTTGGCTCATAAAACTCACTTTTGCATAATTCTCAAGTGGGAATTACTATATATTTTCATCAGTATAGGGGGGTAGATATAGTATATAGTATAGTATAGGGTCCAAAACCCCTATGCAAAACATGTCATAAAATGAATAAATTTGTTTTGTCCATTACAAAGCATATACATTTGCTCCTTCTGATGGCTAAAGATAAAAAACATTGATATCACAGTGTTACATACACCTCAATATGTTGCCTAATCATTCACTCTTGTACCTCAATAAGACATCACTTGTCCCTGTACTCTACAGTATGTATACTTTTGTCCTAGGATTTGCATTTTTGCATTTTCCTATTCATAATGACTCCAAGGAAATCTTTACCTTAATCTACCACATATCAGCGCACAGTAAATTGGAATGAGCATTTGCCATGCCCTAAGAGACAAGTATATACGCCATAGTCTATATTATGTACGATAACATGAACATAAAATAGTATTCCACCATCTGCAAAATGCAGCCAAATGTTCTATCTTCAATGAACATCGGTAGCCTCCATCAAAAATACATTTAATGATTGCACTACAGTATGTGAAATGCACTCAAAATGCAAAAATAACAATAGGGCTATCAAACATATTGGAAAGACAGTGCTCCAGTGGAAACACGAATGTACATATGTAGCCAGTGAGACCAACAGTATTTTAGATGCAAAAATAATTACATATCAGATATATACATATAAATATTTCATATTTAGTAGCATATATTGCTAGTAGAATACATGGTAGAATGAGACAGTACTTTCACAGTTTATTTTGCATTTGAGTGAGCAAGGCTTTTCATGGCTTTTCGGGCATACGATCAAGCTATTGTTGGGTTTATCTCGTTGCTATGACATTATTCTAATTTTATATGATGAATAAATATATTTATGAACTCAAACATAGACGCTATTGTCCACTATGTCACGCAAGGCTAGGTATAGACTAGGTGGGGGGTTGTTTGTTAAATGGACTTGCTACGGGGTAATAGTGACACTTAGAAACTCGGTATTCAGCAGAAATCGTCACAAACCGTCTACCAATAAAGTTAAAACACAGAGTTTGTGATTTCCACTAATAGTTTGACTGCAGTAGCAACAAATGTCTCAGTTGAGCAAAAAGGTCCTGCCGGTGGGACCTTCTACGCAAAGGAGTTAAGTAAGGACTGTAAGAAGTCCAATAGTACAGGAATCGCACAGTGTACGTGGTCCGCACCTTCCCGTAAGCACCATGTGTTCAATGGCTGCCAAATATACCCATAGGCCCTGCTCGTAGAGGGGGATCTTGGGTTAAGTTGCGTCCGCTGTACAGGGGAGCCGTACTCTGTCAAACAGTGCCGCTTTGTTGTGATAACAAATCCTCCCGAAATTGAATTTTCCAGGGTGGATTGCAAACAAGACAGAGGACCGTGGGAAACCAGGGTTTCATTGGCCATCTGGGGGCTACCAGCAGGAGCTTGTGGTGGCCCATGCTGCCCCTGTGCAGAGTTGCATTGATCAGCGACTTGGGTGGAAACTCGTATAGCAGGCCGTCCGGCCACTCGTGCGCTAATGCGTCTATCCCCAGGGGGCTCGAATACTCATTCAGGGAGACAATGGGGGGCAATGAGAAGTGCCCATGTTAGCAGGCGCTAGGTCACTTCCAATGATCGGCGGGACTTAAAACCACCTTGATGATTTACGTGATATACTGCTGAGGTGTTGTCCGACCTCACTATCACATGTTTGCCATCACATGGAGTTCGAGCATGTTGATATTGTCTGACTGTTGCTGTCGGGACCATAACCCCTGAGCTGGGAGGTGCTGGCAGACAGCCCCCCAACCACTCAGTGAAGCGTCCGTCGTAACGACCATGCGTCGTGAAGGTATAACCCCCATCCGGACCCCTTCTTTCAGGCGGCTCACTCGTCGCCATGGGCGGAGTAGCTGGCAGAATTGACCTGTTACCCTGGTTCGGGCATGACGGTCCCATCTGGGGTGCAGCGACTTGGCGTTCAACCAGCGTTGAAGTGGCCTGGCTGTTAGTGGTGGGTATTACGGTTCCTTTCAGGGACCCGGTTCCTTTGACTCCGTTCACTAAAAGTATTCGTTCCCGGATTCGTTCACTGATCTAGTTCAGACTCTCGTTCACCGCTCACGTTCTCTTTCACTGACTCTCATTCTCGTTCACTGATTCCTCTCGTTTGCGAACAAGAACGAGACGCGTGCACATGCAGTGAGGGGACTCCCTGGACTGAAGGCAGAACCCAACTTGAAAAACTGCTCAGACATTAATCACCTACTACTGTCCTTTGTAGGTGAATTCCTACAATATCCTAGCATCCACTGTTATTATGTTATTCACAGATCTTTTTGAAATGTTTCGCCTACATTTTTAAATAAATACATTGGGTTTGTTTTCGTGCAATTTAGGCAAGTTAGTTCGTAAGTAGATGGCCTGGTGTGAGTTACTAAATTGCCAGTTAGCTACTAAACGTTTTAATCTACAGGCTATTTTATTTTATTAAAAAGGAGCATAGCCTAATATTTATCAGTGTGGGACAATTTCTTATAAATAAATCTTCTAGATGTTAGGCTATATCATGTTATATACAGATCCTTTCCAAAAAATTAGAATATCATGGAAAAGTTTATTTTTTTCCCATAATTCCATTCAAAAAGTGAAACTTTCATAGATTATAGATTCGTTACACACAAAGTGAAATACTTCTAGCCTTTATTTGTTTCATTTTTCATAATTTTGGCTTACAGCTCCAGAAAGCCCCAAAACAGTATTTCAAGAAATAAGAATAGTGTGTCGAAAATCAGCATTTACTTCAGTTATTTCAGAGAATGAGTGGAGTGGCTTGACTCAAGGAATCCGACAGTTGTAGCCCATGTCCCGGATACATCTGTACGTGGTGGTTTTTGAAGCACTGACTCCAGCCTCAGTCCACTCCCTCTGCATCTCCGCCAAATTTTGGAATCGTCTTTGCTTGACAATCCGCTGAAGCCTACGGTCATCTCTTTTGCTTGTGCACCTTCTCCTGCCACATTTTTCCCTTCCACTAAACTTTCTATTGATATGCTTGGACACTGCACTCTGTGAACAGCCAGCCTCCTTAGCGATGACCTTTTGTGGCTTACCCATCTTCTGGAGGGTGTCAATGATGGTCTTCTGGCCAATTGTCAAGTCTGCAGTCTTCCCCATACTGAACCAAACTGAGATAAACTTTGCAGGTGTTTTGAGTGAATTAGATGATAGTGTGACACTCAGTCTAAAACATTCATTCTCTGAAATAACTGAAGTACATGCTGATTTTCGACACACTATTCTAATTTCTTGAAATACTGTTTTGGGGGTTTTCTGGAGCTGTAAGCCAAAATTATGAACAAATAAAGGCTAGAAATATTTCACTTTGTATGTAATGAATCTATAATCTATGAAAGTTTAACTTTTTGAATGGAATTATGGAAAAAAAACAACTTTTCCATGATATTCAAATTTTTTGGAAAGGATCTGTATATAATGTTCTCTAAATGTAGTGTAGCCTACTTAACTTCAGCGAATGGGAAGCTCCAAAGTGAGAGAGGAACTAAAGCAACGAATCCGGACATGGTGGTGAGTCAGTTCCTTTCGTTCACCAAACGGATTCATTCAAAAGGAAAAAATCGCGGCATCTGCCGCTACCTGTGTCTTAACGCCTCCACCGACCATTCCAGTGCCTGTCTGGCTCCTTCAGAGAAAACCTGGCCGGGACAACCGGCCGGTCTCTGATTCAGGTCATAAACGCAAACGCGTGTAGCGACGCATCGTTCAATGAGGTGTCGATCTCTGCATCAAGCATCGTCTGCGACTGCGTGAGCATTAGCCATGACAGCAAATTACCAATTGCGCCGCTCTGGCAGCCGCTCTATAAGCCTTACAGAGTAGATTGTCTGTTGCTCTGCATTGTAGCATACAGCCTCTGGCCATCCAATACATACCAGGACGTGGCCAGCCTTTATTTAGCTCCGCCAGAAAATCACTGATGCTGGCATAGCCAATCGTACCCCCTGAAGGGCCCATCGGTGAAACCTTAGACATCCCCGAAGTGCTAGCCTGAGAGGCCAAGTAACTACTACTTTAACTGTTGGTGGGACCCGAGCCTCCTCTGGACCCTCTGTCAGATTGGTCTGCTGTCTTGGACTGACTCTGACTAAAGTAGGTGTTTGACGCTGCTGTAGAAAGGGCGTCAAAACCATCACAGTCAGCTGTTGCGCTGCCGTGCGTAGCTGTGTAACTTCCGCGGACAGGTTGCCGCCCTTACCAGCCTTGCCCTCTCTTCGTGCAGGGGCCTCGGTGGCGGGAGTACCCTTACGTTTGGGCGCAACCTCTACTGCCGCTGGCGTTCTGCCTGAGGGAGGCATGTGCACAAGGTGCTCATGCCTTAGAAAAATAACAAGCACTCGCAGACAATAAAATGTGGCGGTGGTCCTTAATGGGGGAAGCCGTAGCGAATCACGCATACTTTTGTCTTATGAATCAATCGATGTAGCACCACACTCACCGATTGGAAACTGATTTTTTTAAGTACAGACTTAAAAATCAGTCACCAGAGCCGTAGCTCGTGGATTGTAAGGAATCATATCTCACTGGGGTACACGCAGGCCCAGGTTCGATCTGGACAACCAAATGTCTTACTGGGGTGCCGCCGCAGCCAGTACAGACTTAAATTAAATCAACGGAGCCGTAGCTCGTAGATTATACAAAATCAATCCATGGCTCCTCCACATTCAGGGCACAAGGTGCAGTGCCCCACCTTAGCCTCATAATGAGCACTCGCCGACGATGAAACGTGGCGATGGTTTCTAGTCTGGGAAGCCGAGGCGGATAGCGTAGCGAAGCACGCGCACTCTGTCCTATAAACGCATCGATGTAGCACCACGCTAAATGATTGGGAAGCCTCACTGGTGTGCCACTGCAGCCAGTACCGACTTAGAATCAGTCAGCGGAGCCATAGCTCACCGCTTGTATGGTAGCAGATCTTACTGGGGTACATTTTCCACACCCAGGTTCGATTACTGGAATCTCATGCCTCAGCAAAATAAAGAGCACTCGCAGACGAAAAACGTGGCGGTGGTCTTTTAGTAGGAAACAAAACCAAGGCAGCTAGTGTAGCGAAGCATGTGTACTCTGCCTTACAAAAAAATCGATGTAACAGATCTCACTGGGGTATACTCCCCATGCCCAGGTTCGATCAACAAAATTTCATACCTTAGTACAATACAGAGCACCTGCAGATGATAAAATTTGGCAGTGGTCTTTAGTAAGGGAAGTTGAGGCAGGTAGTGTAGCGAATCACGCCTTATAAACCAATCGCTATCGCACCGCGCTAGCCTATTGGGAAGCCTTACTGGCAAGCTCATGGCAGCCAGTACAGACTCAGAATCAATCACCGGAGCTGTAGCTCATGATTGTGTGGTAACAGATCTCACTGGGATACACCCTTCACGCCGATAGAACATGTCGGTGGTCTTTTATTAAGGAAAGTTTGGGCAGGTAGGGTAGCGACTCACACGCGCTTTGCCTTACAAACCAATCAATGTAATAGATCTCACTGGTGTACACTCTCAGACCCAGATTCGATCAACAGAAATGTCATACGTTAGCAAAGAGCAACCACAGACGATAGAACGTGTCGTGGTTTTTTTGGTAAGTTGCGGCAGATAGTATAGCAAGTCACGTGCACTCTGCCTTACAAACCAATCGCTACCGCACCGCGCTAGCCGATTGGGAAGCCTCACTGGTGTGCTCGCGCAGCCAGTACCGGCTTAGAATCAATCACTGGAGCCGTGGCTTGCCGATTGTTTGGTAATAGATCTCACTGGGGTACACTCTCCACACCCAGGTTCGATCAATGAAATTGCCGAAAGAGTAAATGCGGTAGCACCGCGTGCCTACCACTGCAGTATCCAAGAGCTGATATCCATGCGAAATAGCTGGTGTGCTAAGTGCTTATTCTTGCCTCTGGAGTGCGATAAGAAACGTGTTTTGAACGATAAAAATCGCCGCCCCGACTGAAGTTACGAGGCGCTGTGGGATCTCACACAGGATACAAACAGTCTCAAGTCTCAAAAAAAATGCATTGGTGAGAAAATTGAAGAGGAAATCCGCAGTGACGCTCCCCCTTTATGGGAGGAATTACGCGGGGTCATGTACCATGACAAATTCTGGTATAAAAGTCTCGATGCATCTGGCTCCAGAAGGCCATCTATATTGACGACCCTAATGGTCTAAGGAATGAAATATAACAGGCTCATTTTCTCCATATTACCAGTGGAAAAAAATAAAACATATGTTCTATAATAATTAAAATTTTCACAATGCAGGAGGAGGTTTAATAAGTGGGCGTTTTTAAACCCATATTATCATGAAGCTTGCTTGTCGCTTTGCAGAAATGTTCTATAATTATTCCAACACACAAATATCTTTAATTAAAAATGTTAAGAAGTATTTAAAGAATGTGTAGTTGTTGTGTTATGTCGTGTCATGTCATGTCAATGTATATTTGGCCTGTTCTCTTCAGAAGTGCATGGCTGCCATCTACAAGCTTTTTTTAAATAAAAGAGAAACATAATGATACAGCACTGGATCACAGATATAAGGTGACTCCAAACCAGCTACAGGAGCATGCAAAACAGCCATTTCCTTATGTTGGGCTTTAAAGAATAAATACATTTATAGTTGTCACCAGTTTGAATTTCAGTTCAAATTCATCAGAGTGTTTTCTCAGTTTGATGCATAAAAAGTCTAGATAGACTCTTTTTTAAACCATCCCTTTTAATGAGTCACATCCCTGTGTCTTTTACAGCGATATCGATGATGTCTCCAGTGATCTGCTGCATCTGGACATATGGTGAGACACCTTTACAGGACGCAGGGGACACTCCTGCTAATTCCCCAGTATTATTGTACACTTGTCATTTGCTGTTCGCTCCTCATTTCATTGTAACCTGTCATGTTGTCAGTACTTTCTCCTCATTGGGAGTAATTAACAGTTACGGCACAGCATCTCAGGCAGAGAATTCTTCTTGTCCTATGATGTATTGACAGTGGTGGCATTTTTTAGAAATGTTCCTCCTTCGAGGACACTTAGGAACAGTCTCAGGCTGGGGTTTATTATTTATTTCAAGTTGAAAATTGTCTGGTTTTCTGGAAAAGGCATGTGAAATGTGAAAAGGTATTTTAAAATGAATGGCAGGAAGCACGTTCAGTTAGATGTTCTAAGTACACAGCCAATCAGTGACCTTTACGAGGATCATTTCTAAATGCTCGATACATACGGGAAGAATGCCAGGTAAAATTAGCACCTTGGGACTTCTTTTATTTTGCCATTTTATCCATAAGTAAGGAATAGTCTACAATTTTAAAACAAGAGCGCTGCTAGTGCTAAGCCTTCATGTGCCGTGACTACCAGTGCTAAGGCATCTAGCACTAAGGCTAATAGCACTAAAGGCTACCATTGCTAAGGTTTCTGGTGCTCAGGCTTCTAGTCCTAAGGCATTATAATAGTAAGACTAATAACACTAAGGCTACTAGCACTAAAGGCTGCTAGTGCTAAGGCTTCTAGCACTAAGGCGGCACGTGTATTGACATCTGACCTCCGCAATTCTCCAGGGACCATGATGATGACGTCTCTGTTGCTGAGGCCTGCAAGAAGCTGAATGAAGTCAGCGGGTTGAGAGGAATGGGCAGGTGATTCCCTGATTAGCAAACCACAGATTTACAGCTACATCTATTTATTTTGGGGTGACATTGGCTCAGAGATAGAGCGTTCAGTCGTCTGGTAATCGGAGAGTTCCCGGTTCGATCCCCGGCCTCTCTGGACAAAAGTGTCCTTAAGCAAGAAACCTATCCTCTAATTATCTCGACGAGCTGGTTGGCGCCTTGAATGGCTGCCTTTTGCCATTAGTGTGTGAGTCTGTGTGTGAATGAGAGGCATGAATTGTAAACTTCTTTGTGTAGCCATAGTCACTGAAAAAAGCGGTATATACAGGAAATGCAGTCCATTTACCACGCTTTTATCCAAGGCCACTTACATAGCCATTAACATTAAAACGGTGTGGGATAATGTACCAGCAGGCAGTTTAATATAGCCATTTAATATAGAACTAATTAGACTGAGTCACTACAAAAGCAGGTGAAATAAGATATCACACACACACAATCACTTAACATCATGCTCAACACAAATCAACCCACCACAGATAACATGTTTAAACTCATTATTACATAAACAAAAATCCAACACAATAAACACAGATTTACTCTCTAAAGCTGGGATACCTCTAACCTGGCCCTGGAGACCAGTAACACTGCTTTTCAGGTAGAAAAGAAAACCAGCAATACTAGTGGCCTGTACAGTCAGGTCTGAATATCCCTGTAGTAACTAAAGCAATGTGTGCCAGTCATAGCGCACGCTACTCTCCACGGCCCAACTAAAAGGTGTCAGAGTATCCTGTGCTGCTGTTAGCTGTTTAATTCACTCAGTCTCGTCTCACACCAGGTACTTCAAGCAGATTGCCAAGTCCGTCCGGGCCAATGGGACTGCAGCCGAGGAGAGCGCGGATGACTTTCTGGGGTGTCTGAACATCCCCATCAATGTGAGTTGTAGTAGTAGTAGTAGTTGTAGTAGTAGCAATACTAGTGGTAGTTGTAATAGTGGATAGATAGATTCTTTATTGTCCTGCTAGAGGAAATTTATATTCACAGTCTGTGCAATACATAAGGATAACCACATTATTCCTTCACTCCCACACCTATGGCTTACATGCACACACAATTACATACATACAGTTGAAGTCGGAAGTTTACATACACTTAGGTTGAAGTCATTAAAACTCATTTTTAACCACTCCACAAATTTCATGTTAGCAAACTATAGTGTTGGCAAGTCAGTTAGGACATCTACTTTGTGCATGACACAAGTAATTTTTCCAACAATTGTTTCAGACAGATTATTTCACTTTTAATTCACTATATCACAATTCCAGTGGGTCAGGTTTACATACACTAAGTTGACTATGCCTTTAAATTTTTAATATTTGGTCACATATCCTTTGCATGCCATGACTTCCTGATGTCTGTGACCCAACAACATCAACGTCTCTGCATTTGAATGGATCTCTACGGGAATTTGGGGGTGGGACTTGATTTAGCTGTAAATTATACTGGAACAGTATGGAAACACATGGTTGGCTAAATGGCTCTAAGTCATCAAGGGTCCGATGTATCAAACAAGCCTTAAATCGTCACTCTGCTGCCAGATATGCAGTAGATATGGATGGATCACTTTAAGGGTTGTTTCTCCTGACAAATTGTCCGATTGAACTCTATGGAAAAGAAACCCTTCAAGTTATCCATCCATATCTACTGTATTTCTGGTAGCAGAGTGATGATTTAAGGCTTGTTTGATACATCAGACCCTTGATGACTTAGAGCCATTTAGCCAACCATGTGTTTCCATACTGTTCCAGTGTAATTTACAGCTAAATCAAGTCCCACCCCCAAATTCCCGTAGAGATCCATTCAAATGCAGAGACGTTATAGTATCGCTTGTATGAGTACCAGAAAATAACATATCAAGAGTCTTTTGATGTTGTTGGGTTACAGACATCAGGAAGTCATGGCATGCAAAGGATATGCGACCAAATATTTAAAATGTAAAAGCACAGTCAACTTAGTTTATGTAAACTTCTGACCCACTGGAATTGTGATATAGTGAATTAAAAGTGAAATAATCTGTCTGTAAACAATTGTTAGAAAAAATTTCTTGTTTCATGCACAAAGTAGATGTCCAAACTGACTTGCCAACACTATAGTTTGCTAACATGAAATCTGTGGAGTGGTTAAAAATGAGTTTTAATGACTTCAACCTTAGTGTATGTAAACTTCCGACTTCAACTGTACATACATATACAGTATACATGTTGTGACATTAGTAGTATATAGTTGACCTTTATTGATCCCAAAAATGGTTAATTGCTCGATCACTAAGCATAATAGTGTCATATTAACTCTTAGATTAGGTTATTTTTATAATTTAGGTCAAAATAAAATGCAAAGAAATCTTGAAAAAATGCTAAACAAAGGTTTTGTTTAGTTTGCAATGATATACTGAGAGCTACAAATGTAAAACTGTCATGGTTTTGACGCCTTTTTCCCCATGCGGTCGTTTTCCTCGGTAGCCACGCGAGGGCGCTGCCCTTTTAGTGGATGCTTGCTCCGCTCCGCCTTGATTGCGGAGCTTCTGTCAGCATCCACACCTGTGCGTGGTTACCTGGGAGTTATTTAAGCCCAGGTTTTGCTCCGTTCTGAGCTTTGATATTGTTTGCGTTATTTTACTTTATTTCGCACTGTTTGGGTGTGTGTTTTATTTGTACCATTTATGCTACTCGCCTTTTCTAACGTCTCATTACTGAGGCAGGGTGTTTATTATTGCTGGCTCTTTAGTTACTTAGCTCGTAGAAGTATGGGGGGTAGCAGTTATTTGTTCCAGTCGTCTTGTTTGGTTTTCTTATTGTGAAACCAGGCGTTTGTGCTTCTACTCATTTGCGTGTTACGGTGAGCTGGTTTGTAGCTTCGGTGCGTTTGTTCCCTGTTTTTTCTCCTTCTCGTGGACTTTGTTTCCCCTTTGTTGTGAGTCAAGGTTTTTTATTATACTGAGAGGCAGGGCGTGTTATTTTCTACTAATCTCGCGTTAGTCTTTTAGCCGGTAAATGTCCGGTGCAGCTGTTCTGTTCGTCCTTCGGTACATGTCTTCCTATAGGGAGACTGGGCGATGTTGTGGACATGTTTGCGTGTGACTGCGAGTCTCTGAAAGTAGCCTTGGAACGTTAGCTCTCTGTTCCTTTCGCCTCCTCGGTACATTCCCCTTTACTTAGAGGATAGGGCGTGTATTTTCTACTAAGCTTGCGATAGTCATTTTGCTAGTAAAGGTATGGGACGGCGGTTTACCGTCGGCTCGCCTGCAAAATGTTTCTCTCTCCTGGGAGATCAGCCGTTTGAAAGTAGCCATGGAACGTTAGATCTATGTTCCTTCCGCCTTCTCGTTGCTCTTTCCCTTTATTGAAATCAAGGGCATGTCTTGCGTTTGGCACTCTGCCGGTAGGTTAGGACACGGAAACTGCTTTTCTTCATATTCCTGCAGCAAGCAGTTCGCTCCGTTTAGAGCTAGGGAATTATTTTTCGCTTGTCGCGTTCTCCCTTTTGATTAGCTCTAATTTAGGTTCCTTTGTTTGTTACCTACGAGGCATTTCCTCTCATTTCACGTTGGCATCTCTCATTCACTGTTTTTTTATATACTGTAAGGTATTCAGTGTTTGTTCAGCTCGTTGTGTTTACCGAGCTTGAGATTCGTTGCTCTCGTGTGCCGTTCACCCGGTTTTTTTGAGATATGACCTTTAGTGTTCACATGTCTTGCGTGTGGCATTCTGCCGGTAGGTTAGGACACGGAGACTGCTTTCTTTATATTCCTGCAGCAAGCAGTCCGCTCCGTTTAGAGCTAGGGAATTATTTTTCGCTTGTCGCGTTCTCCCTTTTTGATTAGCTCTAATTTATGTTCCTTTGTTTGTTACCTACGAGGCATTTCCTCATTTCACGTTAGCATTTCGTTTGTTCACTGTTTTGCATACGTTTGAGTATTCAGTGTTTTTTTTTAGCTTGTTGTGTTTCCCAAGCTCGAAACTCTTTGCTTTCGTGTGACGTCGCCCGGTTATATGGGTCGTTTTTAGTTACGCCCCTTTTTTCCTAGTTCCCGTATTTCCCTCCAGTGAGAGTAGGAACTAGGTCATTTGCGTTAATCTTTATATTTCCTTATATACGGGGTCTCTCCGTCTCAGTGGATTTTAATTAAGCTTAATGAACCCCCTTGCTGCGTTTGGTCTCTCCAACCTCACACATCACGCCCCCACTACATAAAACAGGTAAAACTATACATTTCCTGGATCATACTCTCCTGAGGGTCTGAGTGTGATATCTGAGGGTGATATGCAGAACTACGCAACTACTGAATGACGTAAAATGCAAGCAGTGTACCCTGTTGTCCCTTAGTGTCTCCAAATCTTTGTAAAATGGCTAAATTGTGCACTGCTGTAAATCATAAAATAATCATATATTTAACTATTTTGGCTCGTAACACTCGCATTTGCATTGTTTTCAAGTGGGAATTACTATCATTTAGTCAGTATAGGGGGATAGATATCTATGGGTCCAGAAACCTATCTAAAACCTGTCATAAAATTAATAAAATATAATTTTTGTCCATTATAAAGCATACACATTTGCCCCTTATGATGGTTTAAGATGAAAACATTGATATCACACTGGTACACAGACCTAAGTATGTAGCCTAATTATTTACTCTTGTACCTCAATAAAACATCACTTTTTTCTGTACTCTACAATATGTAATCTTTTGCTGCATGTCCTTGGATAACATTTCTCTTTTTACAAAATGTTTCCATTCATAATCACTTCTAGGAAAGTTTTACATTCATCTAGTACATATCAGTGCACAGTAAATTGGAATGAGTATTTCCCATGCCCTAAGTGACAAGTATAGAGCAGGGAGATACGAATGTGCCATAGTCTATATTATGCACCATAAGATTACAATAAAATAATATTCCACCATCAGGAAAATGCTGGAAAATGTTCTAGCTTCATTGAAAATTGGTGCATCAAACATAAAACATGACTGAGCCACCTATAAACGCTTACACTACAGTATGTGCACTAAAAATGTAGAGTGGAGACTGAAAATAAAAATATCAAACATATGGCGCAAGACACATACATATTTGAAATATAATAATACATATCGAGGAGGAAAATCTCCCATCATGTTGTGGGCATATTCTCAGATAGAATCAATATGATGGTAGGCTATCTTCTTCTGACCCACTCCCAAAATCCATGTAAGCAGGGCAAGGATTTTCTCTAGCTATGCTGACACAAGTTGACCAAATTAGTAAAATCTTGCAAAAATAGCAGGAAAACAACAATTACGCCTCAGTGAGCGAATGTACATTCTTTTCTGTAGTTCTTTGAGTAAAACTAAACTAATAAAACTAAAAATGTTGTTACGCCTGGTTGTAATGTATTGTTCAAAGCATCCAATAAGACATTGCAAACACCCTTGTGAAGGTTATAATGTCCACTATTGGATAAAAGAGTTGTCAATCAACCCATAATGAACTGGAACTGGAATGAGCTGCACAAACAGCTAATGGGGTTTTACGCATGGGGTTTTCAGAAGGTGTACTAGTGTAATAAAGGGGTGTGTATTTGTCAAACGGATTGTCCAAGACAATATGGCCTCTGAATCTTGAAAAGACATCTCTATGCATAAAATGAATGAGGATTGTATATTTATTTCATATTTAGTAGCAGATTTTGATAGTAGAATGACGTGGTATAATTACACAAGTTTTGTTTATTTTGCTATTGAGAACCCAATACAGCTTTTCATGGCTTTATTGGCATACGTTCGGGCTATTGTTGCTTTATCTTGTTAATATGACGGAATACAAATTTTTGGGGGTGAAAAGATATTTTTTGAACTCACAGATAGACAGTATTGTTCACTGTGTCACGCATTGGTCGGTATAGTTGCAGGTGAGACTAGGTGGAGGGTTGCTTGTTAAATGGACTAGCTATGCGACAATAGTGGCACTATTCAGCAGAGTTGTCACAAATGATGTACTAATAAAGCTAGAGCACTGAGTTTGTTATTTCCACTCATAGTTTGGTTGCAGGAGCAATGAATGTCTCAGCTGAGCAATCTCACGATGCCTGCGGCATGGCCACTAGGGGGTCTGTGCGAAGGGGTTAATAACTGTACACCAATAAGAGGACACAGGCACTACAGGGACACACAGCATGTAGGGGAAATTAAACACTGTGTATTCAGTGGAGAGGTGTACAGCTGTCACATGTAATTGTTTGACCACGCCCCCCTCCCCTGCTCCAGGAGATCCCAGTGGCCGGATACAACAAGTGGTTCAAACTAGAGCCTCGATCCAGTGCCTCCAGGGTTCAGGGGGAGTGCTACCTGATCCTGAGGCTCTTCACCTCACAGGTACTCACCTTTTCACCCAACCCCCACACCACTACTACTGTAGTCACTCTGTAATAAGGTCCCAGCTTGTAGAGCTTTAACCAGGCTACCTTTGATCCCGTCTCATCAGAGGGGAAACCACCCTGAGCAAGCGGGACTCGCACATGGCCGTCCACGAGAAGATCCTGAGCCAGATCCTGGAGTATGAGCACACCTGTGTACAGGTGAGACTGCACAGGCCTCCCTTGGGGTGGGGTCAGAAGGTCAGGGCCAATCAGCGATAAGACAGGTGCGCTACTTAAATTTCACTGTGAATTATATTTCAATTATATTTCTGAATTGACTGAATTGAAATGGAATTGATACCAGCCAACAGGGTCTTTATCCAACTTTGCACCATGCTTCCTTCCACAATGGCTTCTTGAGTTGCTGAAATGAGGAAATAATGGTGAAAGTCACAGAATATTGTTGCTTTCCTTGTAGACAGAGCCATACAGCTGGGATGGGAGGGTGTGTCAGGAAGCGTGGACTGTGCTGTCCCATCATGCAGAGCAAACTGACCTCTCACCCCTGCAGCAAGCCATCATGTAAGCTCTGGAAATGGCAGAAATGTGGACAGCTATTTCAGTATTTGTGAAATGACATGCAGACGGATGTCTTTTTGCATGAGTGAGTGCTTAATTCACTGTCCTCCTGCTTTGCTGAATTAAGCAGCATGTCTTTTCTTGTCTGCCCCCTGTCTGCAGACGATGGTGTTGCTATAGCAGCCACCACCGATCCCAGAGGATGTGCTACTCCTTCCAGCTGGAGCTCCTGGGTGCCATCAAGGAGGAGTGGGACCCCCAGGCCATGAAAGGGGAACTGGTGCGTCTACCTTCCTTACGCCCACTCCTCAAATGCTCCACTCTACATCCCTCTCTCTTGCCACAACCCTCCACTCTACATCCCTTTTTCTCTACACAATCCTCCACTCTACATCCCTCTCTCTCGACACAACCCTCCACTCTACATCCCCCTTTCTCTACACAATCCTCCACTCTACATCCCTCTCTCTCGACACAACCCTCCACTCTACATCCCCCTTTCTCTACATAACCCTCCACTCTACATCCCTCTCTCTCGACACAACCCTCCACTCTACATCCCCCTTTCTCTACACAACCCTCCACTCTACATCCCTCTCTCTCTCAACACAACCTTCCACTCTACATCCCCCTTTCTCTACACAACCCTCCACTCTACATCCCTCTCTCTCGACACAACCCTCCACTCTACATCCCCCTTTCTCTACACAACCCTCCACTCTACATCCCTCTCTCTCAACACAACCTTCCACTCTACATCCCCCTTTCTTTACACAACCCTCCACTCTACATCCCTCTCTCTCGACACAACCCTCCACTCTACATCCCCCTTTCTCTACATCCTCCTTTCTCTACACAACCCTCCACTCTACATCCATCTCTCTCGACACAATCCTCCACTCTACATCCCCCTTTCTCTACATAACCCTCCACTCTACATCCCTCTCTCTCGACACAACCCTCCACTCTACATCCCCCTTTCTCTACACAACCCTCCACTCTACATCCGTCTCTCTCGATACAACCTTCCACTCTACATCCCTCTCTCTCGACACAATCCTCCACTCTACATCCCCCTTTCTTTACACAACCCTCCGCTCTACATCCCCCTCTACATAAGGGGGATAAACTTCAAAGTTTAAATTTAGCGGATTTGCAAATGCAAAATGGCTGGTTTTCAACCAAAACAAAGCGTTGCATTTGGCTTCGATCGCCACAGTGTGCGCAAGCTGGCCAGCCAAACTTTTTGCACAGCCTCGGTCACTGCTCCCCAATACACCATCACCTGCAATTGGTCAACAATGTCACGGGTCATTAAATGAACTGACCTCAAGTCGCAGTGAGTATACAGAAATTTGCTGCCAGCATCGTATTTGATAGCAGTTCAACAGCCTTTGCGAACAGGCCATATTCAGATTAGTTTCCAGTCTATTGAGCCTCTAACTCTCCATTCTACATCACTCTCTCTACATCACCCTCCACTCTACATCCCTCGTATTACAAGAATAGAAAAGCACTCTGCAAATATTACTATTATAGTAGCAGCAGTAGTAGTATTAGTATTAGTGAAGTTTACCAACTGGATTCAAAATACTGCAGAATTATTGCCACATACAATATGACAATATGGTTGCTATGTCATGCTAATGGCAGTCCTGAGATACATTCTGGAACATTCTGTGTTGTCTGCGCTTGTGTGTAGGAGGAGCGGCTGGTGGATAGCTTCAGACTGCACACAGAGTACTGCCTGTCCCTCCTGAGGAACCTCCAAAAGGTGTTTCCTTCCTCTGTCCCAACTGCCATCATTCGCTGCGAGCTCATGCTGAGGTAAACCAGCCCACAGGAGGGAAAATAACACCTATACCGCCAGATAAACCTCCGTCACTTTATGTAACCCAAACCCAATGAATTATACAAATAGAATGGCTGGAAACTGGGCAGAGTAAACAGCATGCAGAGAGCTGGGTGGCCACATTAGATTGCACTGCATTCAAACTGAAATGAAAATATAACTGAGAGACGCTCGTCTCTGGAACACTGGGTACCTGGGACTGGATACTGGGCTTTAAACCAGTGTACAGTTCTATGATAATGTTTGTTACCCATTAATGTATTTTCCAGAAGGTAAATCTAAATGTGTTGAAGGGGGTTAAGAATCACCGCACAGCAGAGTCATTTGCTGTGTTATTGTTAACAATGACCCCACAGTCACTCCATATTGATATACATCAATTAATATGGGCGCGGAAAAGGGAACGACCACTTGCTTCCGCTCCGCTTGCCAAAATTCGCTCCTGGTGTAAAACGGCCTTCACAATGGATGCCGAAGTGAAGCAGTCGCGTTTCCGCGTGCGCTTCGCTTGCCGTATGTGTTGGCCCTTACAGTGAGTGGAGATTTACCATGGAAAATTTCTGAAAGTTGCCTGGAAAAATTCCCTCTTTTTGCAACCCTAGTTGAGAAAGAGACAGAGAGAGAGAGAGTCTACATTCGTCAAATTGCCTAAGTGTTTGAAATGTGTTAGAAAATGTAGAAAGTGGGTTTGATGGTATAATGTTAGATGTAGTATACCCATGATAAATGCTCAGCCAATCAACCATAACATGATTAGATAACAATAATGATGATCGAATACTGCTACTAGGAAAGGAAAAATTTTAAAACCAACGCTCAAACCTTGACTGAACGTGGGGGGTCGGGCTCACATTTGTCACATTGTGTCTTCCTTTCTCTGACCTAAGGGGCCTGGGACTGATCCACACCGTGCAGGTCTTTAGGTCTGTTTGTCCCCTCCGCAGCCAGCTACACCTGGAAATCTCCTCTGTAATAAAGGTACAGTGTTCTAGCGAAACATGACATTACTGTGCATTTCTGTGGCTGTTTTCCTTTGCGCCAAGATCTCTCAGCCTGTGTGCGTTTTCTCATCCTGACAGAAGGGGGCGGTGGAGTGGTACGGAGCCAAGGTCTCTCACTTCAAGCCGGACGAAGGGGTGAGATGCTCGCGCTCGTGCCCACATGCTTCCCCGGAAACCACATAGGAAGTCAAGGTTCAAGAAGAAACCCTGCCTTTTGGCCAGATGGTCCCCGCTCTCTCAGTTTTCAGTTTAATGAGTGGAGCAGTCTGTTCCCTCAGGCTGACCTCTGACCCCCTTGGTGTGTCCACACAGACGCTGGATGAAACAGCTCAAGCGGCTGGTTCTGGTGGTGGACGCGGTGTGTGTGGACGTGTACAGGGCTCAGACCGTCTACAACAAGCTCTTCGGCAGGTACTGAAGCACGATTAGTTAATCACTGAAGCACAATTAGTCATCACCAGCTCCGTGCTGAGCGACTGAATTTGATGCCTGTTTTTTTCTCTCAGTTCTGTCAAAGTGGACTTCTTCAGTATCTCCTACCGTCAGCTGGAAAAACTGGTGAGGAAATTAGCTTCTTCAGCTGAAATGATCTGACTACCAAAGAATGCATTTAAGTCTGTGTTATTGTTAATTACGTTACTATCACTTCAGGCACATTTTCTCTCAAGATTTAAAAAGGTAACTCTCAGATATGCAAAGCATGAGATATTTCATGCAGGGACATTAGTACACACACTGTCTGTTGGTCTGTTATTCACCCATAAGAAGCCTTATATGACGTCAGTTGTTATCGTTGCCCATGTAAGATCCCCCAGTGTTCTGTTACCCCCACCACCCCCACTCTTCCCTGCAGGTGGCTGATCATGTGAGCGTTACCATGGAGAGGTGTGCGGGACTCTGGAGCAGGAAGGCTCACGGCTAACCCAGGGCATGGGGGGAGACGCTATTCGAACTCTACATCTCCCTAAAAACACTCAAACACTTCCGCAAGTACCTGCCTCTCAAGTGATTACCGTTACCCGTTCACACTCCCATTCACACACTCACACACACTCATTCACACATGTACACACTCCCATACACACACTCTCAAACTCACACTCACATTCTTACACTCACATCAGTATGGGTGCCAAATGTAAAGTAAAACACAACACGTTTTTCCTGTGTTTTCTATGTGGCATTTTCCTAAGATTTATGCTAAATATGAGTTTTTTTTCCCAAGATTTTACGGACATGCTAAATAAACCTTTTAGTTGATATTTTCAGATTTAATTGATAAATCTCAAACAAGCATTTCCTAAATATACAACTTAAATGTTAAATCTGAGTTTTCAAAAATAAATATTAAAAAAAAACATATATTTAGCTTATTATCTTAAATCTCTGTTTCATAAATAAATATTTATTTAAAAAAAATAAGATTTAGATTAAATCTTAAATCTTACGTTTTCCAAAAGCAAGATTTAAGATTTAATTTAAATATTTTAATTTCAAACCCAAGATTTAAGATATAGATAAATGTTTATTTTTTACCACAAATCTGTGTTTAACAGTTAAATATTTAGTAAAAAATTGTTTTTTATAAAAACACAAGATTTAAGATATAAGCTAAATATTTAATTTAAAACCCAAGATTTAAGATATAAATAAATATTTATTTTTACTAAATATTTCACTGTTAAACACAGATTTGTGGTAAAAAATAAATATTTATTTATATCTTAAATCTTGGGTTTGAAATTAAATATTTAAATTCAATCTTAAATCTTGCTTTTTGAAAACGTAAGATTTAAGATTTAATCTAAATCTTATTTTTTAAAATAAATATTTATTTATGAAACAGAGATTAAGATAGAAGCTAAATATATATATTTTTTAAAATATTTATTTTTGAAAACTCAGATTTAACATTTAAGTTATATATTTAGGAAATGCTTATTTCAGATTTATCAATTAAATCTGAAAATATCAACTAAAAGGTTTAATTTAGCATGTCTGTAAAATCTTGGACAAAAAAACTCTTATTTAGCATAAATCTTAGGAAAATGCCACATTTATGCAAAATCTGTGTTTTACTTTACATTTGGCACGCCATACATTGGCCTTGTTAAACACAACTGAGGAAATTTTGCATAGGATAGAGAGGTGGCTCTAATATCATTTGTAGTCCTACAATTTCACATAAACAGGAACAAATGTTTTTTCTCTCCTCTTTTTTGTCTGTTATTTCCTATAAATATGATCTTAGCAACTTTTTAGTCCTCTTAGCAATCTGTTGCTGATCTCATCGTGCATCATGCATCCTGATTCCTTGCTGGGACACTAAGATGTTAGCCCTGACGGGGTTTCATAACTCCTGATTCCTTGCTGGGACGCTAAGATGTTAGCCTTGACAGGGTTTCATAACTCCTGATTCCTCACAGGGATGCTAAGATGTTAGCCCTGACGGGGTTTCATAACTGGTTCAAGACCTCCATTCACAAATGGCTGCAGATAGTTCACCAGAAGTCATGTGATCGATCCGCAGTGCGGTGGAGGAGGATCAGGTGAGGGGGGCCACGATCACATCCAGAGATAAGCTAATGTTTACAAGCTAAAATGTCTCTTTAGGCCAAAATAAATGATCCATTTCATCTAAATTAATTTTTAAATGCCATTTCACAGTTTAAATGGCATTTATCTGCTCCCACCAGAGACTCAGATAATGTGTTTACTCCTACATGGATTTTAAATATCTTGGTAATTATTTCCAGCAGACCAGTGAAGTGTGGGTTTGTATCTGTATGTGTGTGTGTGTGTGTGTGTGTGTGTGTGTGTGTGTGTGTGTGTTGTGTGTGTGCGTGCGCGTGCGTGCGTGTATGTGCATGTGCGCATTCGTGCCTGCATGTATGTGTGGCATATGTGTGTGTGTGTGTGTGTGTGTGTGTGTGCCTGCATGTGTGTGCGTGCGTGCCTGTCTGCATGAGTCAGTGAGTGAGTTAATCAGTCAGTCAGTCAGTGTGTGAGTCAGTGAGTAACTGAATCAGTGAGTCTGTCAGTGTGTGAGTCAGTGAGTGACTGTATCAGTGAGTCGGTCAGTGTGTGAGTCAGTCAGTGTGTGAATCAGTGAGTCAGTCAGTGAGTCGGTCAGTGTCCCGAGTCAGTGAGTTTGGTCCGTGAGTAAGTCAGTCAATGAATCTGTCAGTGAATCTGTGTGGTTCTGTTTGGGAGCAGTTGGCTCCCATCCACAGCCTGGCCAAACATAGCAGCTCTGCGGTAGACATCACTTCCTGCTTCACTCAGGTGCGGGACTTCTGGGTACAGCTGGACTGGCCCGATTCAGCGGGAGCCTTCATCTTTGTGACCCGGCTGACAGATGTGAGTGTCTTTACCAAGCCTTCATTACACCTGCCATAACCACTAACAACCTTGTATTATAGGCCATTTTAGAAACAACATCATGACAACAACAACATGTGCATGCACTCTAACTGGAGGCAGAACAAACTGTCATTCTTCCAAACGGCACACATTATAGATAGCTAGTGTGGCGACTCCACCCTTTCTGGTTGTCTGTCTGTCTGTCTGGCTTGTTTTGTTTTGCAGTTGCAGGAGCTGGCCGGTGTGTGGGGCTGTGTACCATCTTTCTAATTGGGAGCACCTGGGGGGCCTATAAGAGGAAGCCCTATCGCTTTCTGGCTTTCTCTGGCTTTTTTTGTTCTCCCTCCTGCACCCGACTGTGGCACTGGGTTGCCGCGGTTTTTTTCTGTTGTTTTGACACTGAACATTCACATTTCACTTTTTATGCATGCAAATCCATACATATTTCTCATAAAAACGCTACATTTACACTCATACCTGCAATGGGTTTCCCTTGTTTAATAAATTATTTAATTGTTTAAAGTATACCTTGTTGTGTTGTCTCCCTTTTGTCACGACTATAACGACAGTCGTAACACAAACGCTGCTTACAAATTAAACAAACTGCTAAAAAGGCATCATCCTGCTGCGTCATTCGGTGCCAAAACAGGCAGACGAAGGAGGGAAACCTTAGATTATACAGGATATATTGTGTGTTTGAGTTACATTTTCCCATTGTTTATTTGTTAGCATTGTTAGCTAACTGCGAGCTAGGTAACCAAAAACGCTTGTTACATTTGTTAGCTAGCAGAAGTCACTTCACCTAGTTGGCAGCAGTTAACTATACTCTGACTACTAACTAGCTAATCAATGGAAAACAAAAAAGGAATGCTGCAGTCCATCATAGCTATCTGTTAGGTTAGATAATGTTCCTGCCTTCAAATTTGTAGCAGCCTCCATGGATGACGAAAACCCTGACTAGACAGCTAGAAAACACTGGGCCGCTAGAATGAATGGGAGATCTGAGGTGAATGTCTGAGTTTACCGCATTAAGTAGTCTATCAAACACATATGTGTTACTTTAACCGTGTTCCTCAATATTTTTAATATTTCAGTTTATTTAGGCCCTATGTAGTCTCTTCAGTTAACAAGCAGCGTCTATCGAGTGTGCAGCTGCAGTATCTGACAAATGCAGGAAATGCAGCTCCAGTTGCTGGGACACTGCCTGTACTTGACAAAAGTTTGTTAGCTTTTCTTCCTCAGGTTAGCGTCCGCACAGAAATTATGTCATAGTTGTTTACAAACCCTAAAAGGGCCTACAGCATATGACAAATGTCATAACACTGTCATAATGTATTGTGGCATGACGGTTTTCATAAGCTGTAATACACTGTCACGACTGGTTATGACAGGTGTCATACCACACTTATGACAGTCATGGAGATGTTTTTGTGTACAAGTATTTACTGGGAACCTATGAATAAGTCCCTGGTAAAAATATAAACAAGGAGGAGCTTTAATCAAAAAAAATTAGTGAGACAACATGAGCATGAATGAATGATGAAACTGTCTGTCATGGATACCGCTGGCTGTATAATGCACTGCATAAATCAGGAAGCAGGAGGGAGGCTCTCTGAGCGGAGGTTCTGTTCCTCCTCTACAGGATTTCTGCAGTGCAGCTGTGTGCTACTGCGAGCTTATTAAGAGGAAGATTGAGAGAGGTCAGCTGGGCCACGACCACAAGACCCTCACCGTCCAGGTACGCCCTCACCGTCCAGATAAGTCCTCACTGTCCAGGTACGCCCTCACCGTCCAGATAAGTCCTCACTGTCCAGGTACGCCCTCACCGTCCAGATAAGTCCTCACTGTCCAGGTACGCCCTCACCGTCCAGATAAGTCCTCACTGTCCAGGTACGCCTTCACCATCCAGGTAAGGCCTCACTGCCCAGGTACGCCTTCACCATCCAGGTAAGTCCTCACTGTCCAGGTACGCCTTCACTATCCAGGTGAGACTTCACTGTCCAGGTACGCCTTCACCATCCAGATAAGTCCTCACTGTCCAGGTACGCCTTCACCATCCAGGTAAGGCCTCACTGCCCAGGTACACCTTCACCATCCAGGTAAGTCCTCACTGTCCAGGTACGCCTTCACCATCCAGGTAAGTCCTCACTGTCCAGGTACGCCTTCACCATCCAGGTGAGACTTCACTGTCCAGGTACACCCTCACCATCCAGGTACGCCCTCACCGTCCAGGTGAGACCTCACTGTCCAGGTAAGTCCTCACTGTCCAGGTACGCCTTCACCATCCAGGTAAGTCCTCACTGTCCAGATGAGACCTCACTGTCCAGGTAAGTCCTCACTGTCCAGGTACGCCTTCACCATCCAGGTAAGTCCTCACTGTCCAGGCGCGCCCTCAATGTCCAGATCTGGCCTCCGGATGAGCACACATCAACACTGGCTCATCTGAGGACGTGGGTTTTCATCACACAGGATATCTAACAAACACAGTCATGGAGTTCTGTTAAGTGAAGCATGTCTCAACAAAGTCAGTTAGACATTTAGCAGATTCTCTTACACAGGGAGACTAACAAAGCTTATTTTGTTATAGCTATATATTTTAGTGAAGTAATTCAGGAGTAAATTGTAAAATAATATCTGGTATCTCACTTCAGAATTCAACCTGCAACCTCTGAAATATGAGCCCAGTTTCCTAACCACTACACTGGGAATATGTGTTTGCATCTGCATCCCATTCCAGACCATTTACAGCTCGATCCTCCAAATGTTAACCTCCCTCTCATCTTCCTCTCCTGCGGCTGTCAGCTGTGCATCGCGCTGAACAACATTGAGCACGTGCGGCTGTTCCTGGGGAACCTGCCGAAAGACCTGGACTGGCGGGGGCTGGAGCACGCCATGGAGGAGTCCTGCGGGGCTGAAGGGAAGGAGCAGGTCAACAAGGCCCTCAACGCCCAGCTCTACAACATGGACGTGGACCTGCAGAGAGAGGCCAAGCGCATGATCACGCACCTCACCGACAAGGTGCAGAGACACACTGCATGATCACGCACCTCACCGACAAGGTGCAGAGACACACTGCATGATCACGCACCTCACCGACAAGGTGCAGAGACACACTGCATGATCACGCACCTCACCGACAAGGTGCAGAGACACACTGCATGATCACGCACCTCACCGACAAGGTGCAGAGACACACTGCATGATCACGCACCTCACCGACAAGGTGCAGAGACACACTGCATGATCACGCACCTCACCGACAAGGTGCAGAGACACACTGCATGATCACGCACCTCACCGACAAGGTGCAGAGACACACTGCATGATCACGCACCTCACCGACAAGGTGCAGAGACACACTGCATGATCACGCACCTCACCGACAAGGTGCAGAGACACACTGCATGATCACGCACCTCACCGACAAGGTGCAGAGACACACTGCATGATCACGCACCTCACCGACAAGGTGCAGAGACACACTGCATGATCACGCACCTCACCGACAAGGTGCAGAGACACACTGCATGATCACGCACCTCACCGACAAGGTGCAGAGACACACTGCATGATCACGCACCTCACCGACAAGGTGCAGAGACACACTGCATGATCACGCACCTCACCGACAAGGTGCAGAGACACACTGCATGATAACGCACCTCACCGACAAGGTGCAGAGACACACTGCATGATCACGCACCTCACCGACAAGGTGCAGAGACACACTGCATGATCACGCACCTCACCGACAAGGTGCAGAGACACACTGCATGATCACGCACCTCACCGACAAGGTGCAGAGACGGGGGGCGGGGACGCACACACACTGAGCTCATAACAATCACGGTCTGCATTTATTTGATATTGTTACGTATTCTTTTTCACAATATCAAAGTACTCTACAGTAAAGGAGGGGGTCGCTGAACTGAACACCAATGTGTATCACCCAGCGGTTAGGTGTAGATGGAGCAGAGTGAGAGAGGAGATGGGTTAAGTTAAGGACAAATGTTGATTGAATCAAGGCCACAATGTCTTACAAGGGCAATTTATAAAATCTTGTCTATTCCAAACAAAAACCATCCTGAAGCAACTTTTAAAGATCTTTTAGCCATCTTGGTTAGATTAGATTGATTAGATTTATATAGATCTGTTTTCTGGAACTCTCCAGTCCTTTCCTTTGTGTCTGTGTTGCAGGTGCTGGTAGATCTGAGGAAGTACATCCAGCACATCAGCCTATCACCAGACTCCATTCAGAATGATGACGTAAGCATGTTCTCCCCAGTCTTTGGACATGAAGGGAAGTGGGAGAGTTAATGAATCCCACTGTGGGTGTAGCTACTATTTTCTATTTTTTTTCTATTTACTATTTATAAGTGGCTTGAGTCAAAATATCTGATTTGTTCAGATTAGGGAGTCATAGCTAGTACATGATTTCAAGTGTCATTCTCCCACAGAATCACACTTTAGACTGCAGGAAACTTATTACAGATTATTAACAGTTTCAAAGGATGCATTTATTTTACCAAAATAATTTCATCATATTCCATATGATTGTATGGAATCAATTTAAAATGTAAAGATTTATAGTATTTGACCCAGGTCTTCTCACTCGGCACTTCTTACTGATGCTTCTTTCAAATATACAGTTGCACTCAAAATTATTCAAGCCCCTTCACTTTTTACACACTTTATTGTGTTTAATTTTAAATTGATAAAATTGCCATTTTTGCCCATCAATCTACACTCAATAACCCATAATGACAAAGTGAAAACATGTTTTCAGAAATTTTTGCAAATGTATTAAAAATCAAAAACTGAAATCTTTCATGTGCATATGCATAAGTATTCAAACCCTTTGCTTTAATGTATTTTTAAATGAGCCCCAAACCATCACTCTACGGCCAGATATGGTGTAGATATGGATGGATCACTTTAAAATGATACTGCTGTCAAAAACCGACTTTTCACGTTGAAACCCGATGTTTTGGGTTAGATTAAGATCGTACACAACTATTTATGTCCGAAAATCTCACGTTTAGTCAAAATGTTTTTTTCTGAGTTTTTGTGTAGGCTTACCAATACGCTGGTTTCCGGGGATTTGTGACGTCACGAGATCCTTAACATAAAAATGGGTGGAGTTGAGGTGGTCCTAGGGTGGTCTCGGCTGAGCACTTGGTATAAAAGCAGTGACCAACGTATTGCAGGTTGTGCTAAATAAAAAAAATAATCTAACAAAAGTGAGCTTTAAGATCGTTTAATTTCCATTAATATTTTCGGAATTAAGAGTGCGGAGAACGAAGAGCACATGTATCCGCAATTATAATGTTGATTAAAATGTGCACAATTGTGCGACGCAAGTTAAAATAATTTTATTACTTGCCTAATAGCCTAATTGAGGAGAACCGGCTACATTTGATGGCATTGAGTAATTGGTGAATTAAACGCTGATGTAGCCTATTGTTAATCAAGGAAACGGATTGAAAAATTATTAAGACCAATAATCAGTTTAAAGGGAAGTTTTCCGCTACCCCAATTTTCAGCTCAGGAGCCGCCACTGCCCTTTCATTCCTTGACCGTATGAATATTCATAATATGACTACGTGGCATCATCGTCATATGACCACACCTACTCACGAGTTCCAGTTCAAATTGAAGCGGTAAAAAAGGCCTTAGAAAAGGCTCTGCAGTATCTCTTTAAGGGTTTCTTCTCCTGACTTTTTCCCCCATAGTTCTATAGGAAAATGAGTCAGGAGAAGAAACCCTTAAAGTGTTCCATCCATATCTACTGCATATCTAGCCGTAGAGTGATGGTTTGGGGCTCGTTTGATACCTTAGACCCTTGATGACTTGCAGCCATTTCGCCAGTCATGTGTTCCATACTGTACCAGTGTAATTTACAGCTGAATCTAGTCTCACCCCCCAATTCCCATAGAGATCCATTCAAATGCAGAGAGGTTATATTATCGCTTGTAACAGTACCTGAAAATAAGATATTGAGCGTCTTTTGATGTTGATGGGTCACAGACTTCAGGAAGTAACAGCATGCAAATGATATGCAACCAAATATGAAATATGATACTTTAAAAATACATTAAAGCAAAGGGTTTGAATACTTATGCACATGAGAGATTTCAGTTTTAGATTTTTAATACATTTGCAAAAATATTAAAAACATGTTTTCACTTTGTCATTATGGCTTATTGAGTGTAGATTGATGGGCAAAAATGGCAATTTTATCCATTTAAAATTAAATCTACAACACAATAAAGTGTGCAAAAAGTGAAAGGGGTTGAATAATTTTGAGTGCAACTGTATATAATAATAATAATCTTTATTAATAACTTTATTTGTAAAGAGGTTTCTTTTGTTAAAGTCTGTCCGTTCTCCCCTGCTCCAGGCCGTGTCCCCTCTGATGAAGTATTTAGATGATACTTTAGTCATCCTCAGTGAATCTTTAGTGAAGGAGAACCTGGCCAGGTGATTGCTTATCTCCCAAACCTGCATGTGCATCTCCAGTAGAAGCGCTTTCATTTTCATTACCACTCAATCTGAATCGATGTTTAAAGGGGAACTCCTGGAAAAAAATGGAAATTAATTTAATGCATGTGTATCATAAGAATGATGTAAAAAAGGTTTATTAATGTTATTTCTGCAATTTCATGACAATTTTATTTCTTAGAAAAATGTTTGTGTTTTTCGGCATGCCAGCCTCCATAGATTTATGAGCATCAGTTCAGCTTTTCTATTAAAATGTAATGAAATCCTATACACAAAATTCAGACTCATAGACTGGTGAGATATTTTGTCATGATTCTCGGTGTGTTTAATTGATTGGAGAGCTCTCTGTGGGTAAGAAATAACCATTTTTTCAACGCTTCAGTTCACTCTTTGCTATTATGAAATGCTCTGGACTTTCACCAGCTGGAGGGCTCAATTCTAAATGCTTAGTCATGCCTGCTTACACTTGATGCATGAAATAAAATACCATTTCTCAATTCAATAATTTTTCATTTCCATTTATATCATTTTTGACAAGTGTTCTCCTTGATTTGATCTCATTCCTGAAACCATTCCCAACAGGAAATTGCATCTACTATCTAATCTGTCCAGCTTTTACCATCTCTATTACCAGATCTTTATATTTAATATCTGTGATATAGCTGATTTATAAATCATTCATATGCATTTTATACGGGAAATTTGGTCGGAGGCTTTTGTAGATGAGCTTCTTACCAATTAATTTGATTTATGTAGATGTTATGATGTGTTAATGAAGGCTCTATGCATGCTTTATAAAAGCTTAAGCACCATTAATTTGGTGTAAAGTTTTTGATATACCCATTTGAGGTGATGTAGTGTGCCTGGCTCTAAGTAACCAGCCTCTGTGTGGGGTCTTGACCTCCCGTTCCTCCTGCATTCTAGAGTTCTCCACAGCCTGTGGGAACTGGTTCTCAGGATGATCTTCGACACAGTGATGGAGAACCGAGGCGTGCAGATGGAGTTCTATGGAAGGTTCCACTACACCATGGAGGTCAGTCGCAACACAGGGACTGTATTCAAGGCACATATCACATTCCATATCACCTTTTATATCAGCTTCCAGCCATTGAGAAGACATGCTGCTTTATATCACCTTCCCACCAATGGGAAACCATGCTGTTTTATATCACCTACCTTGAATGAGCAGTGTACACTCTTTGAGAGTTGAATGAGCAGTGTACACTCTTTGAGAGTTGAATGAGCAGTGTATACTCTTTGAGAGTTGAATGAGCAGTGTACACTCTTTGAGAGTTGAATGAGCAGTGTAAACTCTGAGAGTAGAATGAGCAGTGTACACTCTGAGAGTAGAATAAGCATTGTACACTCTGAGAGTTGAATGAGCAGTGTACACTCTGATATTTGAATGATCTGTGTACACGCTTAGATTTGAATGAGCAGCATACACTCTGAGAGTTGAATGAGCAGTGTACACTCTTTGAGAGTTGAATGAGCAGTGTACACTCTTTGAGAGTTGAATGAGCAGTGTACACTCTGAGAGTAGAATGAGCAGTTTACACTCTGAGAGTTGAATGAGCAGTGTACACTCTGATATTTGAATGATCTGTGTACACTCTGAGAGTTGAATGAGCAGTGTACACTCTGAGATTTGAATGAGCAGTGTACACTCTGTGAGAGTTGAATGAGCAGTGTACACTCTGAGAGTAGAATGTGCAGTGTACACTCTGAGAGTTGAATGAGCAGTGTACACTCTGTGAGAGTTGAATGAGCAGTGTACACTCTGAGAGTAGAATGTGCAGTGTACACTCTGACAGTTGAATAAGCAGTGTACACTCTGATATTTGAATGATCTGTGTACACTCTGAGAGTTGAATGAGCAGTGTACACTGTGAGAGTTGAATGAGCAGTGTACACTCTGTGAGAGTTGAATGAGCAGTGTACACTCTGTGAGAGTTGAATGAGCAGTGTACACTCTGAGAGTAGAATGTGCAGTGTACACTCTGACAGTTGAATGAGCAGTGTACACTCTGATATTTGAATGATCTGTGTACACTCTGAGAGTTGAATGAGCAGTGTACACTCTGTGAGAGTTGAATGAGCAGTGTACACTCTGAGAGTAGAATGTGCAGTGTACACTCTGACAGTTGAATGAGCAGTGTACACTCTGATATTTGAATGATCTGTGTACACTCTGAGAGTTGAATGAGCAGTGTACACTCTGAGAGTTGAATGTGCAGTGTACACTCTGACAGTTGAATGAGCAGTGTACACTCTGAGAGTAGAATGTGCAGTGTACACTCTGACAGTTGAATGAGCAGTGTACACTCTGTGAGAGTTGAATGAGCAGTGTACACTCTGTGAGAGTTGAATGAGCAGTGTACACTCTGTGAGAGTTGAATTAGCAGTGTACACTCTGTGAGAGTTGAATGAGCAGTGTACACTCTGTGAGAGTTGAATGAGCAGTGTACACTCTGTGAGAGTGTAATTAACAATGGTCTGCCCTCCTCTCAGACCTTGGTGGTGTTCTTCCATGCAGAGGGGGAGGGGCTGGCTTTGGAGGACCTCAGGAACGGAGACTACAAGGTAGGAGTGTGGAGGGCTCTGCCCAGGGCCGTTTCGACTGTTCCGACTTACCGCTGATATCCGCCGGCTAACCCACTCTGCCGTTGCAGGCCCTGGAAGAGGAGCTTCGTCTGAATAAGTGCTCGTCTAATGAGCTGATCGAGCAGTATTTCCTGGAGAAGATCGCACAGCAGGTAGGGCAGAGTCCAGCTGTGCTAGCACTGGCAGAAAGATAACAACCTGCACCCTCACGCTAACGTTTCTTTCTCTCTCACTTATGTAGATGTATTTATCTCCTACAAAAACACTGGAGAATAAACCATGTTTCCACATTTACCAGGTCACCAGCGCTGTTTACTACACTATAAATTATAACGGGGTTGCGTTCGGAGGACCAGACGCGACAGAAGGAATCTAAAAGTTACCCCCGTAGGAATAACCACTAGGACGGAAGAAATACCCCTAGCTCTAGATCCGAGATTGAGCACGGACAGAGGTATAGAAAACCCAAATTAAATAGGGAGAAATAAACTCTTAGGCTTCAGTGTAGATAGAAAAAGGAACAAAATGCCTCTCTCTCTCTATACAAGAGAGTGGAAAATAGCGAGATAAACGAAAAGGCCTCTTGCTTTCAATAAGAAAGCAGTGATAAGAGAGGTAAACAAAGGTACACCAAAGGAGGACAACAAAAGGCATAACTAGAAAAAGGCAAATGAAAGGAAAGGAGATCCTAAGATCTAAACCTAACTAAATTGCTAACGGGATTTCCTGCTTTGCTTATTTGAAACAACAAGGAAAACAGTGTCCCAAGGCCTATACCTTACCGGCTAAGTGAAGCTAAGCACTTCAAACAACTAAGCAACAGAAACAGAAAACACAAGCTTATAAAGCCGACCAGTAATAAGGAACAGGTGCGGGAAATAGGGAAAGAAAGAGCGAAGGCCCGGAAAGGAAGACGAAAAAGAGCGCCCTCACGCCGGTCCGAGGGGGAAAGACCGCAGAAATTGAAATGGAGCTGAGACACCATGACAATAAATACTCAGTACAACAGCTTCTTTTACATTTTTATTTGGAATTTACTGTAAGTATGAGACTGAATCTGGGGAAGGACACCACAGGTTTCCCATAACTATTAAACTCTTGTTGACTTGTATATTTCTGAATTACTGTCTGGAACATCAAACCGAACACTTTCTGTGGGCTTATCTTTTCTTAGAAGCCCCAAATACCGGTGAGCAGATGCAGCAATGCAGTGTAGGTGTTATAGAATCTGTGTGAATCTCTGACTGACTGACGCATGTCTTTCAGAGGATTCTGAAGCACAGTCGCTTCGGGCGGATCAGTGTGAAGTGTTACTATGAGGCACCAGAGCAGCGGCTGACCGTGGAGATCCTGCACGCGGCCGACATCATCGCCCTGGATGCTAACGGTGAGTGTGAGGCGTCTATGTGCACCCTTACATGTTGTGCACCTCACCTGCTCCTCCCCTCTCTTCCTCTGCACCTCCTCTCTCCTCACCTACACCTCCCCTCTCCTCACATACACCTCCTCTCTCCTTACCTGAACCTCCTCTCTCCTCATCTTAACCTCCTCTTTCCTCACCTGCATCTCCCCTCTCCTCACCAACATCTCCTTTTTTCTCACCTGCTCCTCCCTGTCTCACTCTTAGGGCTGAGTGACCCCTTCGTCATCGTGGAACTATGTCCTCACCACCTCTTTCCCATGACTAAGAGCCAGCGCACCCAAGTCAAAACCAAAACCCTGCACCCTGTCTTTGACGAGCTTTTCTACTTGTGAGTGACCTGTCTGCTGCATGTAATCATGCTTTTGCTTGGCCCTGTACTGGCCGAGAGAATATAAACAAAAGGAATGAATGAATGTCCCGGACAATCTCCGTAATCAAATGACTTATTTATTATAAGAGACTAGACTGTAGCCAGGCCTCACGGCATGGCTGGCCCAATAAATGGGTTTGTGCTGATAAAAGACCGCATGCCTTCAGATAGCTCAAAGAAGCAAAGATATCAGATAGCAGCACACTGTCACATCCTCACAACCCAGAAAATTCTACTCTCACCTTATTACAATAAGAGCCAGCCTATAGAGTACCTGATACTCATTAGCCCCTTTGTGCAGTGCCATAGGTGGTACATCCTACTGTACCAGGTCAGAAAGTGAGGTACCATGGAAAACTGCATATCGTCTTCATTAGCGCGAGTTGGGCTATTAATATATGGCTATCAAAATATGAAGTTCCTACGTGTCACAGTTCTTCCGTATTTCATAAAAGTATATTGACCACTCTACAGTGTGATCTACATGAGAGCGAATCGGGTTGAAGATACTGGACATTTAAATATATTTAGGAGTTGGTTACAATTCTTCTTTAACCACCAATAATGTTATACTATCACAGCAACAATAAAAAACATATAAGGTCCTGGGTATAGGTAAATTAAACTGCCAGCTCACTTATTAGAGTGAATTTCAGTCACTGTAGGGAATATTAATTTAAATCTATACACGGGGCATCACTTATGTACTGGAGTACGCCACTACCATCCTTATAAAACTGGTGGCATAGTTTTGTATAATCAATCAGTCTCATAAAATTTTATATACTATTCTCAAAAGAGAATATGCTAACTAAAAATGGGTAACTTGAATCAATAATTAAGTTAATTACCAATAAAATTACACATTAATAATTATCTTAGCAAAATCACAATATTATGTACTCAGTCGATAACCGAATTACAGTTTTTTACGATTGCTTTGAGTCATTTTGCAAAATGTGCAAAACTCTTAACGCCATGCGCTTAGACCAATCGCCAAGATAGAGCCCAGAATGCTATACTGCTCATTTTGGGTTCAAAATGTAATATAGCATGCAAAATAAAAATACCAGTGTCAAATCAGAGAATATTATATGCAAAAGTTTATCACAGCACCAGAACATTAGATATTTCAAACAATGAAGTTAAATCATTGCTGCATTTTCAATACACAACAGTCATCATGAAATAATGCTGCCAAAAGTGTTTTTTGGTCATAACGCAAAATGCTATACTCCTAATCTTGGGCTCAAAATCAAAGATAGCATGCACAATAGAAACAACTGAACCAAATTAGATTGTATTTCTTGCTAAAGTTTATCATAGTGTCAGAACAGTGGATATGTTCATCGTTGAAGTTTAATTATTGGTGCGTTTTCAAATACAACGGCCATTATGAAATAATGCGGTCAAACACAAAATACTTGTTACCAAAAAAGAATATGCAATGGTCATTTCCTCATAAATACTTGAAATTATGTACAGCAATCATCCCCTGTGATAGACTGCAGTTTTGCGCTTGTGTTTTTATGAAAGACAAACAAAATATTAGATTTGATTATATGACGTTTAATCATTAAAGAAAAATCATACAGTAATGCAGTACTGTAAACTCAACTGTATTGTACAGTAAAAACAAAAACAACAGTAAAAGCAAAAACAGTTACTGTAACAATAAACTTTACTGTAAAGTAAAAAAAAAAACTGCTTCTCGGTGCTTAAGCAGCATTTTGCCTCTCCGCTGCATTTGGCCACAGAATTCTGTCGACGTCGCATCTGATGTCTTCGTTGGCAATGCAGCGCTGGTAAAATCTTTTAGAGTGCCTTATCCACCCCTGACACTGCTGGGCTGTAATGTCATCGCATGCCTCATCCATGGCCTGAAGGAGCGTTTCCTGCACATATGGACACCTATCGTATACCTTCCACCTCCAGAAAAAAACTCCTCGATGGGGTTCAGAAAGGGGGAGTAAGGTGGAAGGAATTGGAATCGGAACTCTGGATGGGCTGTAAACCAGTCTTGCACAGCCAATGCACGATGGAAGTTTACATTGTCCCAGACAATGATGAAGACCATCTGAGCATTTGGCTGTACAAGACGGTTGTACAGCCCATCCAGAAAATGTATGAGGCGCACAGAGTTGTATGCCCCCAGCAGAGGGTCAGGCTGACCAATCAGGGATGGATGTGTGTGGGCTTGCCCAATGGTCTCAGGGCCGGGTCTAGGCAAACTAGGCATATACAGTACCTAGTCCACGACCATGACCATGACCACGACCATGACCACGACCCTGTCCTTCGTTACCAACCTCAACCTCACTGACCTATTCCATGTTGTCAGAAACTGCCATTCAGGTTTCTAAGCAGCCTTTTATGTAGTGGTGTAGAGATTATCAATTGTGTTGCAATGCTACTCACCTGGGAAAGGTTGTTGGAAGTACTGAGACATGACTACAAACACCTGTTGAATTGATTTAGTGATCTGCATTTGTAGTAATAAACATTTGAACATTGTTGTAATATTAGGTGGCTGTATTCTGAGAATGGAGCATATGATTTAGAGTTTGGCACTTTGTATTACAGTTTTTTATGATTGCTTTGACTCATTTTGCACAACAGAGGTTCAATGTGCAAAACTCTTAACACAGAGGGCCCTATCTTACACCCGGCGCAAAGCGGCGCTAACCCAAACGCAAGTGTCTTTGCTGGTTCATTATAACGCCTTACGTTCATGCCGTTTAAATACCATGTATTCTTGCGCCCCTTACAAGTGAACTGGGCGTGTTGGTCTTAAGATGAGGAGTAGCCAGGATTCTTTTTGACGTATTGCTATCTTGAGCCAGCAGAAAGCGTTTGCGCTAGAACCACCACAAACCTGGTCTAAAGTCATGTCGCAGTTGTTTACATGTTATTTTAATGGCGCATATAGTATGTTACACACAGGGGTGCGCACAAGCATGACTAAAATAACAAGATTACAATGTGAAATATCATTATTGTGTAGGCTATATCAAAAACTGCATTACAATAAAAGGGTCCATAGGTCAAAGACCACATACCTGTCCCTCAGCTCACTTCATCAACATCCAGGCGATGTGCGATGGTACGGGACAATGGCTATCCATTAAAAAGGAGCTGATAACACCTATATGAAGCCTAATGCGCAAATTGGCATTTACACCTAATGCGTGAATTGTCGTTCAATAGAAAACTCGCGCACTGCAATAGACGGACATTTGAGTTCTGAAAATGCGCTTCAGATGTCATTACAATACAGCTCTGTTTATCTAGGAATACAGCCTGTAAGTAAATAGAATGGTTGTGACAGAAAAAAGTTCAAAACCTTGTCCAGTGAATATTGCATTTACTGTTTTTCAAATAGCATAGGCTACAGCGGATTCGCAGTGCATAAGGTTTTTTCTATAGCCTATGGTTAAAAAAACGGAGATAAATGTCACCATGTTAACTGAATTGTAACCTTAGCTATTCTTCGTCCTTCATATTTTTTTAATTACAGTGACAAGGTTTCGATACTCTCAGCTTATTAAAACCCCGCTGATTTCACCTGTTATTCCATAATGGAACAAAAGATTTTAAAGAGAACTAAGCGTCTAATTAGAAATGAAAACAAATTTGCAGCACGTTACACAATTGATTTACAATAAATTTTAATGCCATTATCTGCATGTGCGCTTTTCAGGAGCAGGTCTGTTTCCCTTGCTGTAAATCGCACTTTTCACAGTCTTCCTGGGAAAGTGGATCGTTTTAAAGCATTATGCTACCAGTAAAACAGGTTGTTCACATTTACATAAGCAGGACATTATAAAACAAGGGAAAATATGCTGAACCTATGGGTTGCCAACCTGACAGATTTATTGTATTTAGTGTCATCATTAAGGCAAAATAACGTTATTATGTTATTAATCAAAATTAGAATGCAGGTAGCCTAATGAACTTCGGATGAAGCTTGAACATGAGTTAATTGCATAATCAAACGAAATTTGTTAAACAAGCAGGCTAATTTGGCATTTTCTAAGGTGAGACGGAAGCCATTGGCCGCTTATTCTCAGCTGTTGCAGGTGCTTTTAACAAAATTTAACCACGTATATTTTGTAAACAGCACTGTCAGGAATTACCGGGAACTCATAATGGTTAGCCCGAATAATATTGATCATAGGCTACTATTGATCCATATAGCCTATTCCTTGATCGCACTAAACACGCACGAGCATGTCTGTTTCGTCATCATAAACAATCCGCCAAGGTGGAAAAACAGGCTTTTAAAGGGAATGGGATATGACATTTTGATTGGCTTATTGCATGTCACACCCAAGACACACCTATAATTAATGAAGAGACTAGGTTCAGCCCATTTGGACGTTGCGCCGTGCTTAGCGCCCAAAACACACGCCGTTAAAATAGCGAAAGTGGACTTGGAAATGGACTTTAAATGGACTTTACGCCATGCGCTTAGACCAATCGCCAAGATAGAGCCCAGAATGCTATACTGCTCATTTTGGGTTCAAAATGTAATATAGCATGCAAAATAAAAATACCAGTGTCAAATCAGAGAATATTATATGCAAAAGTTTATCACAGCACCAGAACATTAGATATTTCAAACAATGAAGTTAAATCATTGCTGCATTTTCAATATACAACAGTCATCGTGAAATAATGCTGCCAATCCTACAAATCCTAAAAGAGTTTGAAAGTTTTCTTTGATCATAACGCAAAATGCTATACTCCTAATCTTGGGCTCAAAATCATATATAGCATGCACAGTAGAAACAACTGAACCAAATTAGATTGTATTTCATGCTAAAGTTTATCATAGTGTCAGAACAGTGGATATGTTCATCGTTGAAGTTTAATTATTGGTGCATTTTCAAATACAACAGCCATTATAAAATAAGATAATAAGACTATGCAATGGTAATTTCCTCATAAGTACTTGAAATTATGTACAGCAAGCATGATAGACTGCAGTTTTGCACTTGTGTTTTTATGAAAGAAAAACTAAATATTAGATTAGATTATGTGAAGTTTAATCATTAAAGAAAAATCATACAGTAGTGCAGTACTGTAAATTCAACTGTGTTGTACAGTAAAAACAAAAACAACAGTAAAAGCAAAAACAGTTACAGTAACAACAAACTTTACTGTAAAGTAAAAAAAAACTGCAGCATTTTGCCTCTCCGCTGTATTTGGCCACAGAATTTCGTCGACCCCCGCATCTGATGTCTTCATTGGCATTCTTCCAGCACCGACGCCGGCGCTTGCAGAGATTAAATCCTGCTTCATCCACGTATATGATCTCATGCTGCTCTGCTCCAGCATCAATGTCCATCAGGCTCTGAAATCTAAAACACATGAGCATTACAGAGATAAAAAATGTACCAATGCTTTACTGTATGTACAATATGCAAAACAAGGTTATTTCTATGCACCATATTGTAGCGCTTTCCAAATATCAATGAACTTGAATAGGCTACATTACAATTGATTAGGCCCAGGTGCTTTTCCTCATTGAACACGTTGCACAGGCTGACCAATCAGGGATGGATGTGTGTGGGCCTGCCCATTGGTCTCAGGGCCGGGTCTAGGCAAACTACGCATGTACAGTACCTATTACCTATATACTGTATATTTGCGCTGAATAGACCCCCTGGCGAAATTGGACCCTAGGCACATGCCTAGTTTTCCTAGATCCGGCCCTGAGACCAATGGGCAGGCCCACACACATACGTACATAATCCTAATGTGATGTCTAGGGCATAATGTTAACCAGTCTACACATTTATAGAGGATGGGTAATCTAATGTTCTGGTGCTGTGATAAAGGAAAGTATTCGCTACTGTAGTATTGCAACATTGCTATAAACATACCTGAACATATTCCACCCTCAAAGTCTTCACCCTATCTTCATTCCTTTGTAAAGGCACCAAGTAAATTTGTTTCAATGTGATTTGGTGCTTTTTCAAAATTTGCCCAATTGTTGTTAGGCTGATTGTGTGGATGTTTTGGAAGATTCCGTTATGGGCTAGAATCTGTTGCTGTATTTCTATTATTCGTATATCGTTTCTTTGCCACGCCATGTCAACTAGTGCCCTCTCCTGCTGGGCAGAGAGAAGACGGCCACATCCTCCACCTGGTGGTGCTCTTTCAGTTCTAAAGTACAGTAAAGATAACAATTACAACAAAGATAATTCACACCCACACCCACACTATTTATGAAATATACTGTAACACAGACAGCAATATCAATTACTGTAATTTCAATATACAGTTACTGTACAGTAAATTAGTAAATTACACATATTGACTTACCGATTATCTCTCTTAAAAATTCTTATTATGGATGTCACAGTTGACCTTTTCAGGTTTGGCTGCACAACCCTCCCAGCTTGAGCCAGTGTTAGACCTCTGTTTACCACATGGTCGACAATAGTGGCTCTAATTTCATTTGACACAACTGCTCTTCTGCCTCCTTGGCCACGACCGCAACCCCGTCCACGACCATGACTACAACCCCGCCCACGACCCTGTCCTTCGTTACCAACCTCAACCTCACCGACCTGCTCCATGAAGGCATTTGGGGAATCCCTGCGATTAACATTTGCTGACTCAGTTCAACACAAGAGCAACATTAATACACACAATCTTGGAAAATGTAATAGTTTATTGAACACAAAGTACCAAACAGAGCAAAGCACGATTCACTACTATAATGTACAACAAACTATGTGCGAGTGCTTGTGTGTGTGTGTGTGTGTGTGTGTGTGTGTGTGTGTGTTGGGCGCACGTGGGGGTTTCCATGTTCTCCTGCGTGTGGAGGGTTGCCTCGGACACGGGTTCAGAGAGAACAAAGAAGCTAAAATGGAGGGAGGTTTGAAACTAGCTTTCGCTGGACCTAGCTAATGGTGGCGCATGAACCATACCATACACACAATCTGTGCGTGTGCGTTGAGATCAGCGTGTGGTGTTAAGATTACGACTGGTTAGTGTTTAAGACTGATCACATGCAAGATATTTTCTGTGTGTGATGCATTAAAACTAACGCGGCGCGGTGGATGGCTTACAGCCATCCAAAGTAAAATGATAACACAACATTAAAACATTAACCAGTCAATAGTACAGTTACATTCGTACATCCAGACACAAACATGTTGCGGTTGCTAACTAATAAGCTATGCCCATGTTACAGCCTTACTTGAATAAAAGTCCTTTGAATAATTTCCTCCGTTGGATTGCACACTCACAATGAAAAGGGGAAAGCCAGTCGCCCAATCCTGTGGTTGCAGTTTGTAGGGGTAGGTAATGGAACCGGTTGCATTACTTGAGTCCCTGGAACTGGTTTCTTTCGTTGCCAGGGTTACGATGGGCAGGGGAACCAGTCGCCCTCTCCTGGGGTTGCAGTTATTTCCCCCAAAATATGCAGCTGATCCTGCTGCAGACCGCTTGCCTCTTTGGGGACTCACCGGCGGTGCTGTGCTGCAGGATCAATGGGTGCGTGGTCCGCTTGGTGGTTCTTGACCACCGGGTGCTCGCGTTGCCTCCTTGCGTCTCGTCTCCGGTCCTCCGTGGCCGATAGCCGGGGGTAAATGAGCCCGCCTCGCTCAGTTGGAGGGCTCTTCCCCGGGCGTGCAGGCCGCACAGGTCCGTGAGATGAGACAGTGAAGGCCCTGGCGAGTTTAGCGGACAACTGAACCGGAAGAACTATGCGGAAGAGCGGCCGTGTTGCCCTTTTATAAACTTTATTGCCAGTCGGGTATTTCCGCTGCGCAGTATCACATTACAGTGCGGACGGAAATCACAACTGGTACAACGTCCTATGTCACTTCCAACGTGGAGGAGGAGCCTCCTGTGGACTGAATGGAGTGTAAGTTTCAACATGGACAAAATCTAAAAAATTTGTCTGCAGAACATTACGCAATTCAAATTGGGAGCAGTAATATCTTGGACCTAATTGTAATTGATTAACAGCCTTAATATCCAAAAAGTGACCATAAGTAATGACAATGGTGGTGAGCTATCAATCTATTATGGCTAGACTGTAACTTTACCAGGAATTTATACTACACTATAGTAGAAGCTTTCATGTGTGGCCTAGCCATTCATTACATTGGGTGAAACAGCGTAGCTAATATAGGGACATAAATGGATGACACGACAGCTAGTTGTCTCGTACAGTAATCCATGGGCTGGGGTATGTTTATATAGGAGATAATTGTAGTACTTGTAATAGTAATAGTTGTAGTAATTCATATGACGCTGTAAATTGTGTGCATGTTCTCATACATTGTTAGTCTGACTGGTTAGTAATAAATTACCTTTTATGACGATAACAGGGCTGTGTTGGACATTTTTAGCACTGGAAACTAAACTGAGACCCCTCATTAATTTCCTCCTCATAGGGCATAATAATGTTCTTCAAATGGTTTGGGTAGGTTTTTGGACACCTATAACCATTTGCCTAATCTTTTGCAAAAGTTGGAAATTATCTAATGATGTAGATACAAATATAGTTCCAATGAATTAAAAGAGTATAGCTGTTGAACATTTTTGATTATCTCCTGAATTACTGTGATGCAAAATTATAAATTTTGGATTGATTTTTGGACACCAAGGTACACCGTTTCAAATTGCCTCATAGGATTTGAGCAGTAATACACATCACTTTCATATTTTGTACCCATGCAGACAGGAGGTTTGCAAACCAGAAAAAGTAAAATTTAACCTTATTCACATATTTGACTCTCAGGTGTCTCACTGTAGAACCACCTCGTTTTTCACCGGGGGCTGTGTATTCACTGCCCATAATTTACATCTAAGTTATGAAAATAAATGAATTTAAGGCATGATAATTGTCATGTCTCTTTCCATGTCTGGTTTTCCGTTTGTCTGGCCTTCCACCCCGTGGTTTCCCTCTCGCCCTTTACCCTGTGTTTCTCCTTCCAGCCGCACCTGTGTTGTGTTTCCTCTCGTTTCTCTTGTTAAGTGCCCCACCTGTTCCTCATTGTTTCCTCATCAAGTTCTGTATTTAACCTGCCCCATTCCTTTGTTCGAGGCCAGACCATCTTGTAGTGTAGCTTGCCTTAGCTCTGCGGTCCCGTCATGTGGTTATAGCTTGTCCTGTTTGTTTTACATTAGTTTGTCTCTAGTTCTAGTCTAGTCTTGCTTGTTAGTTTTGCCCTTCCCTCCATGTTCCTCGATGTCTAGTCCTGTGTTTCCTGGTGGCTCCATCCAAGGCTCCCTCGTTCCTTCCCTACTCCCTTGCACCCCCAGGCTGAGCGCCTGAACCCCAGGATGAGTGCCTGGCCCTGACCGCGCGCTTCCTGTGCCATCTGCGGTCCCCCGCACCTGTTCCTGACCCCCAGGCTGAGCGCCTGGCCCTGACCGCGTGACTCCCGCGCCATCTGCGGTCTCCCGCACCTGTTCCTGACCCCAGGCTGAGCACCGGGAATGTAACAATAATAACTTTAAGCCATTATTGGTGTTTGTGTAACATTGATATCTGGAATTATAAAGCTTTAAACAGAACGGTACAAAAATGGGTAAAATTAAGCCTAGGGGTTAATATGCACGTCTTAAAGGAGCATTGATATGGAAATGACTGTTAGAACCTCTCCTATTGCACTCCCGGTGCCAGTCCTGAGTTATAGAACAGGGCTGGGCACCTGCAGTCCTGTAGGGCTGGAATCCTACAGACCAACTAAACTAACCAGACTCTGGGCCAGATTTACTAAAGGAATGCGACTGCTTTTCCGACGGATTTATTAAACAGTCCAAATGGGTCCAAATCGCTATTGAGATGTAATTTGTGGCAATTATGTCACTCTGCAACTTTCCTTTAGATACATAGTTAATGCATATGTGTTCATGCATATGTATACCTGGAGGTAACGCGCTAAAACAGGGTGGAGATCGTGTAAATTAGGCAAATTAAGCATTCCGTCTAATTTACTAAAGCAGTGGTTCTCAAACTCGGTCCTGTGTATGCTGGTTTTCGTCCCAACCCACAATTGCGATCCGAGAATTTGAACAAGCTGTTAATTTTTCTTAATTGCACTTTTCATGTTTTGATGGATTATTTACCCTCTTAAACCAAATTGTCAGAAAATAGCTATGCATTCCATGTAGAATAAATGCCCCATGTTCACATTTTGCTTATTGTGCTATATTGCAAACTACATAAACGCATGTGTTTACATTTTGTTAACTGTTTTTAAGTTCTTTCATAATTTTGTTTCCTTAAACTTATTAACACAATGCAGGTTTGGCTCATTATCAATTTGTGTTGTCCTTGAATTATTATCAACCAAATGGTTAGTTTTCTTGTGGTTTTCTTCCATGTTTGTGTCCACACTCACCAATTAGGAGCCTATTGATTCACCTCTGCCTTTAATTTTCTCAGTTTTGTTACCTCTTTTAATGAAATTGTTTGCAATATAGCACAATAAGCAAGATGTGAACATGGGACATTTATTCTACATGGCATGCATAGCTATTTTCTGACATAATTTGGCTTAAGAGGGTAAATAATCCATCAAAATATGAAAAGTGCAATTAAGAAAAATCAACACCTTGTTAAAATTATCGGATCGCAATTGTGGTTGGAACGAAAACCAGCATACACAGGGGGGTCCCAGGACCGAGTTTGAGAACCACTGTACTAAAGCATGCATTAATTGCGACTCTCCTGCAGCAACCTGTCCACAGGATGCCAGAGAAGGGTGTCGGGCTGTACGCACATCATCGGCAATCAAATAGGTTTCCCTTGTGTGCTGCATGGGGTGGAGATTTAAAACAAATGCATCCTCTGAGACAGGATTTAAAATATGTTTCACGCATGTTTCTACTAATCACTTATTTATTTTCAGATATAAGATGAAATTATATTTGATTTATTCGTGCCCGGGCCCTGCCAGATCCGAGTATGGCCGGTGCCTTGAGGGAGCGGTAAAATTGGGCGGTCGCCCCGCAGGTGGGGAGAGGGACTCGGCGAGGAGAATCGTTGCGCACATAGCGGCTCCGTGCAGTGCTGGAATCACGGTCAGGAGCACAAGGAGTCACGCCTTGAAGAAGCAGGGAATTCTCAGCAGTACACTGGGAATTGAATCGTACTAGGGGACAATTGGCTACCAAGTAGTCAAACGGGGAAAAAATCTGAAACAAATTTTTAAAATAAAAATGTCCCGTACTGTGCTGTAGCTGATAATAGTGCAGGTAGGGTTATGCAGGTAGTCTTACACAGGTAGTGCATACAGTATGTGTGTCTAGCCCTGGACCTCACTCTCCATCTCTGCCCATTTCCCCCACAGCCATGTCAGCCCAGAGCAGTACAGGAACAGGTATGCCTGTGTGACCTTCACTGTGATGGATTATGATTGGCTGTCCACTAACGACTTCGCCGGGGATGCCGTGGCCCCGCTGAGTGACTTCTGCTGGCCGGGCCGTCCCAGCGCCTCAGCAGGGGGCAAGAACCTGCCGCCGGTCATCCTGCATCTGACCCGCTCCAAACCCAGTGGTAAAACACTCCACCTCTCCTAAAGCAGACACAATATGTTGACATATGCTGCTAATTAAATTCAAATGAATAGGAATCACCTGTGTAGATGCTTTTGTAATTGTGGTTTAGACGCTTCAAAGTTAAAGCCATTTTTCAGGATTGTTTCTGATATTTTGTCCACCACCTGTGTGTGTGTGTATATATATATATATATATATATATATATATATAATATTTTATTTTTTGCTTTATTCAGACAGGGAGAAAGCAGAGAGGGTAACAGATAGAGAAGGGATCACAGCTCAGGTGACATGGTGCACTGTGGATTGATGGTGGGGGGGACTCGCTTATGGCTACCCTACAGACTGCGCCACACACGTTACCACAATTTGTACATTTTCTACTTGCAGTTGTTTGGTTAATAGCTAGCCAGCTGTGCTCCTGATTACTCATTCACAATGCACTAGCTAGCTTTTACTGACATAACTAGTTAGTTATAGAACAGTTCGCTCGCTATCGATTTTCTGCTCACTGTTCCATTTCCCTATCCACAGAGGGTAACTAGTTAGCCATATGCTTTGCTAAGTGTACTTAATAATGATGGTGTTTCTAATATAGTCAGAGGGAAGAGCTCAGTTCAAAATTCATGGTTATTTAATATGTTTTCTACATAAATCTATTTTTTTTTTGTTTTTAAGTGGCCTACTCTCAACCTTCATACAAACCCCCATGCGGCCGAGGGTTCAATTCCCTGCTATGGTACACTCCGTACTGTGATCCCATCTGTCTGCAACCCTCTTTGCTTTCCCCATCTGAATGAAGAGGAAAACGCATAAGGAGTCTGGACTCCTCTCCTTCAAAAAGAACGATAATTGCATAATACCATAATTGCTATTGCAGTTCCCTCCCGAGGGCTATTATATGACAAGATAATTTGAGCCTCCTTTTTTGTAGATCTCAGTCAGTGTGCTTGTTTCTCCCAAACAGAGAAATCCATTGTGAAAATGCTGGAGGCGAGGACAGCAGATCGAGAAGCACAGGAGTTTTCGAAAATGTTGAAAGAGATCGAGAAGGCCATGGAAGAAGAATAACTTGGCGTTTCTGGTATTTGAGTGTACTTCAAAAATCTCTTGACACTTGTGATTTTCTACTGGTTGTACTATAGCGTATGTGTATCATTTGAAATGAAAGTGCTCTGGTACATGTGCATTTTGAAACATTTTTGACAAAAGCAGCAAAGACCATTGTTGTTTTCTCATCTGTAATAAAGGTCCCGTTGCTGTGCTGTATTTATATTTTCTAACCATGGCATAACCTTGTTTGCTTATTTTTTTAAAGTTAACTTGTGAAGAGAATATTCTTATAAATGTTTTCTTGTTCTTAAGTGATTCTATTTTTTTTAAGATGAATATATAGTGATTTGTTTGTGACTCTTCAGACTGTATCTCTCCATTACAGGAAGTGCGGTCTGCATTAGTCATTTGTAACTGTAGGTGTTAATGGATAGTCCTTGAACTGTGCTGATTTGTTGTGGTTTTGTAACTCTTGGGAATCGAGGATATTGTTTGTCGAGAACTAGTTTGTGTGGTCTTGCCTAAAAATTGTACTTTACTATCAGTTGTTCTGAGAGATAAGTGTGTGTGTCGTCGAAGTGATTTTTGAAACTTGGTTTTTAAAAACTCCTCCACTCCCAGTTAAATCCTAGGGAGTCTCTTTTCTTTGTCCAAGACCACTCATGGGCACATTAGCTCATTGCTTATGTAGCTGTTCCTTCAGATGTCTTCTCTTTAATGATGACATTCTAATGACATGATTTTGACAGCATGTTTACATTTAAGTGTGACTGTAGCCCTGTTCATGAATTCTATAAGTTACCAGACTGTCAGTGTAGTCGCACCAATATTAGTTGTGAGAAAACACTCCTCGGTAATGATTTCTGATAGATATATTTATGCCTACATTAATATGCTATTGATTTCCAGATTTTCTGATGCACTGCACATGAGAGGGTTGTGTGGCAGGGCAGAGGAGATTATGAGTAGCTACATTAACATTGGGAATCTGATGAAAAGGGCTGCAGTAATGCTTTAAAAATCAGGCTTAAAAAAGGTTTTAAAAAAGCTGGACTTCCCTTAGCAAATCACAGTACAGGGTTTTCAATGTAGCAGAAGGCAGGACAGATTTCTCTGTTTGCAGGTGAAATAAACACAGTCTACAGGCACTTCAGTCCCTGTCTTTGCTCGTAAACGGAGTCTGCGCTCGGCGTAGACATAGCCTTGCACTTCTCCTCCTCCTGTCTTCTCTCCCTTTCTCCTTTCACCCCTCGGGCTACCTGTTCTTCTGACATGTCTCCTTGAGTGGTACCCGCACCCGCACACTAAGCAAGCACACGCGGAGCGCAGTCTCGGAACACACCCGACTGACTGACAGGCCTTCTGCTGTGCAAACATTCCACATCCCCCTGACAGTATGAGTCTGCTGGGGTCTGCTGGGATTTGAGCGCTCTCTTTCACAGACTAACAGTCAGCAGGTGTAATGAACAGAACCAAGAGAATCCTGCACAACTTTAGTTCTGCAGCATATGAACAACAGCGACCATCGCATACACCCAACCAATGTTTTGAAGCTTTAGGCTAAATAAACCACACCCAACCCAAGTTTTAACATTGACTGTTTAAAATCTGAAAATTAGATGAATTTGAAGGAGGTTGGGGGGGGGGGGTGAGATGAAGAAGAGGAGGTTGGTTGGGGAGGTGAGATGAAGGAGAGGAGGTTGGGTGGGGGAGGTGAGATGAAGGAGAGGAGGTTGGGTGGGGGGGGTGAGATGGAGAGGAGGTTGGGTGGGGGGGTGAGATGAAGGAGAGGAGGTTGGGTGGGGGGGTGAGATGAAGGAGAGGAGGTTGGGTGGGGAGGTGAGATGAAGGAGAGGAGGTTGGGTGGGGGAGGTGAGATGAAGGAGAGGAGGTTGGGTGGGGGGGGGGGTGAGATGGAGAGGAGGTTGGGTGGGGGGGGTGAGATGGAGAGGAGGTTGGGTGGGGAGGTCACATGAAGGAGATGAGGTTGGGTGGGGGGTGAGATGAAGGAGAGGAGGTTGGGTGGGGGGGTGAGATGAAGGAGAGGAGGTTGGGTGGGAGAGGTGAGATGAAGGAGAGGAGGTTGGGTGGGGAGGTCACATGAAGGAGATGAGGTTGGGTGGGGAGGTGAGATGAAGGAGAGGAGGTTGGGTGGGGGGGGGTGAGATGAAGGAGAGGAGGTTGGGTGGGGAGGTGAGATGAAGGAGAGGAGGTTGGTTGGGGAGGTGAGATGAAGGAGAGGAGGTTGGGTGGGGGGGTGAGATGGAGAGGAGGTTGGGTGGGGGGGTGAGATGAAGGAGAGGAGGTTGGGTGGGGGGGTGAGATGAAGGAGAGGAGGTTGGGTGGGGAGGTGAGATGAAGGAGAGGAGGTTGGGTGGGGGAGGTGAGATGAAGGAGAGGAGGTTGGGTGGGGGGGGGGGGTGAGATGGAGAGGAGGTTGGGTGGGGGGGGTGAGATGGAGAGGAGGTTGGGTGGGGAGGTCACATGAAGGAGATGAGGTTGGGTGGGGGGTGAGATGAAGGAGAGGAGGTTGGGTGGGGGGGTGAGATGAAGGAGAGGAGGTTGGGTGGGAGAGGTGAGATGAAGGAGAGGAGGTTGGGTGGGGAGGTCACATGAAGGAGATGAGGTTGGGTGGGGAGGTGAGATGAAGGAGAGGAGGTTGGGTGGGGGGGGGGGTGAGATGAAGGAGAGGAGGTTGGGTGGGAGAGGTGAGATGAAGGAGAGGAGGTTGGGTGGGGAGGTGAGATGAAGAAGAGGAGGTTGGTTGGGGAGGTGAGATGAAGGAGAGGAGGTTGGGTGGGGGAGGTGAGATGAAGGAGAGGAGGTTGGGTGGGGAGGTCACATGAAGGAGATGAGGTTGGGTGGGGAGGTGAGATGAAGGAGAGGAGGTTGGGTGGGGGGGGGGGGGTGAGATGAAGGAGAGGAGGTTGGGTGGGAGAGGTGAGATGAAGGAGAGGAGGTTGGGTGGGGAGGTGAGATGAAGAAGAGGAGGTTGGTTGGGGAGGTGAGATGAAGGAGAGGAGGTTGGGTGGGGGAGGTGAGATGAAGGAGAGGAGGTTGGGTGGGGGGGGTGAGATGGAGAGGAGGTTGGGTGGGGGGGTGAGATGAAGGAGAGGAGGTTGGGTGGGGGGGTGAGATGAAGGAGAGGAGGTTGGGTGGGGAGGTGAGATGAAGGAGAGGAGGTTGGGTGGGGGAGGTGAGATGAAGGAGAGGAGGTTGGGTGGGGGGGGGGTGAGATGGAGAGGAGGTTGGGTGGGGGGGGGTGAGATGGAGAGGAGGTTGGGTGGGGAGGTCACATGAAGGAGATGAGGTTGGGTGGGGGGTGAGATGAAGGAGAGGAGGTTGGGTGGGGGGGTGAGATGAAGGAGAGGAGGTTGGGTGGGGAGGTGAGATGAAGGAGAGGAGGTTGGTTGGGGAGGTGAGATGAAGGAGAGGAGGTTGGGTGGGGGGGTGAGATGGAGAGGAGGTTGGGTGGGGGGGTGAGATGAAGGAGAGGAGGTTGGGTGGGGGGGGGTGAGATGAAGGAGAGGAGGTTGGGTGGGGAGGTGAGATGAAGGAGAGGAGGTTGGGTGGGGGAGGTGAGATGAAGGAGAGGAGGTTGGGTGGGGGGGGGGGGGTGAGATGGAGAGGAGGTTGGGTGGGGGGGTGAGATGGAGAGGAGGTTGGGTGGGGAGGTCACATGAAGGAGATGAGGTTGGGTGGGGGGTGAGATGAAGGAGAGGAGGTTGGGTGGGGGGGTGAGATGAAGGAGAGGAGGTTGGGTGGGAGAGGTGAGATGAAGGAGAGGAGGTTGGGTGGGGAGGTCACATGAAGGAGATGAGGTTGGGTGGGGAGGTGAGATGAAGGAGAGGAGGTTGGGTGGGGGGGGGGGGTGAGATGAAGGAGAGGAGGTTGGGTGGGAGAGGTGAGATGAAGGAGAGGAGGTTGGGTGGGAGAGGTGAGATGAAGGAGAGGAGGTTGGGTGGGGAGGTCACATGAAGGAGATGAGGTTGGGTGGGGAGGTGAGATGAAGGAGAGGAGGTTGGGTGGGGGGGTGAGATGAAGGAGAGGAGGTTGGGTGGGGAGGTCACATGAAGGAGATGAGGTTGGGTGGGGAGGTGAGATGAAGGAGAGGAGGTTGGGTGGGGAGGTCACATGAAGGAGATGAGGTTGGGTGGGGGGTGAGATGAAGGAGAGGAGGTTGGGTGGGGGGGTGAGATGAAGGAGAGGAGGTTGGGTGGGAGAGGTGAGATGAAGGAGAGGAGGTTGGGTGGGGAGGTCACATGAAGGAGATGAGGTTGGGTGGGGAGGTGAGATGAAGGAGAGGAGGTTGGGTGGGGGGGGTGAGATGAAGGAGGATGAGTTTGGTTCATGGTGCAATGAGAACATATTTACGCTGGTGTTTCTGAACATGCATGGAGTGTGCAACACTGTGGGGAGTGTGTGAATGTGAGCTCTGCAGTGTGTGTATGTGGGCACTGCAGGGAGTGTGTGAATGTGGGCACTGCAGGGAGTGTGTGTATGTGGGCTCTGTAGAGAGTGTGTGAATGTGGGCACTAGAGCTGTCATACGATGGTTCGATATTCGAATTGTAAAAAAAAAAATGAATCTGAAAATTAACATTCGAAAAAGAAATGCAGCGTCTCTTTATCGCAGATAAAAGTGTCTGGCTGCATTCAAATAGTGAATAACTCCCTTTTCCTTTCCTTACAACTTTTCCTTGACCTTGCCAGAAAACGTCAAGGAGGTCAAGAAAAAGTTGGACCGTTCGTTTTTATCTCTGCGAAATTTAGCGTCTTAATACATTTGGTGTATTGTCTGATTGTGTCATTGTTTGTTTACTTTCTATTATAAGTCAATACTAACCAACAATACTAGCTATTCACATTTAGATTTCTGGCATTTTTCAGATGTTCGCCTTGTTTGAATTCGGTATGTTCCGGAAAACTCCGATGCTTATGAAAACATTGGCGGCATTGCATTGTGGGGCGCGAATACTACCTTCCTTTTGAAAAGGATAGGCTAGTCCAGAGCATCCTTTGTGAAAGGACGGATAAAAGGAATTGTGAAGCTCCTTTCCTTCTCAATATAAGAAATTTGAACGGTCCTTAGCATGGCTGCCCGGAAACTATTTCCAGTTCATGCGATCTAAAGGATCCTTCCTTGCTCAAATTTGACTATTCGAATGCACTCTGTTTTCCTTTCAACTCTCATTGTGTTAAACCAAAAATAAATCTCAAATTTTAGCATCTCCTCTGTTGAAAACGGAAGACGCTGCATATGGGTCATTGCTATGCTTGTACTGGACGGACACGGGGGCACTGCAGGGACTGTGTGAATGTGGGCACAGCAGGGAGTGTGTGAATGTGGGCACTGCAGGGACTGTGTGAATGTGGGCACAGCAGGGAGTGTGTGAATGTGGGCACTGCAGGGAGTGTGTGAATGTGGGCACAGCAGGGAGTATGTGAATGTGGGCTCTGCATGGAGTGTGTGAATGTGGGCTCTGCATGGAGTGTGTGAATGTGGGCACTACAGGGAGTGTGTCAATGTGGGCACTGCAGGGAGTATGTGAATGTGGGCTCTGCATGGAGTGTGTGAATGTGGGCTCTGCATGGAGTGTGTGAATGTGGGCACTACAGGGAGTGTGTCAATGTGGGCACTGCAGGGAGTATGTGAATGTGGGCACTGCAGGGAGTGTGTGAATGTGGGCACTGCAGGGACTGTGTGAATGTGGGCACTGCAGGGAGTGTGTGAATGTGGGCACTGCAGGGAGTGTGTGTATGTGGGCTCTGCATGGAGTGTGTGAATGTGGGCTCTGCAGGGAGTGTGTGAATGTGGGCACTGCAGGGACTGTGTGAATGTGGGCACTGCAGGGAGTGTGTGAATGTGGGCACTGCAGGGAGTGTGTGAATGTGGGCTCTGCAGGAAGTATATAGGTTCAGCTCTAAGCCTCTTCCAGACAGGTGCTGATTAGGGCTCCTGCAGCTCCTCTTATTAACACATTATGAGTCTAATCCTAGAGCACACCCCCTCGCACACATACACACACACACACACACGTGTACACTCACACACATATGCATAGGCACAATAGCACACACATATGCTTACACATGCACACGGACACATAATTCTTTCATTTCTTTAGCAAGATCACAGCTGGGTCCTAGAACCTCAAGATTCATAGACATTAATATACTGCCAGGCAACACAAACCATGTGTGATCCAAAAATCAGGCCTTTGTGTGCAGAAAAATTCTGGTCACTTCAAAATAAACTATATCTTGAGGCAATGATAAATAAAAACTAAATGAATTAGACAGCATGAAAGAAGAACACAAGAGCTGAGGTTTTGAGCCACTGTGAGGAAACGCGTCTCCCAGACCTATGGAGATACGCTGTCCCTCTGCACAGCCATGCAGGGCTGACCTGAGGACCATTAGGAAGCCCACTCCAGGCAGCACGACCAATCAGAAGAGTCTGCAGAACCCTGATCAGGAACCTACACTCCAATTGCAGTCCAGTTCATGATTAAGAACAGCCCAGCTTTTAGAAACGCATTAATTTTTGTTAATTGTTAATTGCATTAATTGTATGAGTACATATTATCCATGTTAAAGGGATAGTTCGGAATTTTGGACATAATGGGCTCTATTTTCAAACCGGCGCAAACCAGCGCAAGGGGACGGTATAGTCAAACGCAAGCTTGTTGACAGCATCAACGTCTTTAAACTGGCGCTATGGCGTTTCTCAGCAATACCGCTAGGATCAACAAATTCTCAACATAACATCCTTTCGCTTGCGCTGCAGTGGGATGGGTGGCGCTGTCTGGGGCGTGTTCTAAAATACTTTCGGCTCAGTGACAATTTGAACCAACGAAAACCCATTGCGTTATAATCAGCTGGAACCACCTCTTAGCGGCAACGCAATAGACTCTGGCAATTTGGCAACTTATTAGTCATGTAGTTCTATGTAGTGTCTATAGGTGATGCCAACATTACACTTCCATTTAATGAACAAATAGCCTATAATTATTATTAATTAATTAATTTTAATTTAAACTACTAGAATAAAACAGGACAGCTTACAAGAAACTTGCGATCATGTAGGCCAATAGCCTATAATATATAAATTACACATTGACACAGTTGAATCATAAGCCTACCATTTGAATCATAATTATGCCTACATCACCTAATGTAGGCTAATTAATGCATTCGCCACCTCCTCCCGTGCCTTCCGAACTTCTGGGAGACGAGGTGGTGTGGATTGTGATCCATAAATTACTACAGTCCTAGCCTGTACTTCTGTTGCAAGTATGTCTGATTCCTGTGTGGAAAATCGCTCTTGTCGTTGACGGTCCAGTGCGTTTGGGTTGCTCATTATGAAATTGCATGGAGCGATTGTGTTCCAACTGGCTTTTTTTAAAGCATGAGAACAACAATTTGATTGGCTACCATAGAGACACATCTTGGACATTTAAACCCAGCCTTTTAGCAATACCGCCATCAGATGCGCCAAGATTGCCGTCATGAAATTACCAAATTTCTCGCCGACACGCCCTCAGAGCGATACCGCCAAGCGCTTACTCTTGTGTTCACCATTGCGTTTGGTTTATTAAAATAGAGCCCAATGTCTCAATTACGACTTACCCATGATGTAGTTGATTGATGGAAACCATTTTCAGATAATTCCATGCTGTCCCTTCTTTTGGACATACACACATTGCTAATGCTAGTGCAACTCTAAGGTAATTGCTAGCATCCACTACCAAACGCGCTTAAACACTCCACAGTGCACCCAAAGCAAATAAAATATGACGACAGTCTATCTGGGTTATTTTCAGTGATTATACCATCATTTTTTAAGTCAAACTATCGTTGAATCCTTTACTTTGTGCTGACCTATATTCTCTGTGGAAGTACGACGGCGGAGCGATACTTTACGTTACCTACGAATGTAGTGCCGGCACTGGTCGACTACAACAACAAAGAAGACCAACAAGTTGCAATTGCCACGTTCGCTCCACCGCCGTCACGTCATTAAATAATCAAGTGCACAGTACAAATTCTGCATCCATTATTGAACGTAAACATTGGTCCATAAAACCAAAAAAGGTGTGCCACATGTTTTGGGTGCACGGTAGCAGGTAGCCACCTGTGGATTTTGGTGCGGTTGCTTTGCTGAAGTGTTTGCCAAAGTGTCGTCCAGACGCGCAGTCAACCCATTAACATGCAAATGTTTTGCCTTGAGCTGCTCAATGTCATCTGTCTGGGAATAACAGTATAAACCATCATCCTCTGCTTTTCTGCTCTGCACACAACTTGCCTCTGTCACTGCAGCTCCTTCTGTTTCTCACAAGGACAGCGTCTTGTGTTGACAATGAGCTCGGCTCGCCTCCTCGTCCTGAAAACCGCAAAGTGTGATGCCAGGACTGTTGGCAGAATCAGACAAAAATAATTTAATAAACGGGATTAGGCATAATGCTGGTCTTCCTTTGTTTTGGCCTGCCTCACACGTTGGACAGGATGAAACCAGAAGCGTCTCTTCAGTGTGTGAAGTGAGCATGATAAATAAATTTAGAAAATCAGTCACGGTTAATAACCCAGAACTGGGGACACTATTGGGGCAGTTATATTGTGCAGAGTGTAATTATGATGTTACGCTCAAGCCAGGTATTGTACTTAATGGACATTTTAGCATATTTCACCAGCCAGTGAATGAATTACAGACAAATGGGCCAATGAAAATAGTTTCTTTCTGTTTCCCCCTTGCAACAAGCACAGTAAAGGGCTGATCCAATCAAACACGCGATCCAGTGAAGGCAGTAATGAACAGTGCTCTGTCTGCAGGTGGACAGTCTGTGCGCTGAGTGCTTATAGAATCTGACAGCGTGCTATTTTAAGCCTGCAACAGCCTCTGTGCGCTTAGAGGCGTGCTGCACCGCAGTCTCTGTGCATTTATAGCTTCGCTGCACGGGAATCTTCCTTTACTGACGCAAACATGGCTCACTGAATCGCAGCTGCTGTTAAACGGCAACACCTTTTATTGTCTGTCAGGTGATTTTATGAAAGTAATAAAATAGCCTTTGCTGGACCTGTAACATCTTTTTTGGAACATAATGTCTATCTGTCTCTCACCTTCTCTCTCTATCTCTCATCTCTCTTCCTCTCTTTGTCCCATCCCTCTCTCACACACACACAAACACAAAACTCTGCAGTTAAGGCTTTTTTTCTAATTGCAATGGTATGATTGTGTAGTAACTATTGCCTGTATGGCTTCACAGCTTAGACTTTCGTGTAATTCATTGTGTTAATCCTGTTCTGCGCACATAAAAAAGAAATCACACACAGACATATTTGATATACATCTCAAGCAATACAGATATATATATATATATATATATGGGCCATTCTACAGAAGTCGTGCAAATTGAGGGTTGGAGAAAAGTGTAAATTTGTATTCTTTTTGCAAAATTCTTTTATAATATATGTGTTACACTTTATCTGAGATACATAAATATACTAGATGTACAGTGCAATCACATGTAATTTTTTCAGAATAAGGATGAATTTACTGACTGCTCCTAAATATGTCACAACCGAAACATGGTGTAAACCCTGCTTTTGAAATAAAATTACATACCCAATTGATAAGTTTAATTCACCCCTTTGAAAATGACATTTTTGAAAATGCTGTTGAATTTGAATCAATTACCCTGAATTTTTAAATCAAATAAAACATTGGATTAATTAAATTTAGTGAAAACTCCGTCCAAATGTTCTCTATAAAATGGACAGATTTGATCACATGAATTTGATAGATTCTTATTTATGAGATTATATATACCCTCACCAGCACAATATCTTGGATATTTGATTGATTATTCATATTATTCAAAATTTTAACAAAACAGCAGGTGTTTCGGTTGTGACCACATTGTTGCGGTTGTGACACCTCTTACTGAAACCTGAATTCCAGAGGTGGGACAGTACGTAAAATGCAAATAAAAGCAGAAAGCAGTGATTTGTAAATTCTCTTGTCTATATATTTAAATGAAAACGATATTTAAAAGATATTTAATGTTTTACCTTAGCAATTTCATTGATTTTTGTAAATATACGCTAATTCCGAATTTGATGCCTGCAACACGTTCCAAAAAAGTTGGGACAGGGGTATAAAAAAGACTGGGAAGTTTGTGGAATGTTCAAAAAACACCTGTTTGGAACATTCCACAGGTAAATAGGTGACAGGTCATGCTATCATGACTGGGTATAAAAGGAGCATCCACGAAGGCTCTGGCATTTACGAGCAAGGATGGGTTTGCCACTTTGTGAAAAACTGCATCAGTGAATAGTCCAACAGTTTAAGAACAACGTTTCTCAACACACGATTGCAAGGAATTTAGGGATTTCACCATCTACAGTCCATAATATTAGTAAAAGATTCAGAGAATCTGGAGAAAACGGGCAAGGCCATAAACCAATATTGAATGCCTGTGACCTTCGATCCTTCAGACAGCACTACATTAAAAACGGCATGCTTCTGTAATGAATATAACCACATGGGCTCGGGAATACTTCAGAAAACCATTGTCAGTAAACACAATTTGTGTCGCTGCATCTACAAATGCAAGTTAAGACTCTACTACCCAAAGCGTAAGCCATATATCAACAACATCCAGAAACGCCGCCGACTTCTCTGGGCTCATCTGAGATGGACTGACGCAAAGTGGAAACTTGTGCTGTGGTCTGACGAGTCCACTTTTCAAATTGTTTTTGGAAATAATGGTTCTCCCGGCCAAAGAGGAAAAAGGACCATCTCGATTGTTACCAACACAAGGTTCAAAAGCCAGCGTCTGTCATGGTATGGGGGTGTGTTAGTGCCCATGGCATGGGTAACTTGCACATCTGTGAAAGCACCATTAACGCTGAAGGGTACATATGTATTTTGGAGCAATATTTGCTGCGATCTAGACAATCGCTTTTTCAGGGACATCCCTGCTTATTTCAGCAAGACAATGCCAAGCCACATTCTGCACGTGTTACAACAGCATGGCTTCATCGTCAGAGAGTGCGGGTGCTAGACTGGCCCGCCTGCAGTCCAGACCTGAAAACGTGATTGAAAACGTGTGTGGCGCATTATGAAGCCCAAAATATGACAATGGAGACCCCGGACTGGTGAGCAGCTGAAGTCTCATATTAAGCAAGAATGGGAAACAATTCTGCTTTCAAAACTACAACAATTAGTGTTGTAGTTCCCAAAAGATTACTGAGTGTTGTTAAAAGGACAGGTGATGTAACACAAAGGTAAACATGCCCCTGTCACAGATTTTTTGGAAGGTGCTGCAGGCATCAAATGTAGAATGAGCTGAATAAAGAATGAAATGTAGAATAAAGTTGATTAGTTAAAACATGAAATATCTTGTCTTTGTACTGTTTTCAATTGAATACAAAAAGGACTCGCAAATCATTGCTTTCTGTTTTCATTTACATTTTGTACACTGTCCCAACTTTTTTGTAATTGACGTTTGTACATGTGCATTGATTGTCTCACTATTTATTGTCTTTAATAAGAATTTACGGACAAGTGTCACCAACCGAAACAGGCCTGTCAAAACAATACCATTTGTTTCGGTAGTGACTGTTTCGGTTGTGACAATTTTGGCTCATTTCAGCCACAAAACAAAAGATTTAGCAAGCACATGGTTAGCAATCACGTCTCTGTGCAGATGCACCTTCCTTTTAATCAAATCTACAGTTATGAAATGAACTTTTTTTCTCTAATATGAAAACTTGGGTGTTTGGGTGTGACGTCTTTTAAAACCACAGACTAATTTTCATACTTTGAAGGACAATTATATCAAAACGCTAAAACCTAGCTACTCACCATGTGGCCTTGATTCATATGAAGGCTGTCTAATTTCCTGGTTAAAAAAGGGGTGTGTGGCTACAAGCAAGTTCACTGCACAGACTCAAACAGTGTATGTTTCGGTTGTGACGTAAAACTTGGGGACAGCATTTTTTCGATAGGTTTTTTGAATTATAAAATGTATTACAAAATAGATTGCATTATTTGAACTTATATTTGATAAAAATTCACATGCTTTATTGAATGAGACAAGTCAAATAATTGGCAAAAATATTTTGGGTATTATTTTTTAATGCACCAGTTTAAGGGTTGATAGTGGGGACAGCCATCTCCCAATAGGAATTTATACTCTCAAGAGATTAAGTGTTGATTTTGGATAAATGTAACTATTATTACTGCAATTTATATCTTGGATTATATGAAAACATAACATGATCTAATGAATTATATAGCATTGAAAGATTTTATTGGCCAATTTCTTACTTTTATCAGAGAGGGACAGCAATTTGCATGACTTTTGTAGAATGGCCAATATATATATATATAGCAGTGGCGGCTGGTGATCAAAATATAGGTTGGGGCGCTAGCATGGTCTTAGTGTCAGAAAAATTTTGGGCATTTGTTTATAAATAAAAAAGGGAAATACATCTGACTTTTGACTTTAAACAGGAAAAAAATAAGCAATCTTGTGTCTCAGTTGCATAAGACAGTTTAATTCACATTTCACATTAACATTTTGGGACAAAGACATGTTAATTAGGCTACATATCTAAACATCCTGGCAGCACTTATGACACCAACACTAAAGATTAATTGGCCCATTACAACACACTAATGTAGCCTAAAACCACTACTTGAACATAAATTTTGCCCTTCTTTCTTTCAGTCCTGCAAATTTCTCAATGACTTTCTGGTTAAAGTCAGTCATTTCAGTCACCAGTCTCTTTTCCATTGACAGCATGGCCAATGCATTCAGCCTGTCCTGGGTCTGTCCTGGGTTTTACAACACATCCAGCTAGCCAACTCCGTTTGTCGTAACACGAGCGAGAGAAGCTCCGTGTATAAACCCGACCGCGATCACTTGCTTGCTGGTGAATGTCCAAATAAAGTCGCTGTGGTCCAAGCTCCTTCACTCTTTTCTTTTCTTCAAATGAACGCCTTGAAAAGGCTCTTTTTGCAAAAAAACAACCGAATTTTCTTCGTTTTGTGTTCTACTCGAAGACGCCATTATTCCACTCGAATTCCGTGCCCTAGTGCTCGCGGAGTGATACACGTGCTGCTGCGTCCAATTAAATACTATCCTAAACCATGAGAATTAATCAGAAAACGGTAGGAGGGTCCGGGGCGCACAGGCCTGCGTCCCGGGGGCTTCTTTCTTGGCAGCGAATCAGACAACAGAATCAGCGGGCTCGCCTGAAAAAGTATGAGTGTTCTGATTCAGTTAACGTTACCGGCGCCCTGCGTATTATACAATACATATTCAGGGGTTCCTGTATTATACAATACATTTTCAGGGGTTAATGTGCCGATTGCAGGGCAACTTTAGACAACACAAGACCAACATATTTATATGTTGTAACATGTTTGAGCTACATTTGTATTCTTTTTATTTTTTATTTATTTATTTATTTATTTATTTTTTTTTTTGTTGTATGTGGGGGAGTGGGGGCGGCGCCCTAGCGCCCTCTATAGGCCGGCCGCCACTAGTGCCCTCCAATATTATTGGCACCCCTGGTAAAGATGAGTAAAAAGGGTTATAAAACATTCACTGTTTGGTGAATTAGCTTAATCTCACACTGAAAAAATGAGAAAAATGCAACCTTTAATTGAAGTAAATTTATTATGAGAAAAGGCTTGTTTGATACGTCAGACCCTTGACCCATTTAGCCAATAATAGTGGATGGCACTGTATATATATGTACTGAGAGCTGCCACAAGGTGTCCCCACAGATTAAGACACAGTATGGGTTTTCCACAGTTTTCCTTCAGATCGCCATAGCTAGTTTCTTTCTCCGTTCACCCTTTGGTATTGTCCAGCTGTGCTCTGTACACTGCCCTATTCATCCTCTGCTTCCTCACTAGCACCAGGGTTCGCAGAGGTAATAAAAGCTACCATGGCAACAGAGCATGGCCTTGAAACCAGAAAATGAGAAGATAAGTATTGTGAGAGTGTTTCGGGGGGGGGGGGGGGGGGGTTGCAGAGCAGAGACGCTGGGGGGAATACACCTCCGTCTGTGTAAGCTAAGGTACATACCGCTCTGTGACATTCTACAGAAACACAGCATGAGAAACATCATTTACACAATACATGCACTCACGGTGCTTGAGAATTGCAATATCTCAGGCTATATTTGACTTCCTGGAAGGAATGGCACTGGGCCCTCAGGGAGAAATGATCATTTAAAAAAATAAAAACTCATTTCAAATTTCAAAAGCTAAGTTGCATGAGAAAATAAGAAATTCTGTTATGGTTCTGTGTTATTTGTGGATTATTTTCTGTACTTTATTATTTTTCATATTCATTCCCCATAGCCCTGGTTCCTGTACTATTTACATTTCCCTCAGATCCCCTCTGTCGGTGTGCTGTGTTCCGAGTTGTCACTCCCCTGTATCGTGCTGGCACTATTCGGGTGTTTTCGGAAGTATTCGGGATTTCTGCCTTCCTTCGTGTCTCGTATTCTTTCTTTAGTCTTTTTGTATTAAACTGTAGATAATACTAACAATTACTTATTACACTTGTTGTTATCTAGTTTAGATTACACTTACTAAATCTACTAATGTATATGTGTTACTAAACTAAACTAACCCCCGTATTTGAGTTATTTACTAATCAATACTAACATATCTTCTACGCTTTAACATTCCATTCTCGTGTGCTTTACCTGACGCCTGCTGCCTTCGCATATTGACTGCACCTGTCTCTAGCCTGTAACTCCGCCTACCAATCTGAGCACGAGTCTGCCTCTGATCCAGGCTATGTTGTCTTCAATGTGTTTTTGTGAATCCGGTCCACGTCTTTGTCATTCCCTCATTATTGTATTATCGATTCCCATTGTTATCACCTTTGGCTTGTTTGTAACCCCGCCCTCTCTCACACCTGACCCTCCTTTGTCTTATCCTTCCCCAGTGTTTATAAGCCCTCAGTGTGCAGTGTTTCTTTGTCAGAACGTTGATCAATTTCATTGTGCCGATTACTAGTAAGCCTTTGTCATTTGAGATTCCTGAGACAACCCTTTGTACGACTTCGAGCCTGCCTTTCCCTTCTGTTTTGTTTGCCGTGTTTTTCTGGTTTTTTGACTCCTGCTACGTTTTTTGACTATTCTTTTGGATTTCGATTTTGTACTGTCTCAATCTCTGATTGCCTGGCTTCTGAACTTGGACTGATTAAACAACGTTTTTTGCCTGCTACCTGTGGTCTGCGTTTGGGTCCTTATCAGAACTTATCAGTACGTTCTGACCACCATGGACCCAGCGGACCCAGCTCATGTGCGCATTGCACTAGAGCAACAAGGCGCGATGCTGGGACGTCACCAAGCACATCTGGACACAGTGACCCAACACCTCCAGACCCTGTCGTCCTGTGTGGCTGAGCTGACGTCTGCCTTGCGAACATCTGCACCCGGCATCGTTCCCCAGCAACCGCCTGTGCAAACCCCTCCGGGTTTCCAACCTACACCACCCCGCGAGCCACGACTGCCTCCTCCGGAGAAGTACGCCGGTGAGCCTGGAGGTTGCCAATCCTTCTTGGTACAGTGCCAGCTAGTCTTCCAGCTGCAGCCTTCCACCTTCCCCACTGAGCAGTCCAGAGTGGCATACATCATCACTCAACTTACTGGACGTGCTAAGAAGTGGGGAACGACTGCCTGGGAGGCAGGGCTTCCCTGCTGCCAGACTTCGACCCTGTTTACCACTGAGATGAGGAGGGTGTTCGACAGGTCCAAGCATGGTCACGAGGCTGCCCGTGAGCTGCTCCAGATGCGCCAAGGGAGAAGATCGGTGTCGGATTTTGCGATTGACTTCCAGACGTTGGCCACCTCCAGCGGATGGGAGAAGAAAGCATTGTTCGATACTTTCCTCAATGGCCTGTCGGATCAGATTAAGGATGAGGTCCTCACCCGTGACCTACCTGGGGATCTCGATGGCCTCATCTTCATGGCCATACGTGTGGACGCTCGGCTGCAGGATCGTCAGCGCCTCCGGGGGTCCGGAGCGTTTTCCAGAACTGTGGCTGAGGGAAGCAGGACCAGAACCTTTCCGTCCACGTCCTCTAGATCACCTCCTGCTCAAGTGTCGGAATCAGAGCCAATGCAAGTGGCCCGTGCTCGCTTGACCAGAGAGGAGAGAGACCGACGTATGAACACCAGGTCCTGCCTCTACTGCGGTCAACCCGGACATTTCATTTCAGATTGTCCGGTAAAAGCCAACGCCCACTAGTGTGTCGAGGAGCACTAGTGGGCGTGATACCGGTCGAATCCTCCTCGAAGAACCGCACCTGCCTTCCTGTGACACTTGAGTGGGGGAACAAGATTAGGAAAACCTCCGCCCTCATCGACTCCGGAGCTGAGGAGAACTTCTTGGACGCGGGAGCAGCTGCCAGATGGGGGATTGCTACGTCCGGACTTTCACGCCCCCTGGTGGCTAACTCGCTCAACGGCCAGACACTGGCGAACATTACACATTCCAGTGAAACCATCAGACTCCTCATCTCTGGCAACCATCAAGAAGAGCTTCGGCTCCACATCATCGATTCTCCCCACTCGCCCATTATCCTTGGACATCCCTGGCTGTCGAAACACAATCCCGAAATGGAGTGGAGAAGACATGAGGTTTTGGGCTGGAGCCCATTCTGTGCTGCTCACTGTCTTCTAAAGGCCCACTCTCCTGTCCCGAGCCCCCCTTCCGAGAAACCAGCCGACCTGAAGAACATTCCTCCCGAGTACCTGGACCTAGGAGAGGTCTTCTGTAAATCCCGAGCAACCTCCCTGCCTCCTCATCGCCCTTATGACTGCGCCATCAACCTGAGGCCCGGAACCACTCCTCCCAGGGGGCGACTGTTCTCACTGTCCCGCCCTGAGACCGAAGCTATGGAGAAGTACCTCGGAGAGTCATTGGCAGCTGGCATTATCCGCCCATCATCATCACCTGCTGGTGCAGGGTTCTTCTTCGTGGGAAAGAAGGATGGGTCACTTCGCCCCTGCATTGACTATCGCTCCCTGAATGACATCACTGTCAAGAACAGGTATCCTCTTCCCCTCATGATGTCCGCATTTGAGCTGCTACAGGATGCTACTGTTTTTACGAAGTTGGATCTTCGCAATGCCTACCACCTGGTGCGCGTCCGAGAGGGGGATGAGTGGAAGACTGCTTTTAACACTCCCACTGGACACTGGGAATACCTGGTGATGCCATTCGGGCTCACGAATGCTCCGGCAGTGTTTCAAACCCTGGTTAATGACGTACTCCGCGACATGATTAATCAGTTTGTCTTTGTTTACCTGGACGATATTCTCATCTACTCCAATTCCCTCGTTGAACACACGAAGCACGTTCGAAGGGTCCTCCAGCGGTTGCTGGAGAATAGACTGTTTGTTAAAGCAGAGAAGTGCGAGTTCCATTGCAACAAGACATCCTTCTTGGGATACATCATTTCGGCCGGGAGCCTGGAAATGGATCCGCAGAAGATCAAGGCTGTCACGGAGTGGCCCCGACCAGAGACTCGTAAAGAGTTACAACGTTTTCTGGGCTTTGCCAACTTTTATCGAAGATTTATTCGTAACTACAGCTCCCTGGCCGCTCCCCTCACTGCTCTCACATCGGTCAAGGTCAAGTTTGATTGGAATCCCAAGGCTGAGCAAGCCTTCAGCGCTCTCAAACAGCACTTTACCACAGCCCCCATCCTCATCCATCCTGATCCATCTGCGCAATTCATTGTGGAAGTGGACGCTTCTAACATCGGAGTGGGGGCCATTCTATCACAGCGATCTCCTAAGGATAACAAGATCCATCCGTGTGCGTTTTACTCCCACCGCTTGACTCCTACTGAGCAGAATTATGACATAGGTAACCGGGAGTTACTTGCTGTCAAACTGGCTTTGGAGGAGTGGAGGCATTGGCTGGAGGGCGCTCAAGTACCTTTTTTAGTCTGGACGGACCATAAGAACTTGGAGTACCTCCAGACTGCCAAGAGGCTGAACTCGAGACAAGCTAGATGGTCACTTTTTTTTTCCAGATTTAATTTTACTCTTGCCTACCGCCCGGGAGCCAAGAACACCAAGCCCGATGCCCTTTCCCGCCGTTTCGACCCTCCTACCAAGGATCCTTCTCCCGACACCATCCTCCCCAGGAATGTCTTCATTAACGCGGTCCAACTCCAGATTGAAGACATCGTTCGGTCGGCGCAGAATGGGGAGGCTGGCCCCAGTCGCTGTCCCACCAATCACCTTTTTGTGCCCGAAGCTGCCCGGTCCCAAGTCCTTCAGTGGGGTCATTCATCTCAACTCGCCTGTCACCCTGGCATTAACCGCACCCTCACATTCATACGACGAAGATTCTGGTGGCCCGACATGAAGCTGGACGTCACGAACTTTGTATCTGCCTGCTCAGTCTGTGCCCAGAATAAGGTTTCACATCAACCCCCTTCAGGTTTATTACAGCCACTTCCTATCCCTCACCGTCCCTGGTCACACATCGCACTTGATTTTGTCACTGGTTTACCCCCCTCCAACAACAACACCACTATTCTCACCATAATTGATAGGTTTTCTAAAGCAGTTCACTTCATTCCCCTCACCAAACTTCCCTCAGCCAAAGAAACCTCATCTTTACTTGTACAACACGTCATCAGACTCCACGGCATCCCCACTGACATAGTTTCTGACAGAGGTCCTCAATTCACTGCACGGTTTTGGAAAGCCTTTTGCACTCTTCTAGGGTCATCAGTTAGTCTCTCTTCAGGTTTTCATCCCCAGTCCAATGGCCAGACTGAGCGGGCCAATCAAGTTATTGAGACCGTTCTCCGCTGTCTATGCTCCAATAACCCCACATCATGGAGCCACCAATTGCCTTGGGCAGAGTACGCAATTAATTGTCACACCTCTTCCTCCTCCAAGCTATCCCCTTTTGAATGCTGTCTAGGTTACCAGCCACCCTTGTTTCCCAGTCAGGAGGAGGAGGTGGGGGTCCCTTCAGCCGAGGCCTTTATCCGTCGCTGCGCTCGTACCTGGAGGATCACACGTCGCAATCTGCTCCGGGCCAGCGCACGCATGAAGGAGACTGCTGACCGTAAGCGATCCAAGGCACCCCACTACAAGGCTGGACAACGCGTTTGGCTCACCACCAGAGACATTCCCCTTAAGGTGGATTCACGTAAGCTTGCTCCCCGCTACATTGGCCCCTTCCCCATTGTTAGTATCATCAGTCCCACTGCTGTTCGCCTCAAGCTCCCTGCATCCATGCGAAGAGTTCACCCCACCTTTCACGTCTCCAGGCTTAAACCTGTTATCACCCACCCTTTGTGCCCCGCACCTGAACCCCCCCCCACCCCCCCCGACTCATTGACGGTGGCGAGGCATATACCGTTAGAAGGATTCTGGACGTACGTCGTCGGGGCCGTGGCCTCCAATACCTGGTGGACTGGGAGGGGTACGGTCCTGAGGAGAGGTGCTGGATTCCTTCTCGATTTGTATTAGATAAGGACTTGTTAAAGGACTTTCATGTGACTCATCCAGCTCCTCCTGTTAAAACGCCAAGAGGCGTTTCTTAAGTGGGGGGGTACTGTTATGGTTCTGTGTTATTTGTGGATTATTTTCTGTACTTTATTATTTTTCATATTCATTCCCCATAGCCCTGGTTCCTGTACTATTTACATTTCCCTCAGATCCCCTCTGTCTGTGTGCTGTGTTCCGAGTTGTCACTCCCCTGTATCGTGCTGGCACTATTCGGGTGTTTTCGGAAGTATTCGGGATTTCTGCCTTCCTTCGTGTCTCGTATTCTTTCTTTAGTCTTTTTGTATTAAACTGTAGATAATACTAACAATTACTTATTACACTTGTTGTTATCTAGTTTAGATTACACTTACTAAATCTACTAATTTATATGTGTTACTAAACTAAACTAACCCCCGTATTTGAGTTATTTACTAATCAATACTAACATATCTTCTACGCTTTAACATTCCATTCTCGTGTGCTTTACCTGACGCCTGCTGCCTTCGCATATTGACTGCACCTGTCTCTAGCCTGTAACTCCGCCTACCAATCTGAGCACGAGTCTGCCTCTGATCCAGGCTATGTTGTCTTCAATGTGTTTTTGTGAATCCGGTCCACGTCTTTGTCATTCCCTCATTATTGTATTATCGATTCCCATTGTTATCACCTTTGGCTTGTTTGTAACCCCGCCCTCTCTCACACCTGACCCTCCTTTGTCTTATCCTTCCCCAGTGTTTATAAGCCCTCAGTGTGCAGTGTTTCTTTGTCAGAACGTTGATCAATTTCATTGTGCCGATTACTAGTAAGCCTTTGTCATTTGAGATTCCTGAGACAACCCTTTGTACGACTTCGAGCCTGCCTTTCCCTTCTGTTTTGTTTGCCGTGTTTTTCTGGTTTTTTGACTCCTGCTACGTTTTTTGACTATTCTTTTGGATTTCGATTTTGTACTGTCTCAATCTCTGATTGCCTGGCTTCTGAACTTGGACTGATTAAACAACGTTTTTTGCCTGCTACCTGTGGTCTGCGTTTGGGTCCTTATCAGAACTTATCAAATTCATCTTCCATTAACCTGCAATATTCATAATTGTACTTATTATTCTTGGTGGAGATTTTTCTGTTAGATGTTTACTGCTCGGATGCAGGTGAGGTTTGGTAGGACAAAGCTCTCTCTGTAAGGTCAGGTGTGTTTGGGCAGAGCTCTCTCTGTAAGGTGAGGTGTGTTTGGGGCAGAGCTCTCTCTGTTAGATGAGGTGTGTTTGGGGCAGAGCTCTCTGTAAAGTGAGGTGTGTTCGGTTCCTCTAACCCAGGAACTGAATGTTGGTGTGTTTGAGGAGGGTCTCCACACAGAGCTGATTCTGACCCAGAGCTATGCCACCCAAAAAAACACTTTTTGTTTAATGATTCAGCGCTGAAAACCTTTAGGTTTTTTTAAATTTCAGGACTAGACTGATGCACTGTGCAAAACACCATCTGACATTTTTATATTCCTCTCTGATAAGACGAATATGTCTCATCAACCCCATGTGAGCGCTGAAGGTCATGTGCTTCAGGATATTGAATTACTGAACAAGTCTTACTTGGCCTGGCACCAGGTTCAATTTATTCAAATATTCCTGCAAATCCCTGAGAATTTCACAAACCAAAACATACAATCGTACATTTTTTTATGTTGTCAGTAATCTGCATGAATTTTACTGGTGTCTAAAAGGTAAAAAATTTTAAAATAATAAAATAATGACACAGATCTGCTGGAAGTCTCAGAACACGTGAAGGTGTGTTTTAGACCCAGATAATGAGATAGCAACCTATAAACACTGAAGCAATTAATCCGACACGCCTTGATATTGTATCAATGTAAATCGTACTGTTCCCATCAAATAAACAACTACATGCATTAAAAAACAAGATGGAAAGTTCACGCGGCACGTGACATAGGATGAGTGCTTCCACATGCAGCCAACATACAAGAGCAGGTTATTTCATTTATATGACATTAACTCATTAAAAAATGGGCCATTTTTGCCTAATTGCATTATAAGCGACTGCAATAGGGGCCCCCGTGGGGTGGTGTTTTTTTTTGTTTTTTTTAATGGCTAAATGGCTATATTTTATATAGCATTTTTATTATAATTTACACATGAAAAACAAGAAATAACACAATTATGGAAAATAGGGTGGGGTACAAGGTTAAAAGTATATTAGAATGTGGAGACAGTGTTGAAAGGAGGAAATGGTTATTTCGTTTTTTGAGGATGACTGGACTGGAAAGACGGCTTTAAAATGAATGGACACTGAGGGAGAATAATAATAAAAAAAGTATTACTGTCTGCCACCTTCAGGTTTTATTCTCCCTCATGGTTATGTATATAATATGGTTATTATGTATATAATATACATAATAACCATAACATAAGTAGCCTAATGTATAGCCCTAAGTGTGATAGATGGTCGCTGTGGAAATGTCGACTGTGCAGGACTTTGGCGAAATGTAACAAGATAAACTCTTCAGGGTTAATCAGAAAACAGCTGTAGCTGAATATACTGGTAAGTACTTGGTTTCCTAAACATATTTATACGAGAGATTTTGAAGAACAAAAATAGGTGTTTTCTAAACCGAAAGTGCATCAGGTACTGTATATAGTACAGTAAGCAAGGGAAAAAGCTTTTTACGTTTTTTATAAATATTATTGTTTCTATACGTGAACATGATTTTCTTAGCGTGTATAAATGGTGCATTTTATGCATTATACAGTCTGTGGCTGTGGTGAGAGGATCGGGCGTAAGTCAAAATTTACGGGGTTTTCTTAAAGCTGTAGTTCATCATTTTAGACTAACATGAATACTGTAATTGAGATGGATACGTCTCAACCACTAGGGGCAAAGTTTATATAGTTCAAATAGGCTACGTACCGTTGTGCAGTTAAAATTACTGCCAACACTTTAATTTAGATGTAGGTCATGGTAGAGCACAGAATTCATGTCTGTCTTTCTTTGAGCTACAATGCATGCGTGTGTCTGCATGTATTCTGTATGCATGTCTCTCTTGATGTCATTATCTTCATGCATTATCATCATTAGTTAGCTACCAAACACATTACATTAGTACACAAAAAGAAGTGATATCTCACCAAAAAATACGCTTTCAACGTAAAACAAAAAAGCCAAGTTACTTACGCATAGCCTACAAAGAGCACTGTCTGTAAGTCCTTAATTCCACTTTGCAAAAACTAGGCCTGCCGTTAAAAGTATTGATATCAAAATGTGGCCAAGTTCGAACTAACAATATTGCCTATCGTAGCTCACACTAATTAAACTAGCTCTATTCCAAAGCAATGCTATCCAAACTTCCCTAAATTATTTAATGCAAAAGTTATTTATTGTTTTTATATTGCATTAGAATAATCTTGTAATTTACACTGAAAGGATCTGTGTTATTCTCTTTTACTAATATTTGTGCAATTTTCTTGTACATAGTTATTTATTGTTTTCATATTATGCTTTATTTTTTAATTAAAAGCTTTATTGATAATAAAGTATGCCTACTAGTCATTCATTTTCATCATTAAAATTACAGTGGTTTGGGGGGGGGGGCACTGTAAGATGTCGCTTAGGGCCCCAAAATGTTCAGAAACGGGCCTGCATTAACTGAAGCTTCCAAAATGGGAAAGAAAGGAAAAAGATAAAGGAAAAAGACAAGAATGTCGATGTTAGTGCAGCACAGTGTACTTCCGCAGAATAGAAAATGATAATATTGTTTTCATCCTAAAAAACCTATGATGTGAATTTAATTAAATAGTTCAACAATTGTTTAGTTATTTCATTTTGAACTCCTATTGGTTCTATTGGTCCTATGTATTATGTTCATGAAATTTGTATTCCATTCCATACTTAAATATAGAAACAATCACGTGTTTCATATAATTCAATTAGGCTTTCATGAATAATGCCTTCATTTAAAAACAATTTTGACTTCTCAAAAACACCCATTGGGATCAGCAGCAATTTCATTTAGCTGAAAATTACAAACAAATATGACAAACACAGACTAACAAGAATGCCATGAAAATGCATTTATTTAATACAAATAACCATCTGTCACAATAACAGCCTTGCCTGTACCCACAAGAGCTTATATCATTTTTACACAATTAGTCCCAGCGGCCCTTTCAATGTGACGATGGATGACATGAGAAATAAAGAGGAATTTATATTCCAATAGATCCCAGAAACTAATTTCATTTTCATCCGCTATTAGTGTGGTTGTGCATTGATTTTTTTAAACCTTTGCCTGAAGTGTTTAAGGGAAAAACTGATTAATGCAGAGTGTGATGGGTTGAGGCTTTGTGACAGGAACTGACTCAAGCTGGGTTGTAATTCTCTTAAGTGAACATCCCATTAATTATTTTGCAGTTCCAGTGTCAGTGCGATACATTTTGCTTTGGAGTCATTATACATTATGCTGTGACACCTTCACAATAAAAAAAAACATTCCACCAAACACCAATTTTTCACCAAGTCAAATATTTTTGGAGTCAAAATTTATAGAAAATATGAATTTGTTTATTACATTAAATATATGAACAGATGAATTGGTGATGCCATTTATGTTGAGATATATCCTGCACTATCAGCATAGCCACACTCCAAGTTGTGTTGGCTAACTTCACTTGGTCATTATGACACAGAATTAAGTAACATATTTCCAGTGATAGGTACATGTAATCAGTTACACAATCAGATTGCAAATTTATAGTAACTAATCAGCCCAGGATACTTTTTAAAATATGAAAAATAACAGCACTGAGTCTTCTATAATGTTTAATGAGATGATAGAACAGTATAGCAAGGGATCTGAGACCTTCCTCCATGAATCTCTCCTCTTCAGATCACCACACAGGTGTTCAATGGAATTTAGGCCCGGGGACTGGGATGGCCATTGCAAAAGCTTGATTCTGTGGTCAGTTTACCATTTTTTGTGGAATTTTTGTTGAATTTTTCAGATTATTGTCCTGATAGGAGATCCAACCAAAACTGAGTTTTAGCCTCTTGGCAGAGGTAGCCAGAGTTTGGTCTTAAAATCTCCTGGTACATGATGTCCTAGCAGGGGAAATATTGCCCCCTACTGGCACACAAAACACCACTTCCAGCTGCAATTTAGTTTTCCCAGGAGGTCTCCCATCCAAGTACAAACCAAGCCCACACCTGCTTAGCTTCAACCATTCAGCAAGAGCAGGGTACATGGCTGTGTGAATCAGAGCCCTATCTACTGCATCCTGTCTCCTGTGTACTGTGTACTGGCAGCTGTGTACTTCGTGAGTATTAATAATATGGCAAATACGCATAATACAACACAGGCTCTATTTGTGTATAACCCCAAACATGTCCATTTTAAAAGGATAAATGTTGATTGTATGCTGGCGTATATTTTGAGATAAATGGCGCCACTGAGCCTTGCTCCAAAGCAACAAACACTGAACAGGAAGACAAATGTTCTGTCATATTCCTGTCCATTTGACAGTTAAAAAACAGTAACGTCTTCAGCTGTACAGCTTAGACATTTATCAGAAACAACTCAGTACCTTGTTTAAGGTCACGGCAGCAGTACCCCACCTGGACATGGGATCCACAGCCTTCAATTTACAAGCCTAGTTCCCAGCTCACCACACCATACTACCAAAATGAACAGCAAAACAACAGACAGCAGCACTGTTTACATATGGGCCCTATGATCCTGCCATACTTTACATTTCTGTCCTAAGAAGTTGCTTTGATAATTATTTGTGTATTTATTTTTTTTTACCTCCCAAGAAAACCATGACTGTGCCAGGCCTGACCTGTACCTGTAAGGGGGGAGGGTCTGTTTCGGAGGACCAGACGCGACAGAAAGGAATCAGAAAGTCTCCACAAAGTGCAGACCAATAGAACGGAAGGATCTCCGTAAAGGAAAAAATAAATAAAAGGAAAACCAAAATAACTCCGTCCTCAATCCGAGGAAGCACTGCAACGGAGACTTAAAGTGGAGAAAAGAAAACAACCCGAATTATACGGGCGACAAAACTCGAATTACAAGAATAGGTAATAACAGAAAACTAAGTACCTCTAACCTCCAGTAAGATTTATTTATTTAAATAAATCAAAGCAACCTCACTAATAGGGAAGAAAAACTAGCAAGCTTGAAAAGACAAGCAGTGAGGCTAAACTCCTCTAACTCCAAACAGCAAAGAGTTAGAAGGAGAAAAAATAATTAAAGCAGCAAACCAAAGAGGGTAGAGAAACAAGGACAGAAAAATAGAGTGAAAACGGGAAAAGGAAGATCTAAAAATAACCCAAACTTTTAAACTCTAACCGGACCTTCCTGCTTTACTTGAAGGAACTTCAAGCAAAACAGTCTCCGTGTCCTATACCGTACCGGCTACCAGTAAAATGAGAGATAACATGGAAGCACGGAAGAAGGAAGACGCAGAGTTTAAATAACCGGCGGAAGAGCCGCACAGGTGCAATCGCTAATTGTCGGAACTAACGAAAGCCGGACACGGACAATTAAGCAAAGAAAAGACGTCCAACAGGCGCTAGAGGGAAAGCGAAAAATAAAAGAAAACGTAAGCCTGCAGACCATGACAGTACCACAGTGCAGAATAGTTGTCTAGCCACTGAACCGTACCACAGTCTAGTATGGTTTGCCAGGCACTGAATTGGACCACAGTGCAGTATGGTTTTCTAGCCACTGAACTGTACCACAGTTTTGTACGATTTGCCAGGCACTGAATTGGACCACAGTGCAGTATGGCTTTCCAGCCACTGAACTGTACCACAAGGCAGAATGGTTGTGCAACAGAGCTGGGAAGCAAGAAAGAAAACATCCTGGATTTAAGCAACATTCATCTTTAACTGTTTCACAGTGGTCTAAAGACAAATGGTGATTGAATTCAGGCTAAAGATTAAATAACTGAAGGTGCTATTGGACACAGAGGGTAGACCTGAAATCGGAATCAGCTGACATGTACAACAGTTTAACAGACAAGAACCACACTTTAGCCACATGCGAAGATGAAGGCCTCTTTACTATAAATTTGTTTAATTATTTAAATGGTGTAATACCATATTGGAATTAATGTCTTTTAACACATTGGGCCCTATCTTACACCTGGCGGTAAGTGGCGCTAAATGCAAGTATCTTTGCTATCTTACACCCGGCACAGGGTTCATTATAGTGCCTAGTGCTCAAGTCGTTTAAATACCAAGTATTCTTGCGCCCATTGCAAGTAAACTGGCCGTGTTGGTCTTAAGATGAGGTGTGGCCAGGATAATTTTTGGCGTATTGCTATCTTGAGCCAGCAGAAAGCGATTGTGCTAAAACCACCACAAACCTGGTCTAAAGTCATGTCGCACTTGTTTACATGTTATTTTAACAGCGCATATAAGTGCATCTACATAGGCGTGTGCACAATATGTGTCCTGGATCAAGCTATGACTTAGCCTATATTTGCCAATAGTTTCTGTAATCTTCTGCGGCAACGATCTTCTGTTATGGGACAATGGCTATCCATTAAAAACTTTGCTGATAACACCTACAGTTGAAGTCGAAAGTTTACATACACCTTAGCCAAATCCATGTAAACTCAGTTTTTCACAATTCCTGACATTTAATCCTAGTAAACATTCCCTGTCTTAGGTCGGTTAGGATCACAACTTTATTTTAAGAATGTGAAATGTCAGAATAATAGTAGAGAAAATTATTTATTTCAGCTTATATTTCTATCATCACATTCCCAGTGGGTCAGAAGTTTACATACACTCTGTTAGTATTTGGTAGCCTTTCACAAGCTTCTCACAATAAGTTGCTGGAATGTTGGCCCATTCCTCCTGACAGAACTGGTGTAACTGAGTCAGGTTTGTAGGCCTCCTTGCTCGCACACACTTTTTCAGTTCTGCCCACAAATTTTCGATTGGATTGAGGTCAGTACTTTGTGATGGCCACTCCAATACCTTGACTTTGTTGTCCTTAAGCCATTTTGCCTCAACTTTGGGAGTATGCTTTGGGTCATTGTCCATTTGGGAGAGCCATTTGCGACCAAGCTTTAACTTCCTGGCTGATGTCTTGAGATGTTGCTTCAACATATCCAGATAATTTTCCTTCCTCATGATGCCATCTATTTTATGAAATGCACCAGTCCCTCCTGCAGCAAAGCACCCCCACAACATGTTTCTGCCACCCCCGTGCTTCACGGTTGGGATGGTGTTCTTTGGCTAGCAAGCCTCACCCTTTTTCCTCCAAACATAACAATGGTCATTATGGCCAAGCAGTTACATTTTTGTCTAATCAGACCAGAGGACATTTCTCCAAAAAAGTAAGATCTTTGTCCCCATGTGCAGTTGCAAATTGTAGTCTGGCTTTTTTATGGCAGTTTTGGAGTAGTGGTGTCTTCCTTGCTGAGCAGCCTTTCAGGTTATGTCGATATAGGACTGGTTTTACTGTGGATATAGATACTTTTGTACCTGTTCCCTCCAGCATCTTCACAAGGTACTTTGCTGTCGTTCTGGGATTGATTTGCACTTATCGCACCAAAGCACGTTAATCTCTAGGAGACAGAACGCGTCTCCTTCCTGAGCGGTATGATGGCTGCGTGGTCCCATGGTGTTTATACTTGCATACTATTGTTTGAAAGATGAACGGGTACCTTCAGGCGTTGGGAAATTGCTCCCATGGATGAACCAGACTTGTGGAGGTCCACAATTTTCTTGGCTGATTTCTTTAGATTTTCCCATGATGTCAAGCAAAGAGGCACTTAGTTTGAAGGTAGGCCTTAAAATACATCCACAGGTACACCTCCAATTGACTCAAATAATGCCAATTAGCCTATCAGACGTTTCTAAAGCCATGACATCATTTTCTGGAATTTTACAAGCTGTTTAAAGGCACAGTCAATTTAGTGTATATAAACTTCTGACCCACTGGAATTGTGATATAGTGAATTAAAAGTGAAATAATCTGTCTGTAAACAATTGTTGGAAAAAGTACTTGTGTCATGCACAAAGTATATGTCCTAACTGACTTGCCAACACTATAGTTTGCTAACATGAAATCTGTGGAGTGGTTAAAAATGATTTTTAATGACTTCAACCTAAGTGTATGTAAACTTCCAACTTCAACTGCATGTTACTGAAGAAATGCAGTTCCTTTTGTCACGATCCAACACACTAGCAGAACCCAAATGCACGACCAGGAGACAGGGAAACGGTACAGAGTATTTATTAAAGAAGCTTGGGGCAGTCCCAAGCTGTACATGGGTTAGACACAAAGAAAACAACAAAGGTGGAAGTCCTTTAGCTCGGCAATGTGCTCCAAGCCGGAGCTGGACTTGGGTTCCGAACCGGAACTGGACTGGAACTGGACCGGGAGGTCCAACAGGAACGGGTACAGGAAAACAGCGGTACGTCCCAAGCCGGAACTGGACTTGGGTTCCGAACCGGAACTGGACCGGGAGGTCCAACAGGAACGGGTACAGGAAAACAGCGGTACGTCCCAAGCCGGAACTGGACTTGGGTTCCGAACCGGAACTGGAACTGGACCGGGAGGTCCAACAGGAACTGGAATACTGGAAACAGCGGTTCGTTCCAAGCCGGAACTGGACTTGGGTTCCGAACCGGAACTGGACTGGAACTGGACCGGGAGGTCCAACAGGAACTGGTACAGGAAACAGCGGTTCGTTCCAAGCCGGAACTGGACTTGGGTTCCGAACCGGAACTGGACTGGAACTGGACTAGGTACTGGAAAGCAAAGGTAGAGGATTAGGTGGAACACGAACAGGGTAAGCAGTGTGGTGAAGCCCTAGTAAGCCCGGTCTGGGAGCTGGACCACAGCGGAGCCTGGAACCGACACTGCGGCAAGGTGGGTGCCACGGCCAGACAGGAACCACTGGAGGGTCCAGAGACTGTAACCCCAGCTGAGGGTGCGCCGTTGGAAGGGAGCTGAGGTACTGCAACCACACGCACAGGGGACTGCTGCAGGCTGGACGGAGCTGTGGTAGGTAAGGCACAAACAAACAAAAACAAAGGAGCAAAACAGGATAGCAGAGGCAGGGACTGAAACAAACACTAACCAGCGGGTAGAATGCACAGAGTAGTAAAAGGAATACTAAGAACTACTTAGATTTACGCGGACAGGACTAGAAACCAGAGACCAACACCAAACGAAGTACGTTAACGAACTGGCACTGAATAGCAGCCAGTCGGGGGTTTAAGTAGGGGAGTGAAATTGGAACCAATAAGGAAATGGTGAGGAATGTAACCGCGGGTGATTGAATAATTAACAGGTGAAACCAAAGTGGAAGCACAGAGTGAAACAAACGGAGGGGGACACGCCCAGCCTTAAGCAAGGGGGAAAACATGGACAAGGGAATCAAACAAGACACGGAGGGACATGGCAAAAACAAAAACGGACATGAAGGGAGCGGAATGTTACACCTTTAGCTTTGTCTAATTTTGGAGCACTGAGCTTAGAGCCGCCAGCCTGCACCTTGCTGTATCGAGCCAGTTTTGTGATTGTACGCGTCATGAAACCAGCAGTGATTTCCCCCATTGTGGCATTAAGCACTGGGAAAGAAATAAAGTGTTACTGCGGTCCTCAGGAATGTTGGCAGGGCTCAGGTTGCCAGGTGCTTTGAGGTGCTTACCTGTGATCCCATGCTCTTTAATCTCCTCCCACAGCGTGGCAATCCCCTGCTAAGATCCCACGCCAAGCGTCCAGCCCCCCCGCTGTACAGCATCTCTGCCGCTGTCATATAACAGCTGGTGCATCTGTGCAGTGTCTGTTTCCCCTGCACAACCTGTAGGCCTCACCTGGATCCTGACAGAGGATGAATCTCTCTTAGGCACCAGAGATATCCAGCCTCTCTGGTCCAGTGACACTATCTGAGTTAAATCATCTCCAATAGAGCACACTTTGGGCCAGATTCATAGTTGTGATAAGCAAGTGCAAATGGGACTTACTCCTGAAATTCTGCGTAGCTTAAGCTATTTGTGATTCAGACATTTGACTTATCCGCTGTTTTAAGCGTCTCTCGAGTACATACGCTGCATTACGCATGCGGGGTGGAGATTTGATGAAAAGGTGGCAAGATATGCATTTTCAGAGTTTAAACTTAATAATTTTTTTCTGCGCAACTTTGTTTGGAAAAAAAGGTGGTCTATGTCTAGCGCTGCCAATAGATGATTATGAAAAATACAGCATCTTTCCCAAAAATGGATATTAGAATGAGTGCATGTTCTTTGAAAACAATATTGGTTTTATTTTCCTTTGCCTAGCCTACTTACAATTATCAAAGAGCTGTCATGAAAAGAAAAATATGTAAAAGTAGGCTATGATTGACTGTCTGGTATTTAATACCAGACCAATATTAGATGGATTCATTGATAGACAGTGTTTGGATCATAATCGCTTTCACAGAGAGACGATTTTGTAGCCTACTTGTGTGAGGACAGCTGCTCCAAAATTATTAGGAAGCGCAAAGTAACTCCCTGCAGTGTAGATCTACCAGTGCTCCAGGTTAAAATCTCTCTCCTTCCTGGCCACATCCTTCCAGCATGTGACAGCACTCAAAAAAGAAATGTTTGCACAGTGGTTGCAAATAATGGGCTATTATTAAGTATATGTGACTTCAACTGGTTAAGTTGATGATGTCGCAAATAAGCTATTATGTTACCGTACATTATTTAATTAGATAAGTTAAATTGTAAAAAATATATTTATAAATCTTTGTTTTAAGTAAATCCAACGATGTATTTGTTTACTTAGTAATATTGTGTGCAACCACTGTCCAGCGATTATTTTTTTAATTGTGTGATGGGTATATCCCAGTCATCAATAGAAGCTATGATCATTTTATCAATGTGATGTATTAATATGTTCACTGCATGCCTATACCCCGTCACGCAAGAGCAACTACGATGGGCAAATGCGGTTAATAAAGGAACTCTCTCTGACACTGACACGTTGAAAAACACTGACACCCACATTTTGAGATTAGCATCTGCGCAACACAAGTTAGAATACGGCGTAAACCAGCTTGCGTTAAATCCGCACAGGAGAGGCACTTAAGTGCATGATTTAAGTTGGCCATCTCTGAATCCGGCCCTTTAATCTGAAAATGTACGTGTGATCCTTTTTGGGGTAAGCTCTGTTAGTGTTGAATTAACACTGAGAATTTTCCTGTTTATTCAGTGTGGACTCAGCCTTAACCTTTGAGTAAGGACTGTGATCAACCGGGTGTGTTGTGGTTTGTTTGAATAGAGTCTTCTGTGCTTGGCTCATATAGTAGAGGGCAAGCATCCAGTCCACTACAGCTACCAGTGTTTTTTTTTTTGCTGACAACCATCATAGGACAAGGAGGAGTGATTATCTTATCTAAATAATCCTATCTTATGCAAAGCACAACAGAACACGCCATAAATGAGCAAACCTCACACTCGACAGGCGAGACAGGGTGGATGAACAAACACAAACACTTCAAACGGCTGTAGGCAAGGTCAGCTCAAGGTCGTTGGCTTAAAAGATGGCACAGGGTGAAAAACGTCACTCACTGAAGTGACGATAATAAAGCTAATGAGTGTGGAGAAGAAAAGGCTCTGCTCGAACCTAATGAGATTCTCACAGATAAAATCCCTCCTGTGGGCCTGGAGACAGAGATGCTCTTTCACACCTGATGAAGGGCGCCTTTGTCCTGGACAGCAGGTGGGACAGAGTTTGGCCATGACGTCTGAGTTATTAAATGCTACCGAACATAAATTGGACCGCCTGAAGCCCTGGACAGGCTGGGGTTATGGGAGGTCAGCGGTCCAGTCTCAGTTGGAGACGGGACAGCGAGCTTTCATTAAACCAAAATGAGGTGGGGTTGCTGTACATTGCCAGTGATTTGTTTTTTTTCTGTGGGAAACAAAACCTTTGGATTGGCTCAAACAAACAAGTCAGTAAATTCCAGTAATATGTGTGAGGTATACAGTTTGGAAAGCACTGAGTTAGACATGCCCCTAAGCCTGTGTCTTTCCATCCATCAGCTTTTTCCACAGCATTGCCTCACCTGTGTGCCTGTGTTAATATTCTCTGTGCACTAAAATGAGTGTGCACCTGTGTTAATATCCTCTGTGCACTTAAATGAGTGTGCACCTATGTTAATACCCTCTGTGCACTGAAATGAGTGTGCGCCTGTGTTAATATCCTCTTTGCACTGAAATGAGTGTGCGCCCGTGTTAATACCCTCTGTGCACTGAAATGAGTGTGCGCCTGTGTTAATATCCTTTGTGCATTGAAATGAGTGTGCGCCTGTGTTAATACCCTCTGTGCACTGAAATGAGTGTGCGCCTGTTTTAATATCCTCTGTGCACTGAAATGAGTGTGCACCTGTGTTAATACCCTCTGTGCACTGAAATGAGTGTGCGCCTGTGTCAATATCCTCTGTGCACTGAAATGAGTGTGTGCCTGTGTTAATATTCTCTGTGCACTAAAATGAGTGTACAGTCAGAAACACCATTGAATTATGGTACGACTGAAATACAGGACATATCAAGACGTTCTCAGCATAAGTTGGAGAATGCAAAGAGGGACTAGATACGGGGTTCTCCAGGGAAAATGGGACATCTGGGTCACTCTAAATGCCTGTGTCACCTGAAGCGTCGACACCATGTACCTACCTTGCTGACCCTGATTGCATGTCAGCAGAATAATGCGTAAGCCTCACATGCATTACTGCGGTTTGCAGCAGCTGCAATTTTTTTTTAGAAACAGCATTGACTGTGCAATGAAGATAAGAATAATTACTACACTGTGAGTTCTGTAAGTGGCTGCAGGATTAAACATATTTTAACAACGTAGTTTAATTGACTTGCGGGTAAAAAAAGAGACAAAACATTGCGTAATGTATCACAGCTGCGTGGCTCAAATTACTTTTTTATGCAACGGACGTGACAATGAAACAGTCTCCTATCTGCTCTCATTTCTGAACCGAATCCAGAAAGGGAAGCACAAGCGAAGCCTCACACAAGACAAGCAAAAACAGAGTGCTTCTAATGACAGAGACTTTTAGAGAACGAGGTTAACCAAACACTAAATCACCTTTAAGAACTCTGCGATCAACATTCTTTACTGTGTCATGTAAAACACTGTTATAAAGCAGCATATTTCTGTGTTTAGTTCGTTTATTAAGTTTTCTCCAGCCAGTTTGTACTGTAGGCCTCTTCTTTCCCATTCATTATTGTGGGAGTTCTATCCCACGTGCATCTCCAGCCTAGTCCTGGTGGGAGTATATGGTTCTCTGATACCCCCCCATCAATCCGTTACAAGCACACTGACAGGTAATACAGCTGTTCTCGTATCTAATCCCACATCTCTTCCTCTGTTGGATGGAGCTAAGGAGGGAGGTAAGGATGCAAGGAGTGAAAGTAAGCGATTGGAATGAACCCTAGATGTCTAGAAGGGTGGAAATCTAGATTAACCCCTTCATGCAGACGCCCTAGTTGCCAAGACGCCGGCGGTGACCTGGGACATTCATTGCTCATGCAACCAAACTATGAGTGGAATCAGCAAACTCCGTGTTCTAGATTTATTAGTACACATTTTGTGACAACAATACAGAATACAGAGCCCCCAACCCAGTCTCACCTGCAACTGTACATACCCATATGCGAGACAGTGGACAATAGCGTGTATCTGAGAGTCATTAAAAAAAAAACACCAAAAATGTATATTCCATCATAGGATAAACCCTACAATAGCCCAAAAGTATGCCAAAACAGCCTTGAAAAACCCTGCTCACTCAATTGTAAAATTAGCAGTGAAATTATTGTGTAATTTGTAGAAGTAAGATGTTTTCAGGCTCAAAAGCCACATATGCAAAATCTAAATTAAATATGTGAGTAGAAAGTGAATGGAGAGAGAGATTTTCTCCCAGGCTGTTTGATAACAAAAGATAAGACAGACCATACGCAGGCTAGGCAATGGGCTGTGACGCATGACACAGATCAGAGCAACCCCTCTGCGTAGACTGAGTGATGAGATGTACCTAAACAAAGATAAGATAGATCACGGTGACGCAGATAAAAATGGGAAATATGAATACAAGACATGGTCCGACCTTACTATAGCAGAGGTATGCAAAATAACTTTATTTAGTGGACCATGAGTGCCCCCAAGCGCATAGGGTAGGAACTGATTATCTAACAAGATTCATTTACTTTGTGCATGACACAAGTAATTTTTCCAAGAATTGTTTACAGACAGATTATTTCACTTTTAATTCACTATATCGCAATAACAGTGGGTCAGAAGTTTACATACACTAAGTTGACTGTGCCTTTAAACAGCTTGGAAAATTCCAGAAATTGGTCTTATGGCTTTAGAAACTTCTGATAGGCTAATTGTATAACGGGGATGGTTTCGGAGACCCAAATGCGACAGAGGAAGTCTAGAAGCTATCCCCGTAGGAATAGCCACAAAAGTGGAACAATCCGCGAAGAGGGAAAGGGAGGATTTGCCTCGAGCTCTCAAAATAGGAGAGGAAAACAAAGGAGGCGAACGAAACAGAAACAGAAACAGATCCTAAGATCTAAACCTAACTAAATTTGCTAATGGTTTTCTTCCTGCTTTTCCTTTTTTGAAACAACAAGAAAAAACACTGTCCCAAGTGCTATACCTTTACCGGCTAAGTTGGTCACAAGACAACAACTGAGCACAGAACAAAGGGCAACACAGGTTTTATATGGCCGACCGGTAACAAGGGCAGGGGCAGCGAATTAAGAATGTCAGAGCGAAGACCTGGAACGGAGGATGGAAAAATAAAGCAATGGCGTCCTCTAGCCGCTCCAAGGAGGCACGACCACAGAAATAAACTGAGGCTGAAAACCCATGACAAATTGACATTATTTGAGTCATTGGAGGTGTAACTGTGGATGTATTTTTGCTTGACATCATGGGAAAATCAAAAGGAATCAGCCAAGACCTCAGAAAGAAAATTGTGGACCTCCACAAGTCTAGTGGAGCAATTTCCAAACGCCTGAAGGTACCACATCCATCTGAACAAACAATAGTACACAAGTATACACACCATGGCACCACGCAGCCGTCATACCGCTCAGGAGGGAGATGCGTTCTGGCTCCTAGAGATTAACGTGCTTTGGTGCAAAAAGTGCAAATCAATCCCAGAACAACAGCAAAGGACCTTGTGAAGATGCTGGAGGGAACAGGTACAAAAGTATCTATATCCACAGTAAAACGAGTCCTATATCGACATAACCTGAAAGGCTGCTCAGCAAGGTAGAAGCCACTACTCCAAAACCGCCATAAAAAAGCCAGACTACAGTTTGCAACTACACATGGGGACAAAGATCATACTTTTTGGAGAAATGTCCTCTGGTGTGAACAAAAATTTAAACAAAAAATTAAACAAAAATTTAACTGTTTGGCCATAATGACCATTGTTATGTTTGGAGGAATAAGGGTGAGGCTTGCAAGCCGAAGAACACCATCCTAACCATGAAGCACGAGGATGGCAGCATCATGTTGCCGGGGTGCTTTGCTGCAGGAGGGACTGGTGCACTTCATAAAATAGATGGCATCATGAGGAAGGAAAATTATGTGGATATATTGAAGCAACATCTTAAGACATCAGCCAGGAAGTTAAAGCTTGGTCGCAAATGGCTCTTCCAAATTGACAATGACCCAAAGCATACTTCCAAAGTTGTGGCAAAATGGCTTAAGGGCAGCAAAGTCAAGGTATTGGAGTGACCATCACGAAGTCCTGACCTCAATCCAATCGCAAGGAGGCCTACAAACCTGACTCAGTTACACCAGTTCTGTCAGGAGGAATGGGCCAAAATTCCAGCAACTTATTGTGACAAGCTTGTGTAAGGCTACCCGAAACGTTTGACCCAAGTTAAATAATTTAAAGGCAATGCTACCAAATACTAACAGTATGTAAACTTCTATCCTACTGGGAATGTGATGAAAGAGATAAAAGCTGAAATAAATAATTCTCTCTACTATTATTCTGACATATCACATTCTTAAAATAAAGTTGTGATCCTAACTGACCTAAGACAGGGAATGTTTACTAGGATTAAATGTCAGGAATTGTGAAAAACTGAGTTTAAATGGATTTGGCTAAGGTGTATGTAAACTTTCAACTTGAACTGTATGAATTGCTTGGTGAGGATGCCGTCAGCAAAATCAACACTGTACCACTCTCCAACAATTCAGTGAGTCGGCGGATAGGTGACATGTCTCAGGACGTGTCCGCTCAGCTTTTGGAGCAGGTGAGAGCCGTATTTTGCATTTCAGCTGGACGAGAGCACGGACGTGTCCAATGCTGCACAACTGCTTGTGTACATCCAATTCATTTCCCAGGAAAGCTTTGTTGAGGAAATATTATTTTGCAAAGCACTTGAAGGTAAGACCACTGGAAAAGACATTTTCCAAGTATTAGACGAGTACATAGAATCAAATGGACTTGACTGGTCTTGTTGTGTGGGAGTGTGTTCTGATGGGGCAGCATCCATGACTGGCAAAAAGAGTGGAGTGACAGCACTCAGCAAGCAGAAGGCCCCCAATGCAGTTGCCACACACTGCATGCTCCACCGCGAGGCGCTCGTTGCGAAACGGATCGATGATGAACTTCATCAGGTATTACAGGACATTATACACGTCTTCAATTTCATAAAAGTGCGCCCCCTGAAACACAGACTGTTCACTCTTTTGTATAACAAGATAGGCACTAGTTTTGACGGTTTGCTGCTCCACTCCACTCCAACGTATGCTGGCTTTCACAGGGGGCTGTTCTCAGTCGCGTGTTTGAGCTGCAAAGGGATATCGCTGAATTCCTCTCATCTGAAAACCAAAATTCCTCTCATCAGCTGCTAGCAGACCGTTTTTCAGATGCATCATGGATTCGCAAACTCGCATATATGTCGGACATTTTCCAGCATCTAAATGTACTGAATCAGAGCATGCAGGGGCGCTATACATACATATTACATGTCCAGGACAAAGTGCACGCTTTTTCAAAGAAAATTACATTGTGGTCGAGCAAACTCCAGGAGGGAGTGACCGAGATGTTCTCACACCTTCACCAAGAGCTGCTGTCATCAGGCACCATCTCACCACTTATTCAATCCCACCTGGAGCACATGCAGGGATATTTCAAAGACTATTTTCCTGACCTTGATAATTCCTACCAAGACTGGATCAGAGACCTCTTTGCACCTGGAGTAGGTACCAGTCTGGATATGAAGTCCCAAGAGGAACTCATTGATATGTCAAATTCAGGGGAATTGAAAATGAAATTTGATGCTCTTTCACTCCCTGAGTACTGGCTGTATGTGAAAATGGACTGTCCTACCCTGGCTGAGAGGGCTCTCAAATCCTTTCTTCCATTTGCCACCACATACCTTTGCGAGTCAGCATTTTCAACTTTGAAAGTACTGAAAACAAAGCACAGAGTACGTTCGCAAGTGGACAGTGAAATGCGTGGCATTCACATGGCATTCACAAACCTAAAACCCAGGATTGACAAACTGTGTAGGAGCCACCAAGCCCACCCTTCCCACTAGTGAGGTATACACACACACACACACACACAGCCACAATGAACAATAAGAAAGAACATTAACAAAAAAAAAGAATGTTGAATATTGTAAAACAGAATGACAAAGAATGTTTATATAGAAGAAAGAAATATTGAATATAATAATTCTGGGAAATGAAATTAATAATAAAAAAAGACAATTACTGAAAGAAAGAAATGTTGAACATTGTAAAACTGAGAAATGACACTGAATGTTTACAATAAAAAACAAAGAAATATTGAATAGTAATTCGGTGAAATTAAATGAATAAAAAGAAAGAAAAAAATTACTAAAAGAAAGAACTGTTGATGAATATTGTAAAATACAAATGACAATGAATGTTTGATTATATTATTATACACATAACTGATAAATTATGTGAATTGTAAATGAAATTGCATTCATAAAAATAAGGAAATATTAAGAAGCTGTATGTTTGATTTTTTATATTTGCCAGTGTAATTTAAATGTTTTTTTTTAAAAAGCCATTTCGCAATAGGGGGGCCCCAGCCAGAGGCTACGGCTATTTGGGGGTCCTTGACATGGAAAAGTTTGAGAACCCCTGTCATAGTATTGACTCTATCGGAGAACGTGCCTACAAACATGACTGAGATTTTCCTCCTTGATATGTAAGTATTGCTGCTTGTAATATTTCAAATATGTATGTTAGTTTTTCCACTCCACCAGAATCTTGTGACATATGTTTGATATCGTTATTTTCACATTTTGAGTGTATTTCACATACTGTAGTATTTTAAGCATTCATAGGTGGCTCAGTCATGTTTTGTTTGATTTTCCATGAAGCTTGAACATTTGCTACCATTTTCCTGATGGTGGAATATTATTTTATTGTAATCTTATCGTACATAATATGGACTATGGCGTATTAGTATCTCCCTAGGCTATTGGCACTTAGGGCATGGAAAATACTAATTACAATTTACTGTGCGCTGATATGTGCTAGATGAATTAAATTGAACTCGGAGTCATTATGAATGGGAACATTTTTTTTTAACTACAGAGAAATGTCATCCCTGGGCATGCTGCAAAAGATTACATACTGTAGAGTCTGGGAAAAAGTTTTATTTAGGTACAAGAGTGAATGATTAGGCTACATATTTAGGTGTGTGTGTACCAGTGTGATATCAATGTTTTCAACTTAAACCATCAGAAGGGCAAAAGTATATTCTTTATAATGGACAAAAAATATTTTATTCATTTTATGACATGGTTAGGATAGGTTTTTGGACCCATAGATATCTATCCCCGTATACTGATGAGATAGTAATTCCTACTTGAAAATGATGCAAAGAGTCTTATGAGCCAAAACAGTGATTTGTAGTTAAATATATCATTTCAGCAGTGCATATAATTTAGCCATTTTGGATAGATTTGGAGACACTAAGGGACAACAGTGTATACTGCCTATATTTAGCATCATAGAGCTTTAGTAGTTCTACATATCACCCTCACACACTCAGGGCCGGATGTACCATATGGGCAATTGGGCACCACGCCCTAGGGGGGCACCAAGCAGCCAACGTTTTTTTCCCTTCCCCTACACAAAGTACTGGCTAGCTGAACCACAAATCAGAGTGCTCTAGTACATAGCAATTGTTGCTAACCACCACGGACTCCATTTAGCTTCCGTTTCCTCTAATTTGAGGATTGTAGCCTAAAACTAAGAGTTGTAGCGCTGTAGGCTATATCAAAATGTTAACACATTGGTTAAAAGGTGCGCACAGGGAGCAAAGATTAGCAAATCAATTGTCCATGTCACATAAGTTAGGTAAAGAATAAATATAAAAATTATGTCCAATTATGTTAAATTGTTTTGTAACATTAGCTTACTTACTCAACTGTGCATGATAGGCTACGAACAGTTCTGCCATGTTATGGCAGTGCTGCTCACTTCCACTAACAGCAGATTCAGCTTCTCTTGTTTACGCTGAGAGCGATAGCTGACATTATGCACTGATATTTTCCTTATTCACCTATAAGCTACGTTATATATCATAGCCATTGTAGCTAGTTAACGTTAGTAAAGAAGTTTTTTCTAGTTACATAGGCCTATACATTTTAACTTCAAGTAGCCTACAAATTGTGTCCAGATTTATATCTGTGAAAACCGCTTCAAATACATGATTTTTGACTCAATGAATGAAAACTATGGAGCAGAAGAATGAAAAAGGTGCAACGTTAGAGAAAAGTAACGTTAAACTGTACTGAGGTTTTCAGCAAAGAATTAGACTAAAGATGACACTAAAACTTATTTGATTTGATTCACCGTTACCTGGAAGCATTTATGAGTTATATAGTGTCAACTGGTCGAACACAGTAAATACAGTAAGCATTGGTCGAATAAGCTTAGTTTAGCTTCCTTTAGCTGTTTTTTTCCCCAACATGACCATGAACTGAATGAAATGTAATACACTAACGTAGCCTACCCAAAGACTTGCTTGATTAGCAAGTGGGTAATCTGTGTTCAATTTCATAAAGTAGGTTACATAAAAATGCAGGTTCATAGCTATAACTGACGGGTCCTCGCCATGGCCCGGTTTTGCGAGGAAACTCAAAAGCTTGACAAAATTAGCAAAAGTAACTAAGGATAGCTGGACTTGGGTGGGGCTCGACAAAGAGGCAATATTTTATTATCAGCTTTGTTCAATCCCCAGTGATATTGGATACAATATTATCTGTGTTCAGATTTTGTACAGAAAATTGTTATTGTTATTTTTCCGGTAATAACATTTCGATTTTTTTGTAGGCTATGTTGAAATCAGCAGCAAGATTGTGATTCAAAAATCAGAAGTAACATAAGTAACATTGGTTAAACAGTTTCTAGTAGCTATGAGGCCTACACACTCTTTTTTATCTTATAGTACCTATGCTCACATTTAGTTCATCCTCATATTTAGTTCACATTTTGCATTTAATACTGGCTTGTTAAGTGTATGGTATACTTTAGTACGTTGTATTAGATTAAGTTTACCCTACCACAGTTTGCCGATTCTGTTGGGCACACATGTATGTTGTTGGGGGCGGGGGGGGCACTATAGAGTCTTACTCCAGCCCTGCACACATTTGTGGACATGGAATCTATGATCCAGGAAATGTACAGTTTTACCTGTTGCACATACTATGTAGCTCTCAGTATTTCATTGCAAACTAAAGAAAAACTTTTTTTTCATTTTTCCAAAGTTTCTTTTCAGATTCAATGTTTTTCAGTTCATATTGTAAATGGTGCAACTGTCTTATTTCATCTAAGCCATTTTCCAAGTTTCTGTGATGCTCACACCTGGATTTATAAAACTTTAAATAGAAGAACCCCTAAATAGGTGCAAATTGAGCAAAGGTGTCTTCGAAGGCAACATGGATCCTTCTCCGGGTATGATATCCCATAGGTCTTTGCAATTATGTTGCTGTTGATGTGCTGCCGCTGTTACTGCTGCTGCTGCTCTGCTGTTGCTGTGCTGCTACTGCCGCTGCCCTGCCGCTGCGCCCCGCGCCCTGCCCGGACACCGCTCCACTGTCCTGCACAGCTTCTGCCACTCCACTCAGCCCTGTTCCCGCTCCCGCTCTACCCCTGCTCCGCTAACCTGGTTATCCGTCTCCATCTCCTGCCCCTGGCCTCTCCTGCTCCCACTGCTCCCCTGCTGACTCATACCCGGACTGTCTGTCTTGTATGTTCTCCCTATGCTTCAGGAGTACTGGTCGAAGCATAATTTATTAGAGCTACACGCTCTGTCTGTCTGTCTATTTGAAGTCCAGTTCCGGCTTGGAACTTTAACTGCCTTTGCCTTTCTCCCCATGCGTCAGGAGTACCCTGATCAAGCAATAAAATATTGAGTATTGGCATTCCTGTGTTCGAGTCGTGCATTTGGGTCTAGTCCATATCCGGGGTCATAACATTTATCTTTCTTTCTCGCTCGTAGTCATCTAACGTTGGATTTATGTTCGTCAATTTCTCTTCACGTGTTGCATTGGAAAGCTGCTGAAGAACGTTGACAGTACCACGTATGACGTCAGCGTTTTGACAAAAAACTTTCTTTTATGAAATACGAAAAATGTTGGAGGCGGGGCGAAAGCGGTATTTTAAACACTGATATCCAACATTTATATAAAATTAATATACTTTATGATTACGTAATCTTATACCCAGAGTCATTTTACTTTCACATTTTTTGAATTTCCAGCATTTTAAATTATCTGCCGCTTACACTTTAAGCAATGGATTCTCTGTTCTGTAAAACGGTGATGTCACAGTCCTGTGCTGCAGTGCTATTGAGAAAGACCCTGTGGAGAGCAGCAGCTCATTATCAGCAACGCCTCCTCCACCAGGTTTGCTCAGCGGCCAGCCACCCAGCCGTCTGGCCAAAGTATCCACAAATCTTTGTCTTTGAAGGCTTTGAAGCTAAGTGGCTACGACCAGAGTAACCATGACTTCCAGCACTGAAATGAGAAGAACGCTAGCCTCCTCGTTCAGCTAAAGGTCCGTGAACTTCACCAGCTTCTTGGATCAAATAAGGAGTGCCGCGATTGGGAATGACGTGCGTAATTAACGTAATCAGGCTTTGTGCTTTGTGTCAGGCATATTTTCGCAGTGTAATGTTTTGTGAGCTATTGTGTCTCCGAGAACAGCCTTTAATCCTGGGCTTGTCTGGGAGCACAGCCCTGGGTAACAGCCCTGGCATTAATCAGCAGATTAAAAAAAGGCAGAGGTACAAAGAGAGCGTGCTAAATCTACAAGAGTCCATATTGACTATGAATCAGTGGCACAGTAGAGGCTTTGATTTGTCTGCATTGAATCAGTGGGATGCTGAGGGACAGCTCATTCATTTAGTCAGGCAAAGTGCCAGTCGGGGCGTGTGAAGGGCTTCCCTCACATCCTGCAGAGCACACACATGCCAGAGACACTGCATGCCCAGGCTCCTGGCACCTGATTGAGGGCCAGCATGCATGTCCATCAGGCAGTCACTGTGCACATGCATACCATAGCACAGCCACTATGCACATACATACTGCAGCACAACCACTATACACATACATACTGTAGCACAGTCACTGGGCACATGCATACTATAGCACAGCCACTATACACATACGTACTGCAGCACAGTCACTGTGCACATGCATACCATAGCATAGCCAGTATGCACATACGTACTGCAGCACAGCCACTATACACATACGTACTGTAGCACAGTCACTGTGCACATACATACTATAACACAGCCACTATACACATACGTACTGTAGCACAGTCACAGTGCACATGCATACTATAGCACAGTCACTGTGCACATGCATACCATAGCATAGCCACTATGCACATACGTACTGCAGCACAGCCACTATACACATACGTACTGTAGCACAGTCACTGTGCACATGCATACCATAGCATAGCCACTATACACATACGTACTGTAGCACAGTCACAGTGCACATGCATACTATAGCACAGTCACTGTGCACATGCATACTATAGCACAGTCACTGTGCACATGCATACCATAGCATAGCCACTATGCACATACGTACTGCAGCACAGCCACTATACACATACGTACTATAGCACAGTCACTGTGCACATGCATACTATAGCACAGTCACTGTGCACATGCATACTATAGCACAGTCACTGTGCACATGCGTACTATAGCACAGTCACTGTGCACATGCATACTATAGTACAGTCACTGTGCACATGCATACTATAGCACAGTCACTCTATAGCACAGTCACTGTGCACATGCATACCATAGCATAGCCACTATGCACATACGTACTGCAGCACAGCCACTATACACATACGTACTATAGCACAGTCACTGTGCACATGCATACTATAGCACAGTCACTGTGCACATGCATACTATAGCACAGTCACTGTGCACATGCGTACTATAGCACAGTCACTGTGCACATGCATACTATAGTACAGTCACTGTGCACATGCATACTATAGCACAGTCACTGTGCACATGCATACTATAGCACAGTCACTCTATAGCACAGTCACTGTGCACATGCAAACTGTAGTACAGACACCATACACATGTGAAGAAACATATTACATATTATTAATCTGCGTCTCGTCTCAGTTGTCTCGTCTCAAAAACAGGTCTTATTTTCAGTTAATCTCAAAATGCACAGAGAGTCAAATATTGATTTTGCTGACACATATTTTTAGAGGTAGGCAAGCATTGATTTGATAACATTATTTGGAAACTTGCCTGTCATTTTTTCAGGGATTAAATCTAATTAGGTGCCCAATTAATGATGCAGCATTAATGATGACTAAAAAGGGACCATTGAGCCACAGATGAGATCACTGAATGACCAGCAAATGGCTCTCTTCAGTATCCTTGGAAGAGCTTACTAACTTAATTCATAGAATTTTAACACTTGTATTTAAGACGTATGATATTTGCGAAAGTAACATGGTCATATGCTTTTTGCAAGTGTTAATTTGCAATCATCTTTGTGAATCAGACATTCTCTGACATTCCTTGAACCTGACATTGAGCCCCATTTGTATAAAAATTATTAATTTTGGTGGCAAAATGTATGTATGTATAATTGTACTCTTTTAAAGTACATAATCAGATCTACAAAGTGATGTATCACTTGATGAGATTGAGTCATATTTCTGGAGATATGACTGTTTGAATATTGTGATTTTGCAAAACACAGTTTTGAGAAAACTAGCTTTAAAGATTTTGTTGTGAATTCTGCCCTTTCTCATCATAAAATACACCCTCAAACCAGGAACTATTGTATGGAATTGGTATATTTGTTTAATCCGTAACTCCGTGCTTGGTATGATTTTGAATAAGTTTGATTATAATAGTGTTTGAACCATAAATTCCTAAAAATATGAAAAAATTCATACATGAGGTTTAACCTCTGATTTTGCTTAAAACCCTCATCCTTTTTCATTCTTCCACTTCCATAATAATTTTGGCATGACTCCCCCATTATCATGTAACTTCAAAACATTGATAACTGCTCTCCCTATTGAAATATAACAATAATACTTCAAGGAGTTCTCATACATTTTGATAGCCCTCAACAACAGGCAATTTACTTCTTGCCAGGTAGCTATCCCACCTACCTTGCATATGAATGCTTTGTCTGCCCCCAAACTAATTTGCATCTGTATCTTGGAGGACTAATGGCAGATTAAAGGTGAAATGTGTCAGTACCCTCCCCTATCTATCATGTGACTGTTTAACATCAGTGAAATGATTGAAGTTGGTAACTGAATGGGGCAAACTCTTGAATACTTTTGAGTCTTGAATAAGTTGAGGAAAAAAGAGCTTAATTCACAAACATTGTGGTTACACCACCCTAAGGCATTGTGAGAATCAGATCAGTGTCATAGTAAAACATTAATGCAATTTAAAAAAAATCTAAATCAGTGCATTTACTTCAACAAGTCACTGATTAAAGCAGGTTCGCTTGGTGCACAAAGACAGATCTCAAAAATCGTTATTAGCCTACCAATCAACACTGTGGAAATAGTTTGTAAAAACAGGTGATTCAAAGTGATTGTTTAAAAGGGCATTTTAAAACAGTTTCTAGCTGTTCGGAGAATACTGTCAAAAATCAAGTAACCTGTGTTACACAGAAATTTCTCAAAGCAAAATATCACTAAATTAGTTGAGAAGTCGGCGTCGGGTCACATATACAGTGAGCACCATAATTCATTGGACAGTGACACATTTTTTTGTTATTTTGGTTCCGTACTCTAGTACTTTGAGTTTTAAAGGATACAATGACAATAAGGTTGAAGTGCAGCTTTGTCAGCTTTCCATATCGGATGAACCGTTTAGAAATTATAGCCCCCCCATTTTCGGGCATCAAAAAATATTGGACAGTTTAATGTAATGTAGAATAAAGTAATCATTTTTAATATTTGGTCATATATAATATATCATATCCTTTGCATGCCATGACTTCCTGATATCTTATTTTCTGGTACTCCTACAAACTCCTGTAACCTCTCTGCATTTGAATGGATCTCTTGGGGGTTGGGACTAGATTTAGCTGTAGATTACACTGGAACAGTATGGAACACATGGTTGACGAAATGGCTCTAAGTCATCAAGGGTCTGACGTATCAAACAAGCCTTAAACCATCACTCTGCTGCTATTGATCCATAGAGTTCAATAGAAAAATTTGTCAAGAGAAACAACCCTTAAAGTGATCCATCCATATCTACTGCATATCTGGCAGCAGAGTGACGGTTTGATACCTCATTTGATACCTCAGACCCTTGATGATTTACAGCCATTTCGCCAATTTACAGCCATTTAGTTACAGCTAAATCTAGTCCCACTGTTACGTATCAGATACGGGACGAACCCAAGTGCAACGACCAGGAGACAGATTCACAAAAAGGAGTTTTTAATAAATTAAGTGTTGGGGTAGTCCCAACACTGTACAGGAATGGCAACACACAGAATAACACAGGTATCGCCTGGAAGCCCGGGGCGGGCTGCTCCAAGCCGGAGCTGGACTGGAGGATCTGGAACTTATCGTTCCAAGCCGGAACTGGACTGGACAGGAACTGGACCGGGAGGTCCACACTGGAATCAGGGTCTGGAACGGAATGTTCCAAACCGGAACTGGACTGGACTGGAACTGGACCGGGCGGTCCACACTGGAATCAGGGTCTGGAACGGAATGTTCCAAACCAGAACTGGACTGGACTGGAACTGGACCGGGAGGTCCACACTGGAATCAGGGTCTGGAACGGAATGTTCCAAACCGGAACTGGACTGGGCTGGAACTGGACCGGGAGGTCCACACAGGAATCCGCGTCTGGAACGGAATGTTCCAAACCGGAACTGGACTTTGGACAGGTAGTTATACGACTCACGCCTGGACTGGACTGGAACTAGCAGGGGAGCGACTCACTACGGCAGGGCTGGAACTGGACCGGAATGACTGCACCGGTACAGGACAAACAAAAACAGAGGGGGATTAGTGCAAGGAAAGGCACGGGAAGGACCGGGAGGTTCTCACGGAGGTGCAGGGCTTGGCAGGTAGGTGAATGATGAAGCACGGCAGGGCAGGGTAGTGTGGCGTAGCTGCGGTAGGTCCGGATGGAGCTGACTGGACTCCAGAGCTCCCGGAACCGTAACCGAAGACTTTGGTGGCTTCTTCGGCCGGACAGGAACAGCTGGAGGGTAGCCAGGAATAACGCCACCGCGGAGCCTACGCGAGCAGGAGGTGGAGGTACCGCAACACACACAACGAACACAGGGCTTACGAACACTGCTGCTGAAGAGTGGGAGCTGGGTTAGGTGGAGGAGAAGGGAAACAGGTTAGCTACATTCACAACAGGAAATAACTGGGGAGGTAAACTACCAATCCGTAGTTTTGAGCGGAACCAAATGCTGTAAGGGGATAATATCCCACAACCAAGCGAGTAGTTCGAAGTAAAAGACCAGATAACACAACGAGCACTAACACCAAGTGACGATAGTTAACGAACTGGCGCCGACTGGCAGCCAGCCGAAAGACTATATAGTGAGGTTAATGACAGAACTAAATAAGGAACAGGTGTGGAAATAAAACGGGAGTGATTGCGAAACACCAGGTGAGGAAATGCATGCAACGAGGGGGAAGGAGTGAAAGGCGGAAGTAAGACAAAACAACCAGACGAACAAGACAGGGAAGGACACGCCTAGTCCGCAGCAGCGGGGAAAACACGGACAAAAGGATCCAACATGACACGGAGGGAAAACAGGAAAACACGGAAAACGAACAGGAAGGGAGCGGAACATTACAGTACCCCCCCCCTCAACGTACGCCACCTGGCGTACCTGGCGGCCTGGTCTTGGATGGGAAGCGACTGTGGAAATCCTGGATCAGTGATTGATCCAGGATGAGGCCCCTGTGGAGCCACGACCGCTCCTCAGGACCATACCCCTCCCAGTCCACGAGGTATTGGAAACCCCGACCCTTACGGCGGATGTCGATGATGCGGTCCACCGTGTAGGCCGGGGCGTTGTCGATGACTCGGACAGGTGGAGGAGGGAGGGTAGGGGCACTGAGGGGGCTGGAGGCGACAGGCTTGATTTGTGACACATGAAAAACGGGGTAAACTTTGAGGGAGGCAGGGAGGGAGAGCTTAACAGAAACTGGGTTAATGAGACATACAACAGGGAAGGGACCAATAAACCGGGGCCGAAGTTTCTTAGAGGAGGAGGGAAGGGAAATGTTGGATGTGGATAGCCAGACCTGCTGACCGGCCCTGTACTTGGGGGCTGCGGTCCTGTGCAGGTCCGCCAGACGCTGCGAACGGGAATTAGAACGCAGGAGTGCGGTGCGTGCAAGTCTCCAAATGCGCTTGCATTTGAGGATGTGAGAATTAACGGAGGGAACTGCTACCTCGGCCTCCTGGGCCGATAGGAGAGGGGGTTGGTAACCCAATGAGCACTCGAATGGGGACAACCCAGTGGAGGCACTTTTAAGGGAGTTGTGAGCGTACTCTACCCAGGGGAGAAAACGGCTCCAGGAGGCGGGATTGCGAGCAGTGACGCACCGCAGGGCGGCCCCCAGGTCCTGGTTCGCCCTCTCTGCCTGGCCGTTAGACTGGGGATGGAAGCCAGACGACAAACTGGCCGAGGCCCCCAGGGCTACACAGAACGCCTTCCAAACCTGGGAGGAGAATTGGGGCCCACGGTCCGAAACAATGTCGGATGGGATCCCGTGCAGCCTGACCACATGTACCACCAGGAGCTCCGCAGTTTCGAGGGCGGACGGGAGCTTAGGGAGGGGAATGAAGTGAACCGCCTTGGAGAACCGATCCACAATTGTCAGAATGACAGAGTTGCCCTCTGACAAAGGCAGACCGGTGACGAAATCCACGCCAATGTGGCTCCAAGGACGGCCCGGGACAGGGAGGGGAAGGAGAAGACCAGAGGGAGGCTGGTGGGAAGCCTTGCTCCTGGCGCACACTGCGCAGGCCAGGACAAAAGCACGGGTATCCTCCTTGAGAGTGGGCCACCAAAAGCTCCTCCTGACGAGGGTGGTCGTTCTGGCAACACCTGGGTGACACGCCAGGCAGGAGGCGTGAACCCACTCAAGGACCTGGGAGCGGACGGAGTTGGGAACAAACAGGGAGGAGTTAGGGTTACTACGGGGGTCAGGGTGGGAAGTCTGGGCGGACCTCACAATCTCCTCAATCCTCCAGGAGACCGCAGCCACCACGCAGGACGCTGGTAGAATAGGCTCAGGGTCAGCAGGACTGGAGGGAAGGGAAAACACACGGGATAAGGCATCCGCCTTAATATTGCGGGAACCGGGGCGGAAGGATACAGAAAAATTGAAACGGGCAAAGAAAAGTGACCACCTAGCCTGTCTGGCATTAAGCCTCTTAGCAGACTTCAAGTAAATTAAATTTTGGTGGTCAGTTAAAACAATAAAGGGTGTACCTGCCCCCTCCAGCCAGTGGCGCCACTCCTCAAGAGCCAGCTTTATGGCAAGAAGCTCCCGATCCCCGACATCATAATTTCGCTCGGCGGAGGACAGTCTCCGGGAGAAAAAGGCACAGGGATGGAGTTTGTTGTCCAAGGCGGCACGTTGGGACAGAATGGCCCCCACGCCGGTGTCGGAGGCATCCACCTCAATCGTAAATTGACGGGTGGGATCAGGGTGACAAAGAATAGGGGCCGAGGAAAACCGAGCTTTAAGCTGTTCAAAAGCGAGCTGAGCCTCGGAGTTCCAACAGAAAGAAAAAACAGTGGAGGTGAGTTTGGTAAGGGGAGCAGCAATGACACTGTAATTACGGATAAAACGACGATAGAAATTAGCAAAACCAAGGAATTGTTGCAGGTGCTTACGAGAGGTGGGTTGGGGCCATTCCGTCACCGCCTTGACTTTGACAGGATCCGCCCGGATACTGCCCTCCTCAATGATGAAGCCGAGGAACGGGACTGAAGAGACGTGGAAGGAGCACTTCTCTGCCTTGACGAAGAGCTGGTTCTCAAGGAGACGCTGGAGAACCTCCCGGACATGGAGAATGTGTTCCTGAGGGGACTTGGAAAAAATCAAAATATCGTCTATGTAAACAAAAACAGTTTTCCCCAACAGGTCTCGCAGCACGTCATTCACCATGCCCTGGAAGACTGCCGGGGCGTTAGTAAGGCCGAAGGGGACCACCAGGTACTCATAGTGGCCCAACGGGGTATTGAAGGCAGTCTTCCATTCATCCCCCTCCCGTATGCGCACCAAGTGGTACGCATTACGGAGGTCGAGCTTGGTGAAAATGACGGCCTGCGAGAGGGGTTCAAAAGCAGTGTTAATGAGGGGGAGAGGATATTTATTGCGGATGGTGATTTGATTGAGCCCCCGATAGTCGATGCAGGGCCGTAGTGAGCCGTCCTTCTTCCCTACAAAAAAGAACCCAGCACCAACAGGAGAAGAGGAGGGACGGATGATGCCCGAGGCGAGGGACTCATGAATGTACTCCTCCATGGCGAGTTTCTCTGGCCCCGACAGACTGTAGAGACGGCCAGACGGAAGTTTGGCTCCCGCCAGCAGGTCTATACAGCAATCGTAAGGTCGGTGAGGAGGTAGGGACAGAGCGCGTGATTTGGAAAAGGTCAGGCAGAGGTCGTGATATTGTTTGGGAACGTTGGACAGATCGGGTTCGGGTAGGTTGGTGCTGGGATTCTTGGACCCCGGAGGGGGGAGAGCGGAACGGAGACAGCTAGCCAGGCAGTGGCCACTCCACGCCAGGATGCGACCGGCCTGCCAGTCGATATGAGGGTTATGAAGGCGGAGCCAGGTCTGACCCAAAACTATGGAGGATTGTTTTGAGTTGACGAGTAGGAGTTGAATGCTCTCCCGATGATTGCCGGATAAGACGAGCTGTAAGGGAACGGTGGAGTGGGTCACTAACCCCAGACTCCTACCGTCTAAGGCGAAGGCAGTAATGGGAGAGGGTAGTAGTTCCGTGGGGATGCCGGCCCTCCTGGCGAAGGTGGTGTCCATAAAGTTGGCGTCGGCCCCAGAGTCGATGAGGGCCGACGAGACTTCGGACTTGTCCCTCCACAGGAGAGTGGCCTTAAAGACAAGGCGATTCTGGGCTGCATGGCAGGGTATGATAGGGCTCGTCAGTACGCCCAGTTTAACTGGCGAGCCTATTCTTTTGGGCGAAATGGGGCATGAGGCGATCTGGTGGCCAGGTTTGCCACAATAAAAACAGGATCTAGATCGCAGGCGATGTTGGCGCTCCTCGGAGTTGACCGCAACTCTGCCCAGTTGCATGGGCTCCTCTTCGGAGACCCCAGACGCCGCCCTGGATCCAGAAGCAGAAGGGTGAGAGCGTATGTGTGGTAGATGACCGGGGTTCCCCCCTCGCTCACGGGCCCGGATACGGAGACGGTTGTCAATTGCTATGGCCAGGCTAATAAGGCTATTGAGTGAGGTGGATTCTTCACGGGTGGCAAGTTGGTCTTTAACTCTATAGGCTTTGGCCCCCTAGTGGTGAGACGCATGCGTCTCAATTTTTTATAGTGTTCATATTTCTCTTAAATTCTAAATTAAAACGTTAATAAAACATGGAACTTTCGACGCAAAATTGTTATAAACAGTCACAGCCTGCGAACACATTCGTTTATATGCTTATCAGCTCTCAGGTTACACTACAGAGCCATAAAGCAGCAGGGTGCTAATAGCCCAACCCACTTTTTTTATTTGTTTACAGCCTTCACCTCGCCGCAGTCACAGGCAATAAAATGCATATCACAAAAGCTCTTGGTACCATTTCAACACGCTAAAAAATCAAGATCCGATTCAGGAACAATTGTATATTATTGAAAAGTTGTATAAATAAACATTAGGTGTTTTTTTCCCGTGCTCACTTCAGTATGCATACAACCGATATACTTCCGGTTTTGTATAAATACATTTTATTTTCTACAAATTCTCTTTATAAACATGTTTAAGCAACCAAATACGATACCTGGTTATGCAGTTATAACCCTTTTCTGAAGAATCCTCAACGTTTTTTCGTAACCCATTTATCCATTATCCAGGAAAGTCTCCATTTCCACAGTGCGTACCCATCGCATTCGCGTTTGTACGACGTTACTACCGTTGCGTAAAAACATGACTAGACTGCTACAGGAATTATCTAACGTAAAACACGTTGCTTATCTTCTACGGGGTTTCCTGCCCTTTCAAACGAAGTAAAACATGTCATATTCAAGCGACTGTGAACGGCGCTGTATCCACGCGTAAAGACAGCCCATAGGGCAATCGGCTGTGCGCTCCTGGGCTGTCGACAGCATCAGATGACGCCTGTGGCCATTTTGACTGAGTTTATCCTGTAAGGGATGGGCTGGATTGCTGTTACAAGTAAGTTTGTAGTCTATCCCGATGTATTTAGCAATGTGTAGCTTTTTTGTGAGCTGAAAAAACGTCACAGACCAGTCTTTCTCTGTACGCAGACGCGGGCAGCTGTATTGGTGCAATTGCGCTGGTGATGTCTTTGCTGCTTCAAAGTTTACGATTATTTTATACATTTATACGCGAACGTGGCAATCAACGGTGGAAAGAAGAGCGCTTATTTCACGGTTGCTCAGGTTTTGAAGGTGAAGAAGTGTCCCAGAGGCGAAGAAGTCTGTGTTCTGGCAGAGCAATGACTCTGGCATGGACCCGTGCCTGGACATGTAAGTGTTTTTTTAAAATATATAATACAAATTATTATTATTATTATTATTCTTGTTATTATCATCATCATAATCATCAACAGTATGGAGCGCTATTATCTAGAGTATTTTTAGTTTGGTGATAAATGGATTCTCGCAGGAGTTCGCTAGTTTCTATGGTGTCACAGGCTGCTAAGTAGCGCCTGCTGTTTGTTTGTTTTCTAGCGTTAATTCGCAGTTTCTTTGTGCAGCAACCAACACAGGGCTAGTTGTTGAATTTACGCATGAAACGAGTTCTCATTCTCAGTACTTTATTTCACGGTTCAGTCAAGACATTACAGTATTATAATAATGTAATTTAGTTCGTGCAAGCTGACAAACGAATTCATAAATCCTAGTTAGCTACGATTGCTAATTATGTTGGAGCTAATATCAGACGTACTGTGGATGTAAGATTTTTTAATGTATATACGTATACATAATATATATATATATATGTGTGTGTGTGTGTGTATATATATATATATATATATATATATATATATTTTTTTTTTTATAAAATAAAAAATTTTTTCCACTTAATTGTAATACTTGCCATATGTCTTTTTGAGATAATTTTTGTTCTCATTTTTTAGTGATTCTACTTAGTAATGTACTTGAATCTGTATTTTTCAGGGAGGACAGTGAAGACACCCCTCCCCCACCTAACACCTCTGTCGTAGGAGGTGGTAACAGACAGGTTTGCCAAATAGTGATGTATAATTCATTACTTTTGCTGTAAAAAGTCAAGTTGAAGGCTTGTTATAGATAAACCTGTTATTCTGCTGGCTTATGGGGCTCTGGTAAATCTAACTTTGAAGTACAGTGCCATTTTAAATGTAAAGCAGATTGGTTGGATAACATTAGGGTAAGTAATCCTTTTCGGAGAGGTATTTGGGCACTTTTGGGCACGCTTTGTAAGAGAATACCCTCATACACATAAACACAAAACATGTGTAGGTTAATTTTCTTCACATTCTGTATTACAAAAAATGTTTTAAAAGAAAAATAAAGTTTTCTGATGATTGACATGCCTAGACAGAAAGATATGCACATGTTTTATATTTGGCAACGTTTGGAAACGTTTTGGGACACCAGGGCCCCGTTTTGGTAAAAATACCAATGCATAAGGAAAGCCTGTAGATATCTTTACCAAATTCTATACCCAAGTGGACAACATATCAGTGCACTAGTGTAAGGAAGTCTGGCTTGCTCCAGTACTTTGAAGTTGAAATATTCAGTGCTAAACTGTAAAAACACAAGGCGTTTTGTACTTTTTTTTGTTTTTTTATGTGTATTATGTATAAACTGTATGTGACCATTTTTACATAAATTTATTCTGATGCAAATTTCTGAATGGTACAAGCCTCTTCTTTCATTGAAACTTTCAACCATGGATGTGCAGTGAATAGTTTTTGAGATATTGGCACTTAATTGACACTAGTAAAAACTAGGCGAAAATTGTATAAAATAGGCCAAAGTAAATAGGGTTAAGCTCCTCGCTGAGTGCCTGGCGGAAGGCCCCCTGAAGGGCGGTGTCGTTCCATCCGGACTCCGCTGCGAGGGTACGGAATTGGATGGCCATTTCAGCGACGCTACGACTACCTTGACGGACCTGAAGTAGGCGCTGAGTTGCATCTCGCCCACAGGTAGGGTGATCAAACACACGCCGCATCTCGGCGGTGAAGGCAGCGAAGTTGTTGCAGAGCGCGACTTGGCTATCCCAGATGGATGTAGCCCACTCCAGGGCACCTCCTCCCAAGCTGCTCATAATAAAAGCGATCTTACATGGGTCGGAGGCGAAGGAGGAGGGCTGCATCCGGAATACAATGTCGCACTTCATAAGGAATTCGCGACATTTTCCCAATCCCCCGCGGTATAACTCTGGATGTTGAACGCGGGGCTCACGAAATGAAGTAGACACAGGAGGGTCCACCGGTGGATCCGGTGCGGGCGGTGTAGGGCCCAAAGGTATACGCGGAAGCGGCTGGTGAAGAGTCAGCTGCGTCACTTGTTCCGTGATGCCCCTCAGCACCTCCAACACGTCATCCAAACGGCGGCCCTGTTGGTCGCTGACCGCAGTTTGGCAGGAGAAGGCGTGCCGAATCTGCTCCAGGTCGGCTGGGTCCATGTTTTTGGCCAGTTCGTTCTGTTACGTATCAGATACGGGACGAACCCAAGTGCAACGACCAGGAGACAGATTCACAAAAAGGAGTTTTTTAATAAATTAAGTGTTGGGGTAGTCCCAACACTGTACAGGAATGGCAACACACAGAATAACACAGGTATCGCCTGGAAGCCCGGGGCGGGCTGCTCCAAGCCGGAGCTGGACTGGAGGATCTGGAACTTATCGTTCCAAGCCGGAACTGGACTGGACAGGAACTGGACCGGGAGGTCCACACTGGAATCAGGGTCTGGAACGGAATGTTCCAAACCGGAACTGGACTGGACTGGAACTGGACCGGGCGGTCCACACTGGAATCAGGGTCTGGAACGGAATGTTCCAAACCGGAACTGGACTGGACTGGAACTGGACCGGGAGGTCCACACTGGAATCAGGGTCTGGAACGGAATGTTCCAAACCGGAACTGGACTGGGCTGGAACTGGACCGGGAGGTCCACACAGGAATCCACGTCTGGAACGGAATGTTCCAAACCGGAACTGGACTTTGGACAGGTAGTTATACGACTCACGCCTGGACTGGACTGGAACTAGCAGGGGAGCGACTCACTACGGCAGGGCTGGAACTGGACCGGAATGACTGCACCGGTACAGGACAAACAAAAACAGAGGGGGATTAGTGCAAGGAAAGGCACGGGAAGGACCGGGAGGTTCTCACGGAGGTGCAGGGCTTGGCAGGTAGGTGAATGATGAAGCACGGCAGGGCAGGGTAGTGTGGCGTAGCTGCGGTAGGTCCGGATGGAGCTGACTGGACTCCAGAGCTCCCGGAACCGTAACCGAAGACTTTGGTGGCTTCTTCGGCCGGACAGGAACAGCTGGAGGGTAGCCAGGAATAACGCCACCGCGGAGCCTACGCGAGCAGGAGGTGGAGGTACCGCAACACACACAACGAACACAGGGCTTACGAACACTGCTGCTGAAGAGTGGGAGCTGGGTTAGGTGGAGGAGAAGGGAAACAGGTTAGCTACATTCACAACAGGAAATAACTGGGGAGGTAAACTACCAATCCGTAGTTTCGAGCGGAACCAAATGCTGTAAGGGGATAATATCCCACAACCAAGCGAGTAGTTCGAAGTAAAAGACCAGATAACACAACGAGCACTAACACCAAGTGACGATAGTTAACGAACTGGCGCCGACTGGCAGCCAGCCGAAAGACTATATAGTGAGGTTAATGACAGAACTAAATAAGGAACAGGTGTGGAAATAAAACGGGAGTGATTGCGAAACACCAGGTGAGGAAATGCATGCAACGAGGGGGAAGGAGTGAAAGGCGGAAGTAAGACAAAACAACCAGACGAACAAGACAGGGAAGGACACGCCTAGTCCGCAGCAGCGGGGAAAACACGGACAAAAGGATCCAACATGACACGGAGGGAAAACAGGAAAACACGGAAAACGAACAGGAAGGGAGCGGAACATTACACCCACCCCCCAATTTCCATAGATCCATTCAAATGCAGAAAGGTTATAGTATCGCTTGTAGGAGTACCAGAAAATAAGATATTCCCCCTTGAATGTCATTTCAATACTAATAGTGGCTGTTCCATTTGAGCAGAGGAGATAAACACTAACAGTGTTACAGTAAAGCACAGGAGATAAACACTAACAGTGTTACATTAGAGCAGAGGAGATAAACACTAACAGTGTTACATTAGAGCACAGGGGATAAACACTAACAGTGTTACATTAAAGCACAGGAGATAAACACTAACAGTGTTACATTAGAGCACAGGAGATAAACACTAACAGTGTTACATTAGAGCAGAGGAGATAAACACTAACAGTGTTACATTAGAGCACAGGAGATAAACACTAACAGTGTTACATTAGAGCACAGGAGATAAACACTAACAGTGTTACATTAGAGCACAGGGGATAAACACTAACAGTGTTACATTAAAGCACAGGAGATAAACACTAACAGTGTTACATTAGAGCACAGGAGATAAACACTAACAGTGTTACATTAGAGCACAGGAGATACACACTAACAGTGTTACATTAGAGCACAGGAGATAAACACTAACAGTGTTACATTAGAGCACAGGGGATAAACACTAACAGTGTTACATTAGAGCACAGGAGACACATGCTAAAAGTGTTGCATTAGAGCACATGAGATAAACACAAAGTGTTGCATAAAAGTACGTTGGATGAACATGCAAATGGTCCTCTGCTGGTGTGTCCTATTGCTGCTTCAGTGCTGGTTATGACAAGATCTCTGGAGATCTGAATGCCCTAGTTCCATGGTTACCCAGAGAGCACCCTGCCACTCTCTACACCCCCCCCCCCCCCCACCCCGATCCTGCAGAATAAACAATCCGTTTTCTGCCATATTAATTATGCCCACTATTCACAGCCTCTGGTTATTCTTAATGACTGCTTACATTCAGCCTTCAAAGTAATGTTCTTTCCTGCATAAGCACTGATTCACTGGACACCTCATAACTCCTGCCCTTTTGAAATGCTACAATTAAAACGTAATACCAGTACAGCAGCACCATATTCAACCCTAAATAGCTGTGCCATGTTCATAAACACTGGCAGGCAGTAAAGTATGACACTTTCAATAAATAGCTACCTCAGAGTTCAGTGCCCTCGTGCACGTGCCCCCGAAGGAGTTCTTATGGGCTCTCACAAAGCTTTCACCACTCTCTCAGTGAAGGGGAACGAGTAGGGCAGGGTAGGTTAGTCACCCAGCCAGCTTTTTTTGAATGTCTATAATGAAGCAGGAAAATTACGTCCTTGGGTATTAAGGACAGCAGAGCTTGACATTTGCTTTCGCCGTGTTTCTCGCACTCTGTAAATCCGGCGGAGCGAAGCTGGAGGAGAGAAGGTGCCGAACTCGGGCTCGCCCCTCTTAATCGCGCCTCTCCGCACATTCCTGGCAGAGGATAAATAGGTAGGTAGATTCCTTCATTAGTCCGTCGGGAAATTCTTCTTGCGTCATACAGCCAGCAGGGAACACATAACAAACAACACGACGATACATTCAACATGACAATACATCCAATTAGAGGAGACGCACGTGGCTGCAGGCGTTTGCCAACTGCATAAAAGACTGAAAACAACCTGTCAAGTTTTCTGGCCCTGAAGCATCAACCTTTATTTTATGACTTGCCTGTTTCCTGTTAATAATCTCATTTTGGATCTAGGAACTAAATTTTTGGAGTACCCTATAATTAACTAAATTCAAGGCTCATCCTGGTTTGTGGACAGGCCCCATGGTCTGCCATCTAAGCCATTGAATCCAAATTGTGTCAGTGTGTAATGGGGTGGAATCTGATGTGCTCTAACTGCACTACACTGCACCCAAACCACACAAGACATACAGTTCGCCTGCCAAGCTAAAGACCAGGGTCCCCAGCTAAGTGAGCCAATCACACTCTTATTTCTTCTCCACACTCTTATGATATGGAGGATTATTCAGCCCAAAATGAAAATGAAAATGGAAGATTATTCAGCCCAAAATTAAAATGAAAATTAAAAACTTCATTTCATTTTCATTTTCAAACTGTATTTATGTAAATGAGGGGGTATGGTCCTCCTATCAATCAAAGCAAGCAGGGTGGGCCTCATACAGGTTTAGTGCAGTAGCACTTAATGAACACTAGGGTGTTCTGTTTAAACGATCCAGTGACTCATTTGCGGTCTTTTCATTTATTTTAAGAGAGGATTTCATTTCTTTCCAGCAGTCCAACACAACTGATCCAATCCAACGTTTAACCTGGCACGATGTAGCCTATCGTAGGCTACTACCAGGTTTGCAGAGGTGGAAATTCCAGGGGTCAGAAAGTATAAGTCCTGCTGTGTTTCTTCCACCCATGAACTCACAATTTCACTAATTAGCCTAGTTAGCTCCTACCTCTTGGCTGAAGAATTGTGATAATTAGCAAATTCAGGTGATTGGAACAAATAATTGGGGAGGACTTTCACTTTCTGAACGTGGATTTTCCACCTCGCAGGTTTGACCTATAGCCTACACAGCGTAGCGCTGGCTAGCTAGCTCCGTTTCTTTCATAAAACAAGAATACTTAATAACACTGCTCAGATTCTTCATCATTTCATCCATTAAAACTTACGTGTGCCCTGAGAGCATAGTATCAAGCATAGACTGTTACCCATCCCTATTCTATGCTCCCCCTAGTGTTCATTAAGTGCTACTGCACTAAACCTGTATGAGGCCCACCCTGCTTGCTTTGATTGATAGGAGGACCATACCCCCTCATTTACATAGATACAGTTTGAAAATGAAAATGAAAACTAAAATGAAAATGAAAATGAAAAGTTTTTAATTTTAATTTTAATTTTGGGCTGAATAATCCTCCATTTTAATTTTCCCTTTTCATTTTCATTCTCATTTTCATTTTGGGCTGAATAATCCTCCATATTATGACAGCACAATCTGTAGTCGGAATTCACATTCACCCAAGTCTCTAAACTCCGCTACACCAGTGGCACCTGTGTTCGTCAAGGGAGGGCAGCACACAGCTCGCCGTAGCATCCCCCGAGGAGAGAAGGATTCGTTCAGTCACATTATCTGTCGCTCTACACACACCAACTACTCTGGCCGAACAGACACCTGCAGCTGGTCAGGCCACTACAGCTGTGCATATAGTGTACACCTCTGCGGCAATGACAGCTGCCGGACAGGTGAAAACGAGCACTGGCTGGCAGATACAGCTCCCCTCTGAGACTAGCCAGCAGGCCCCTGAACTGTCAGCGAGATGGGCCTAAAAATGCTAAACTGGTTCAGGAAATAAGAGCTTCATTAAGCCACAGGACCATACTGCCAGCCCAGCATCTGAAAGACTGCACTATGAGTTGGGATTAATGCAACAGCTAGAAGCGCATGTTAGGCAGCAGTGCCGATGACTCATTCAATTTAAAGGCTTGACAGCAAGCCCACAAATATAACTTTTTTTTTTCCAGTAAACAGGTAGGGTTGGCTAAACTGCCAAGAACTGTGCCTGTGAAACTCCTCAATGTAACTAGAAAGCAATAGTAATAATTATTTCTGATTTTGCCCTATCAGAGGGTTAACACACACCATCCAATGGAAATGGCCAAAGCATATTTTATTTTCCTTTGGCCTGGCATCAATAAACGGCATGTGGAAGTTGATATTACAATAAAACATGTTTATGAGTTTATTCAACATAAAGGGAGGAAAAAGTTTTAAAAATAAATAAATAAATAAATTATGCAAGGCATTTTGGGAGGACTCGAGGACAGGGATTTGGAGACTTTATGTTTCAAGTGAAAAAGAAATCAGGAATGCTTCCATTTCCTGAGTGTAATTATAGCCATTATGTTGCAGGTTAGGGGAAGAGAGTGTGTTCTGATTATTATAATTATTTTACATTCACCCACTTAGAGATTTGGCCCTGGAGACAGACCCTTTCATATATCTGGCATTCTAATTCTACGCCTTTTTCCGCTCTTAAAGATTTACTGCAGGGCACACACATACACACACACACATGCATGCACGCGAACACTCACACACAAAAGGTAAAGCAACACATGCTTAAATGTAAAAGAATGACAAAGAAAATGCATTGCTGTTCAAATTAACTACAGACATGTTCTTACTAAAGATTGCTAGGTCAGGAGATATTCTCCTTCCTCTGGTCTCTTTCCTTGTGATTTCATCACCTTCCTCACCTCTTCCTTCCCAACCCCCATCTTTCCATTCCAGATTTTCTTCAGGGTCCAACAGGGAGAAGCCAGAGGTACAGTAATAAAAGATCCATATCTACTGTATATTTACCCAGTCCATGCATCATGCAGAAGTGCAACAAGCATACTGAGCCACTGAGGGAGGAGCCTAAATACTCACCAACAGTACTGACCAATACCAGGAGTGACCCTCAACATCTCCAACAATACTGACTAACTCCAGCAGTTACCCTCAACATCGCCAACAGTACTGACCAACACCAGCAGTTACCCTCAACATCTCCAACAATACTGACCAACACCAGAAGTTACCCGCAGCATCTGCATTATTACTGAAAAAAACAGAAAAAAAGGGAACCCCCCCAAATACTGTGTATGAGAACAAAGGGATTATCGATGCACACAGGTATCATATAAAGCAGTGGTCCCCAACCCTATTCTGGAGATCTACCTTCCTGTAGGTTTTCATTTCAATCCTATTTTGGCACACCTGATTCTACTGATTGGCAGGTCAGTGAGATCTCTAGCTGTTGAATGAGGTGGGCTTTGTTAGAGTTGGAGTGAAAACCTACAGGACAGTATATCTTCTGGAACAGGGTTGGGGACCACTGATATAAAGGCTCATAGCTGTCCAGGTAAAGCAGGCCAATTTAAGTGGATTACAGGCTGTTGTACTTACTGCCTCACATATTGCTTCAGCATAACCCAGATACGACATAAATATCCATACAAACATTAACAAAATTCCTCATAAAGCCAGTAACCATAGTAACATAATAACTGCATCACCAAACATGTTGCTCAACGTGCATATTGTGACTGGGTCATTAATGTGTCACATATTGCCAACATGACAAAAAATCTCTCACTCAAACTCCAACATGAATACATTGACGCAATCAATACTATCAACAGGTAGGCTATCGACAGCCTAGGCCATTGTCATTGCCAACACATATAAGGTTACTACACATATACAGTGCCCTCCACTATTATTGGCACCCCTGGTAAAGATGAGTAAAAAATTAACCATTTGGTGAATTAGCTTAATCTCACACTGAAAAAATGAGAAAAATCCAACCTTTAATTGAAGTAAATTTATTATGAGAAAACAAAATCCCTCATCAAGAAATAATTATTTACAATTATTTGCACCCCTGCATTTATATATATATATTATTTTTAATATTTGCATGCCATGACTTCCTGATGTCTGTGACCCAACAACATCAAGAGACTCTTGATATCTTATTTTCTGGTACTCTTACAAGTGATACTATAACGTCTCTGCATTTGAATGGATCTCTATGGAATTGGGGGGTGGGACTAGATTTAGCTGTAACTTATGCTGGAACAGTATGGAATACATAGTTGGTAAAATGGCTGTAAGTCATCAAGGGTCTGAGATATCAAACGAGCCTCAAAGCATCACTCTGCTGCCAGATATGCAGTAGATATGGATGGATCACTTTAAGGGTTGTTTCTCCTGACAAATTTTCAGGAAATTTTTCATGGAAAAATAAGTCAGGAGAAGAAACCCTTCAAGTTATCCATCCATATCTACTGTATTTCTGGCAGCAGAGTGATGATTTAAGGCTTGTTTGATACGTCAGACCCTTGATGACTTAGAGCCATTTAGCCAACCATGTGTTCCACTGTTCCATACTGTTATAGTATCACTTGTAAGAGTACCAAAAAATAAGATATCAAGAGTCTTTTGATGTTGTTGGGTCAGAGACATCAGGAAGTCATGGCATGCAAAGGATATGTGACCAAATATTTAAAATGATTACTTTATTCTATATATAAATGCAGGGGGTGCCAATAAATGTGGCACATGTGGTTTTGTTAAAAATAATTATTTCTTGATGAGGGATTTTTTTTTCTCAAAATAAATTCACTTCAATTGAAGGTTGGATTTTTCTCATTTTTTCAGTGTGAGATTAAGCTAATTCACTAAACGGTGAATTTTGTATAACCCTTTTTACTCATCTTTACCAGGGGTGCCAATAATAGTGGAGGGCATTGTAGCACTAACGTTAGGCCTACTGTATTAAACTAAATAATCTAATTTAACGTTAGCCTACTCACCAATGGACGTCTCTCATACTATAGCAGGACAATGCGCCTGTTGTTGTGGGTCATGGCAAAATCATCAATAATGTCCTGCTCATCAAGGGCCCTTGCTCCTCCGGAATTAATCCACAACAAAGCCAGGTTGCTATTCCGAGTGTCATCATTACATTACATTACATTCATTTAGCAGACGCTTTTATCCAAAGCGACGTACAGTAAGTGCGTACAGAGACATCATCAAGATCACTACAGAACAGACAAGACAAAGCACATCCTTCGCATAATGTAGCAGCTATCCCTAGCAATGAACATCGACTGTAGTTCACAGTAAGCTGTGGGCAAATCAGCAACACCACACTTCCATTCCAAATACTATTATAAACTATAATAAACAGACAGGAAAACACAGGGAACTAGTAAACAGGGAACTGATATTCCTAGGTGAGGATATCAGTCAAGGTGGAGTCTGAAGAGGTGTGTCTTCAGGCCTCGACGGAATGCAGGCAGGGTTGGAGTAGAACGTAGGGGAATGGGAAGTTCATTCCACCACAGAGGAGCTAATGTGGAAAAACTCCGCAGTCGGAACAAGCGAGAGCCTTTGACACGGAGGGGGGGAAGTGCCAGTCGCCCTGCTGTAGAAGAGCGAAGTGGTCGAGCAGGAACATAGTTCTGGATTAAGTCCTGCAGGTAGGCGGGGCCTGTCCTATTGGCTGCAGTGTAGGCCAGGGTCAGAACTTTGAACCTGATCCTGGCTGCAACTGGCAGCCAGTGGAGAGACCTCAGCAGAGGGGTTACATGGGAAAATTTCGGGAGGTTGAACACAAGCCGGGTAGCTGCATTCTGGATCAGTTGCAGAATGGTGCAGGCCGGTAGGCTTGCGAGCAGGGAGTTTCAGTAGTCCAGGCGTGAGGTGACCATGGTCTGGACAAGAAGCTGGGTGGAGTAGGTGGTCAGGTACGGTCGAATCCTCCTGATGTTGTACAGGAGGAACCTGCAGGACCGTGCCGTCGCCCTGATGTGCTCTTTGAAGTCCAGCCGGTCGTCCAGGACCACCCCCAGGTTCCTTGCAGAGCGGGAGGCAGCCACCACGGTCCCATCAACGGTGAGTGTCCCCGCTGTTGCTCCTCATGTAATCTTGCCATAAACAAGAAAAGCTGCGTTCACAGAATTACATTTTAACTCCGCACTTAGCTGGGTATTTTCGCAGAAAAGGGCGCCGTTGTCCTTCGGCTGGAGTCCGACTAATATCATCAGGCCCAGTGCTGCGGGGGGTAGGCCTGCTGCAGCTAGCGGTGGTGGCTAACTGCTGACGTCCCATAATTCCCTCCGGACGAGCAGCGTTGTCTCCAAACGTTGTCATATAACGTTAGCCAGCAGTAGCACACAGCTCCGTTTTTAAACACTTTTTCTAATGTTAGCTAGCTAGCTTGAAGTATTTAAAGCGAGAATTTCTTCATGTGGTTAACTGTAGCATAGTTTCTGACCTGTCGGGCGGGCTTCTCAACTTCAAGCAAGCTAACGTTAGGTCGTCTTTAGCAGCAGTAGCCTACTCCCATCTGCCAAAAATGTCCAGACAGACGAGATGGGAGTCTATGGAGCTGGCTAATGCTAAGCTAATGATTCAGTCCAAGATCACTATCTGGGCATGCGTAGCCTTCCACCTCCGATTCAAGCAAAACTTCTCAGAAGGTGTCGTCATCCAGTGTATAGTCAGCTGAATTGTTGGAAGCCATTGTACTGGAATAATTGGTTACTTAGCTAAGAACAGTTGTAACAGTGCCTCTCTGTGAAGGTATCTCCAAATTCAACTTACCCCGCCCACTGACACCACTGTAGTTTTTCAAAAATGAGGAAGGGTAGGGTATATGTCATTTTGACGTATACCTCTACCAAATTTGTACCCTTTTCTGCCAATACTTCTGGTCAGAAATAGTTTTGGCCAGCCACAAATAGAGACGCAATCAGTTGGACCACAATCTGTTAAATAAGGTTAATCAGTGGAATTCCCCTTTAAATATGTACTCCTGCTCCAAGCCTCTGGGTGGAGTCCTGCCCATTTTTCCTTCCCAGAAGCCCCAGTGCCAAACCTCAGTGTTCTGTGTGTTAATGGTGGGTGGTCCTGGGGGAAAGTGGGGGGGGGGGGGGGGGGGGGGGGGGGGTTAGCAGGTTTGTTCATTAAAAATGATTGAGGGGGGCTCAGGGGGGGCTCCAATTAAGCCCAGAGAGAAGCCTTTTCCATCAAACACAGAGTGCCCCCCCCCCCCCCCCACCCCTACTCTGCCCCCCCCCCACCCCCCATGGAAAATCACTTGGAATAAAAATGAACAGATACACTGGACAAAGGTCTCCTTGTCATGGGGCTGTGGCCTCAGCCCTCCGTGAGCCCCATTCTCATGACATGAGCAGGGGCACCGGTGGCGATTCGGGTCTCTGCAGAGGGACACCGCTGAGTCTCCTGGCCTGGACCGAATTGCTCCACAGGATGCAGAACCCACAGTTCAGTCTGTGAGAATGGCTGATGTCTCTTTCTCCCTCTCTCTCCTTCTGTAACGTCCCGTTCCCATCCTGTCCGGTTCCCTTGTTTTTCCTTGTCCCTCCGTGTCTTGTTCCATTCCCTTGCCCTGGTTTTCCCCGTTGCTGCAGGCTGGGCGTGCCCCTTCCGTTTGGTTCACTCTTTCCCCACCTCGGTGTCAGCCTATCTCCTTTCTTGTTCACTGCATGCATTCTCACCTGTCTTTTAGTCAATCACCCTCATTTACATTCCTCACGCTTTCCTGATTGTTTCCAATCACTCTGTCCCTATTTAACCCACCTGCTGTCTCCCCTCCAGTGTTGGATCATTTTTTGTGTTGCCTTCCGTACCCTGTTTGCTAGTTCGTTTACGTACCTCGTTAGGTTTCCTGTCTCCTGTTTCGGTCTCTTGTTCTAATTCTCTGTTGAGTTTAGACTCCTGTCTCTCCTCGCTTTCCCTGTTCTCGCTGTTTCTAGTTCCCTAGTCCATGTAGTCTCCTCCTTCTCTGCCAGCCTGTGTATTTGCCCCTTCGCTCCGACCGGCCTGCAGCTGCGTCACTCCCTGTGTGTGTGTTGCAGTACCCCAGCGCTCTACCCTCGTGGCACCCTCAGCTGGGTGTCCTGCCTCTCTCCTGCTCAGTGGTTCCTGTCCGGCCGTGGCGGCCTCCTTGCTGCGACTTCGGTCCCAGGCTCTACGGTTGCCCAGTTACCCAGACCGGGCCTGCTTCAGCTCCACTTCACTGCCTTACTCTGTGCGTGTCCTGCCTAATACCTACCTCAGCCTTACAGTTTCCACTTTCCAGTTCCTGTTGGACCTCCCGGTCCAGTTCCAGTCCGGTTCCGGTTCGGAACCCAAAGTCCAGTTCCGGCTTGGAACCGCTTGCTGTTTCCATTGTACCAGTTCCTGTTGGACCTCCCGGTCCAGTTCCAGTCCAGTTCCGGTTCGGAACCCAAGTCCGGTTCCGGCTTGGAGCACGTGCTTAGTCTAAGGACTTCCTCATTCCTCCCTGTGTTGTGTTTTTGCCCTATGTACGGCTTGGGACTGCCCCAAACCAGCAAATAAACACCCATTCCTGTTTCTCTGTCTCTGAGTCGTGCATCTAGGTCCTGCCTTATCCGGGATCGTGACACCTTCTCTCTCTCTCTCTCTCTCTCTCTCTCTCTCAATTCAATTCAAATTCTTTATTGGCATGACATATTTCAAAATACATATTGCCAAAGCATCAATCATAGTAACAATACAAAAAATACAACAACAATAACAGCATTGGTAATAACGGTAATATAACATTTATTAACTATTAAATATTATTATTTGATTAAATGTATTCTTATGTTTCCAATATATAATGATCCTTTATTGTTAGATTTTTAATAACATTGTTACTCAGGTTGTAGCAGGCCGAGACATATTGAGTGAGGCTGTTGGTCCTTCCCCTAAAAGGACTCACAGCTTTTGTTCTCTTGTCAGGGAGGGAAATTTGTTTTTTGAATTTTGATATCGTATTAAAATATGTTTTTCTTATGTCTGAATATTTTTCTCAATACAGAAGCAAGTGCATCTGTCTCTACTTCGCAGTGACCACATATGCGTTCCTCTTTGGGTAACTATGTTTTTTTTGTCTACCTTTTTGACCTATTGCTAGGCTCCTCCCCAAACCAGAAATTGTCAAATCATACCTTAGCAACCGTTACTATGCATGCTGACCTCGGTCAAGCGGTTCGGTCAAGGTGCATTGAAACCAATGGAAAGATTGCAGTAGCTCAAAAACATATTAATTGAGTCAGACAGGATGGTGAAAAGAGTGCTTGGGGAACCTGTAATACCTACACTGGGTACACTGAAAGATTGGTGGGAGAAGTCATTTTTGTCCCTTTTCCGAAGCCCACAACCAGCAATAAATGCATTAGTGCTAACATAGCTATGTAAATATCCCAGTACTCACAAATTAACGTTAGTGCTTCAGTTATTGAGACCGCACTGCTGTAACAAGCTGGTCTTGGAGCAACCAGTAAAGCCAACTATCATTACCACCATATCTGATGTGATCTCAACAATAGCCAACTTTAAGTTAAGTTATTTATATTTAGCTGGCATTAATGTTAGCTAACGTTACGTTAGCTAGGCTGACCAGACATCCTCTTTTACCTGGACATTTCTTCTTTTGGGACTGAAAGTATCCATCCAGGCGGGATTTCTAAATTCCTAAAAATGTCCGGTAAGCTTTGCTTGATCCATAGACCGTATATAAACAAACAAATAGCCTAGTATTTATGTTCATAACACCTGTCTACCCCTGCCCCCCTCTTTGAAATCCAATAACGTTATGGTCACCCTAACATTAACGTTACCTAGCTAGCTATTCAGTAGCTCATCCTGGAGTCTTAACATGACAGCTTCAGGTCACTGGCTTTGGGGCATTTATATGTATATTCATAAATGATGTAAGTGATAACTAGGTTAGCTCATTAATCTCACATGCAGTGCAGGAACAACATTGTTCCTCGATGGTGTTGTTTATCAGCAACATTGGTAATCAGCTGGTGCAGTTTCTCCAAACGTAAATTAACGTAGACGTTAATTGACCTCGATTCTAATCACATTTGCATTTTTACGCACTTACTTCTTGAACATACCGCTCCATTTCATATTGCAGACCTTTCTGCCAGCTTCTTTAGGAAATCACGTTTCCAAAAAACATGTCAATTACCTGTTAGAGTATTTTGGAAAGTGCCAATGTAGCCATTGTTTACATTGTAAAGTTCTGACAGAAATCAATTGTTTGTCAGAGTTAGCAACAGTAACCAAGAGAGACAGGACTTAGCGATAGGTCTTTAAATGGGCTGACCATGTGGAAGATATGAGATTGGCTTTGGGAATATTTGTGGGTTCGGCGTCAGTCAAAGTTCTGATAGGGCAACTTCATCAATAGTCAATGGCGATTTTGATGACGGTGAAGCAGATTCGCTGTCCCAATTTTCTTCACGGCTCCTTTCTTCCACTCCCCTCCTCCTCTCCCTTCCTCCACATACAGTTCAAAAGAATAGCAGTACAACATCAGTGACCTGATGAACCACTGTTATTAGTAGTAGTGATATTTCTGCATGGCAAATAATTTACTTGTAGATGTAGTAGTGTAATAGAAAAACAACAGACCCAACTGTCATGACATGCACGCTGCTTGTTCTGAGTAATTGACTCATTCATTGAAAGGGGCGTGTTCAAAATAATAGCAGTGTGGAGTTTAATTAGAGAATTCATTCATTCTGTGAAAAAACAGGTGTCATTAATTGTCCTTTATTAAGGAAGAAGGGAAGCAAATGTTTCACACATTGTTATAAAATATATTTCCTTCTGAATTGCTAAGTAAAATGGGCCGTTCCAAAGTTGATTGGAGAGGGGAAAACGTATAAAGAAGTGCAGCACATTATAGGATGTTCAGCTAAAATGATCTCAAATGCTTTAAAATGGCAACAAAAACCCGAAACACACGGAAGAAAACGAGCAACTACTGTTAAAACGGATCGAAGAATAGTCAAAATGGCAAAGATTCAGCCAATCATCACCTCCAGAAAGATCAAATATGATCTAAAATTACCTGTAAGTGCTGTTACAGTCAGAAGACGTTTGATCGAAGCTAAGCTATCAGCAAGTAGCCTCCTTAAAGCACCATTGTTGAAAAAACGGCATGTGCAGAATCGGTTAAAATTTGCCAAGGAACACATCGATTGGCCCAAAGAGAAATGGCGTAACATTCTGTGGACCGATGAGAGTAAAATTTTCGGGTCTAGTGGTCGTCGACAGTACGTCAGACGACCCCCGGGTACTGAATTCAAGCCACAGTACACTGTGAAGACAGTGAAGCATGGTGGCGCAAAAATCATGGTATGGGGATGTTTTTCACACTATGGTGTTGGGCCTATTTATCGTATACCAGGGATCATGGATCAGTTTGAATACATCAAAATACTTGAAGAGATTATGTTGCCGTATGCCGAAGAGGAAATGCCCCTGAAATGGGTGTTTCAACAAGACAACGACCCCGAACACACGAGTAAGCGAGCAACATCTTGGTTCCAGACAAAAAGGATTGAGGTAATGGAGTGGCCAGCTCAATCCCCCAACCTCAACCCCATTGAAAACTTGTGGGGTGACATTAAAAATGCAGTTTCTGAAGCAAAACCCAAAAATTCACAGGAACTGTGGAATGTAGTTTGTTCATCCTGGGCTGAAATACCTGTTTCTAGGTGCCAGAAGTTGGTTGACTCGATGCAACGCAGATGCGCAGCAGTTATCAAAAACAATGGTTATGCAACAAAATATTAGTTCAGTAATTTAAAGTGAAGTTAAATCTTGAAAAATTTCTTCAGTTTATACAGTAAATGTTTGAGTTTGAAGAGAAGAATGTCGACACTGCTATTTTTTTGAACAGATTAATATTCCTTTTCTTTGCTTCCTGTAAAAGAATAACGCAGACTTGATAAAATTTGTTAATGCTTTGATTTGGAATTGAATGTGTAATGTTTCCACTACATTTGAAATATGGAACTAAAAGCTATTAAAAAATATTTGCACTTTATTCACTTTTTTTAACGCACTGCTATTTATTTGAACACAACTGTACTTCCGGGTAGTAGAGGAGTGGAGGACAGGAGGTGGGGAGTGATGAATATTGGGACGCACCCAGTGAATCAGGACCTCAGTTTAACATCTCATCTGAAAGACGGCATCTCCTGCAGCACAGTGTCCCCATCACTGCACTGGGGCATATTTGACCAGAGTGAAGACTGCCCCCTATTGGCCCACCAACTCCACTTCCAGCCACAACTTCATTTTCACAGGAGGTTTGCCATCAAAGTACTAACCAAGCCCACACCTGCTTAGCTTCAGCTATTCAGCAGGAGCAAATTGCATGGTCGTATGGCTGCTGGCAAAGGCCCCTGAGTGTAGTAGTGATGACTGAATGGACCCCATACTTCACTTCCATATAAGGCAATTGGTTGGCTTACACTATTAAAGATTTTATACGAAATTCTGATTGGTATGTCTATTGTGAAATTTTCTTCTAATTGCATAAAAGGCTCCACAGGATTTTTCTTTCAGTGTATTCACTGCCAGACCGAAGTTCCCTGAGGTATTTATTTTGAGCCCCAGGTAATTATAGAACTGTCCCACATCTCCTCATTTGCTGTTTCTAACCCAAGTGCTGTAAGTGATAGCCTTTTTATAATTATGCAATTTGGGACCAGCAGAAGGAAAAATCTCAGCAATTATGTATATTATGTTAAAACTACTGTACTTAATGGCTCCCTTCATATGAGTAGTTATAAGGCATTAGTGGAGGGCCTTAAATGGTGTACTTTTTCTTTATCAAACAATTTACACAGCTGGATATTTACTCAGCAAATCCAGGTTAAACATCACACAGCAGTTTTCTACCCAGGAATCAAACCTACAACCTCTGAGCTACCAACACAGATTCCTAACCACTATACTAGCCTAACCACCATACTGTATTGCACTGCACTGTACTATACTATACTGCACTATATTATACTGCACTGTACTATACTGCAGTATACTATGTCACACTATACTATACTGCACTGTACTATACTGGGGTGGCATGGTGGTGCAGTGGTAGCCACACAGCAAGAAGGTACTACACTGTACTATAGCCTACTATACACCGCTATACTATATACTGCACTGTACTATATGCCACTATACTATACTGCACTGTACCATACTATTGTGAGGGTGGTGGGTGCGGAGGACCAAACGCGACATGAGAGGATTCTAAAAGTTCTCCACGAAGTGAAAGACCACAAATAGGGGGAAGGATAACTGAAAAAGGAAGACAGAACTTCCTGGCGAATATGTGCCAAACAAAAAGCAGCCCAGGAAAAGTGGACGAAAAGCTCACAGATTGGAGCCGTAGACAGAATAAACCCCAAGCTCAATAAATGAGCTAGAATAAGGGGCAGACAGAAACGAAGATAAAAGAGAATAACCTCCGGCACGTTAGATTATAAACGGCCAAAATAAGGAGGCGAGGAAAAGAAAGAATGCCTCCGGCTCAACAGAGAAATTAAATGAGCAAGGAGGCAAAATGGGGAACGGTAAACTAACGTTATCTCAAAGCGATAAGAAACGGAAATCAAGGAGAAGACTGGCAGAGAAAGGAAAATAAAACTCTAACTAAAGAGAAACCTACCACTCTAAAAGGCAAGTCCCGCGTGTCGGTTTAGCAATTAGCCGAATTGACAAGCAGTCGCCTTGGTTCCTATACCTGTGTTACCTGGCTTAGCGTGGCAAAACTGAAACAAAAGCAAAGAACCCGGAAATCACTGTGCCTAAATAACCAGCTGACGCCAGGATAGGTGGATAAGTCCACCTGAGTGCGGGTAAGTGGAAAAACACGGCAAGGGCGCCGTCTCACAGACTCGAACGAAACGTCCGCAGAACAGGACCTGCAAACTGCAAAACCATGACTATATGGCTCTATACTACACTGTACTATATTATATGGCACTATACTATATGGCATTAGGCTATACTATATGACACTATACTATACTGAAGCCCGTGCTTTAATTGAGTTTATATGCAGTAGGTCCAATCCAATGTGTCTTAGGTGTGGACATCACTGGCTAGTATGCAGTCTAAAGGACAGAGCCGGTACTTTCTGAAGCTCACTCGCCTAAAGTGGTCTGATAGGGAGCGCAGGGCTTTATAAAGGTTATATAAAAGCACTGCTCTCAGAGCTGTCTCCTTTTTCACCTCTCATTTTCTGTGTGTGTCTCTCCCTCCCTCCCTCTCTCTGCCCCCAGCCCTCCTTCTCTCTCTGTCACTCTCATACACACACTCCTGTCTGCATAATTTTTTTTTGTATATTTCCAAATCCAAGGAAGTCATATTTCATTATCACCAATGGAAACGGCACAATAAGGACAGCAATGACATTAATGTTCAGATTATCAGTGCATTTGAACCCTAAATTTGCCAGTGTTGCTTGTTGTGCATGTGTTCAGACGTGTATATTCTCTCCAGCTCCTACAGTGATGCTGAATAAATATTTCCCTTTAGTGTGACTCCTAGGCTGCTCCACCTCTGAGCGCCATGGAAACGGTGCCACCAGGCTGCGCCACACGACTCCGGCGCCTGCTAACCCCCACCCCCCAAAGAAAAGAAAAAAAACTCTCAACCCCCTCCAACCGCTTTAACGATCATGGAACCAAGCCCCCACCTCAAGCAAACGTTTATCTCGCCATCCACTCTGCACTCCCACTCTCTCTCTCTCAAATGTCAAATTATAATTCAATTTCAAATATGCTTTGTGCCATGACCACACATAGGTAGGGTTATTGCCAAAGCAATAATAATAATAGTAATAATAATAATCATCATCATTATCATCATCACCCTCAACAATATTGTCATCATAAATCCTTTCAGATCAGTTTACTCACTGTCCCTCAGGTCATGGCTTGCCAAGACATACTGGGTAATAAATAATTGGGTAATAAATTGTGTTCTAATTCATCACAATGTAGGAGGAAGTGCACCTCTGTCTCCACCTCACCTGTGTACTATGACCTTATATTCTTTGTTCCCTTGGTAACCATGTTTTCTTGTGTTTTCCCTTTTCAATGGCTAGACTGTAGTCACTGAGCCTGTACTTTGTAAGGATCTGTCTCTGCACTGTGTCTCTGACAGTTCTTTGTCCCAAAGTTCCAGATTGGAGTTTTTGCTTTGTGTTATAATTTTGTTTTATTCTAATTTGTGGTTGACTAGCAGTGCTGGTCTGAAGCTGGTTTATGTTAGTTGTTACAGGGTTAGTTTCTGTCATGGTTTATGACCCTTTTTCCCTTGCGGTCGTGTTCCTCGGTCGCCACACGTGGGCGCTGCTCTGTTAGTGGAGTTTTGGCTCTGTCTCGTCTTTTCGCGGAGAAGTCTCGTCAGCGTTCACAGGTGTGTGTGTTTTGCCGGTGAGCTATATAAGCCCATGTTCCCTTCGTTCTGGGCTTCGATATTGATTGATTGTTTGTTGATTTGTATTGTGGTGTATTGTTTGGCATTATTTGTGCTGTTTTGTGTGCGGTATTACACTGCCCGTCCAAAAAAAAAGTTGCACACTCTAATATTTCGTTGGACCGCCTTTAGCTTTGATTACGGCATGCATTCATCATGGCATTGTTTCAACAACCTTATGCAACGTCACAACATTTATTTCCGTCCAGAGTTGCATTCATTTCAGTCCGAGATCTTGTATTTACGATCGGAGAGTCGAACCACTCTGTAAAGTCTTTTCCAGCACATCACAAAGACTTTCAATGGGGTTAGGGTCAGGACTCTGGTGGCCAATTCATGTTTGAAAATGATTCCTCGTGCTCCCTGAACCACTCTTTCACAATTTGAGCCCGATGAATCTTGGCATTGTCTTCCTGGAATATGCCCATTGATGGGATAACCTGGTCATTCAGTACATTCAGGTACTCAGCTGATAAAATTTTATTGCTGCATAATGTTGCTGAGCCTAGACCTGACCAATTGAAGCAACTGAGATCATAACACTGCCTCCAGAGGCTTGTACAGTGGGCACTATGCATGACGGGTGCAATGGCGACTTTTATTTTGGACGGGCAGTGTATTTTGCCCTTTTAATGTTTAGCCAGTATTATTAGGTCTAGGTTTTTAAGGAGACCGTTTTGCTCCGTTGTGGTTTATTGGAGTTTTGCGGGACTTGCCTTTGTGCTTTGAGCTTTTAGGTTGAATTCCTTTTTTGTGTGCTCGTTTCTATCACCGCTTTCTGGTCTTTCCTTTTTGTCTGTTGCCTAGATCTTTTGCCCTTTTCTGTCTCTTTCTCCTCTCTCTGTCTGCTGTCTTCCGTGAAAGCAAGAGGAGTCTTTGTTTGATTGTGTGTATTTGTATGGTAGTTTCTTACTAAGAGACAGGGCGTTTTATCATACTGACTTTAGGGCTTTATTTATTCTTAGAGGCAGGGCGTGTATTTTCGATTAAGTTTGCGCTAGTCTGTTAGCCGGTAATTCCGGTGCAGCTGTCCTGTTCGTCCTTTTTACCTGCGGGACGATTGTGTTCGGAACTGTAGTTCTGTTCGTTCTCCGGGGATGTCTCTCCTTATATGGAGCTTGGGCGATGTTGTGGACATGTTTGTGTGTGACTGCGCGTTTCTGAAAGTAGCCTTGGAATGTTAGCTCTCTGTTCCTTCGCCTCGTTACATTTTCCTTTACAGAGAGGCTAGGGCGTTTATTTTCTACTAAGCTTGTGTTAGTCATTTTTGCTAGTAAAGTTATGGGACGACGGTGTTCCATCGGCTCGCCTGTAAAATGTTTCTCTCTCCTGGGAGATCGGGCGCTTACCTCTTTAAGTTTTCTAGAGTAATGCGGGACTTGCCTATGTGGATGTAGTTATTAGGACTCTTCCCCCCTGGCGTACTTGCCTATGTGGATGTAGTTATCTGGACTCTTCCCCCCTGGCGTACTTTCCTATGTTCATGTAGTTATCCGGACTCTTCCCCCCTGGCGTACTTGCCTATGTAGATGTAGTTATCCGGACTCTTCCCCCCTGGCATACTTGCCTATGTAGATGTAGTTATTAGGACTCATCTCCCCTGGCTCTTTTCTGTTCCTGCTTCCTGGTCTTTGCATGTGACTGCGAGCCTATGAAAGTAGCCATGGAATGTTATATCTGTTCCTTCGCCTCCTCGTTACATTCCTCTTTACCAAGAGGCAGGGCGTTTATTTTCTATCAAACTCGCGTTAGTCTTTTAGCCGGTAATTCTGGTGCAGCTGTTCTGTTTCGTCCTTTTTGCTTGCGGGACGATTTTGTTCGGAACTGTAGTTCTGTTCGTTCTCCAGGTATGTCTCTCCTCATATAGAGCTTGGGCATTTATTATTCACAGGTTTGCATTTGACTGCGAGTCTCTGAGAGTAGCCTTGGAACGTTAGATCTCCGTTCCTTTCGCCTCCTCATATACTAATTCGTATTAGTTTGCAGTGTTCGGTACGTTTGGTGTGTGTTATTTGTGCCATTATGCTACTCGCCTGTTCTTATGCATCTCGTTACCGAGACAGGGTGTTTATTATTTCTGGCTTTCTTTATTCACTTTGCTCGTAGAAGTATGGGAGCCCAGTGCTTTGTTCCATTAGCCTTGTTTGGTTTTCTTACTGAGAAACCTGGCGTTTGCGCTTCTACTCATTAGTGTGTGACAGTGAGCCGGTTAGTAGCCTTGGTATGTGTGTTTCCCTGTCTTGTCTCCTTACCTTAACTACGGGGTTTCCCGTCCTAGTGGCCTAGTGCTTAATGAATCCCCCTTGCAGCGTTCGGCCCCTCCTACCTCACACGTCACGCCACCATTACAGTTTCAGAACTAGCTGCCTGAGGAGGATCTATTCTGAGCTGTGCTCTTGGGTTTGAAGTGCCTTAAATTGTCATGGGAAATTTAAGATGCATATGGTTCTTTTTTGTACATTTATTACCAATGGCAATCTGCTTAGTTCTGTATCAATTTGTTGGTGATTTTCTTTGTAGTTTTAATATATTTCAAGAGTATTCTCTATGCAGTTTTCTCCCTGTATGTCACATCTGTATATTGCAATAGGCAAGATGAACCTGTCAAAATTGAGAAAGCTCTACAAGCTTTGCCTTTTAATGCATTCATGCCTGTTAGGATCCTGTACTCTGTCTGTCTGTGTATTTATGTTTCCTGATATATTTTCCTGATGTTGTGTTTAGTATGTTACCATGTTTATTTCTTCTGATTATTTTGTGCTTTCACTGTTCCATGTTTTGTATTACTGTCACTCCCTGTCGTCGTCACACTATTCGGGAGCCTTTGGTGATTTCGGTTTTTCTCTGTATTTCTTCTGTCATGCGCTTCCTTCATTACTAATTACTTCATTGTAAATAATGCTAATTAACTAACAACTACTAACATCTTAGAATTAGGGTCTACTAATCTACTAATGACTAACTTGTATATATACTAATCTATTAATCTACTAACGCCATAGAACCAGGGTTTTCTACTAATCTACTAACTTACTAACTTCATCTTCTTTCCTCGCTGCAGCTGTCTCTCTTTCTGCCTGTTCTATCACTAATTATCTTTCTGTGGTTCCTCTATTAACTTCAGTTGACTCTCGTTTCCTATTCCTTGTATGCACTTGTCTTATTGGAGTCCATGTCATGTTCTCTATGTATTTGGTTCTGGTCCAGTCCGTGTCTTACGTTCTCCCTCGTTATTGTACTATCAGCTTCCCTTATCGTTTCATTGTGCTCACCTGTGAGCAATCTCCCCTCCCCGTGTTTGCACACCTGATTCCCATTATGTCTGTCTCTCCCTGTGTATTTAACCCCTGTTATTTCAGTCTGTTTTCCTCACATGATATTTTGCTTCTGTGTTACCTTCTGTTTTCCGAGATTCTGCCCGAGCTGTTTGTTTATTCTGTAGTTTTTGTTTCCCTAGTTTTTTGGCTGTTGTTCTTTTGTTTTGTTTTCAGTCTGTTTTGTTTTCTTTGTTCCTCCTACGCCTCCCCGGTTTGGACCCCTGCCTGTGTTCTCGCGACCCTGTTTTTTGGATTCTGCTTTTGTATCTTTGCTGTGCCTTCCCGGTTACGACCCCTGCCTGTTCCTTGACCATTCTTTGGACTGATTTGTTTCGTTGCCTGTCTCCCCGGTTTTTGACCCCGCCTGTCTCACTACTGATCGCTGCCTTGCCTTCATTAAACTTTGGTTTTTTGTATTTTTGCCTGCGTTTGGGTCCTTCCCCCCACCTGCTCCTAACAATGCCAGACCAAAGTTCCCTGAGGTATTGGTTTTCAATCCACGTTAATCATAATTTAAGATGTGTTAAGGGGGGCTGGTGCCAAGAGAGGTGTATGCTTTTCCTGAGATTTGGACTTTGTTTGGTTATCACTACCAGGGCCCAGTTCTGACAGTGGTGCTCTAGCAGATCCAGATGCTGCTCTAGCCCCCTGTGCTGTGGGTGACTTGCAGCACCAGAGCAGAAATTTAACGTGTCCTATTTAGGGTGAGACCAGAGGTTATAGATTATTCCAGCAACACTGGTAATTAATTTTGTTTCAGTTTTTCCTTGGAATTTTCCCGTTGAAATGAGGTACCCTGGTACCCATTTCAAATGATGTTTTACATATGTCACCATTTTGTATGGCTATGTTCAGGGTTTGTATATTGGACTTAGATTGTTCCATCTTTCCAAGAACAGGTTTTTATTAAGTCATTCTTCTCTGGCTTGTAGAGTTTTGTTGTAATGCTCTTGTTTTTTCTGTTTTAGTCATTTTATTTTCCTTTCGTATTTCCCAATATTTTGTCTGTTAGCTCAGTTTATGGTTGCGGGTGTCATTGGTTAGATAATTGTCTTAGTTTTTTGTTTTTGCATTCATGAAACCACTTTTCAATTTGAAGACTTCAATCAGGTTTCTTATTTAAGATTTGCTTTGATAGATAATTTATTTTATACAACAGTTAGTTCTGACTGCGCATTGTGATTGGCCGCAATGCATTCCATGAGTGTGATATACAGTATTACATCAATCGGACCACATCACCAGCCAGGATCACTACTTTGTTTACATTCTAATTGATACATTGTTGAGAATTTTTTTAATGGAATTCTGAAGGAACTATAATTGTTGGTGCAGCCAAATAACAAAATCAATATGATCTGTTGTCTCAATCATTATTTGATATGTATTTTATAGGCGAGTAGAGCTATTGTATAAAAGAAATGTCACACGAGGTTGTGCTGTTATACTGTATATCAGCACGGCCGTGATTATCTTCCGCACTCCGTTTGTGGCTTCATGCCTGCGACCGAATCACAGCCGTGCTAATATACAATATAACAGCACTCCCTCTCGTGTGATATTGTTCAAATAGATTTCGCTTTAGTTTAACCGCCAGGTGTACTTCCATATGGTCAGGCTGGAATTGTGTTGCTATGAAAGTCTCACACTCTAATGGAGTGGCTGTGGGTCACCATAGGGGACTTGTATAAAGCCGTTACATAACAGCAGGGCATGTCTTTAGCACACACACACACACACCAGAAATGTTATTGAAAAACATACTGTGCACAGGCTCCATAAGGAGACCTTATTGCGGGTTTGTTTCCACAGTTCTGTTTAAATGCACTGTTATTGGCTCGGCCTCCATAACCGTTAGTGGTCACTGCTGGAACAACACAGGTCATAGCTATTTACAGCCTGAATTTATCCGGGGTTAGCTACGGCAGGCTGTCAATAAATAAAACCATTTATGCTCATTCTAGGCATCCAAAATAAACATTCATATTTGTGTTGCTGCACCAGTCTCTGTAGTAAGGGTCACACATTATTTATTTTACAGAAACAAACATGTATCCTGTGTTGTGTTTAAGACCTGAAGTCATGTGGTAATTATCTGCCTGCAAATTATTTTGACAATCTGAATATGGGAGATCATAATGACCTAAGACTGAATTATTTGGGTTATTTTACACAGGGAATTGAACCTCATTTTGTACTGATATTGCATTTATTTATTTTATTTCAGTTCTGTTTCAGTTTATATTTCATCCCAGCCCTTTGTGGAACAGCGCTACTCATCTGTCCACCTCAATAAAAAATATTTTTGTCATTTTATTTGGCCCGTCACTGTCTGTGTAAATAGCCACATTTGAAAGCATTATGCACAGTGTTTGAAAACAAATATAGTTATGTTTTCAAACACTGTTTTCAAATGCTTTTGTCCTCACAAAGCAATAACTACAAGTGTTGTAATACATTTGAATACATTTGCTTGACTCAGAAGAGGTCAGGTGAAAATGAGACGCTGGCAAAATCTTGCTTGCAAATACTGAAGTGAGATTAATTAGCTGTCATAAAATAAATCATGACACTGCACTTAAAGCCAGCACCAGTGAATAACTCAGCCAGCATCAGTTATTGTTTTACAGAACCAAACATCTTAATTTGCTTTTCTTATTCAGAAAACAGAAACATATGTCTCAATAATATTCTGTGTGTTTTAACAAGAAAACAACATTTTGTTAACAGATGGATGCAGTTATGGTGGACATTAGCTTTTCAAATGTTCATGGGAAGACAAGTTGCCTGTAAAATTTTGTGAGGCATGGCAGCTTTTATTATCTCCAGCTAAAGAGATATGAGTGTAATACACAAATAAGATGAGAACAGTCATTAAGCCACTGAGACACTTCTACAGAGACCCAATGGGCCCCGAACAGCAGCTATACAGGGACTTTCTCACCAAGGCCGAATACTGATCTGAAGCACATTGAGCAACAAGCAGTATTTTGATGTTTTCTATCCTTTTTTTAACTACAATTACAACATCCCTGGGTGACGCTAGAGCCAACTGGCTGCAGGCCAGAGTTGGCATTGGCACAGTCCAGATTCAATACCACACCGTAAGGCCCATACATGCACTAGGGTGGTACTGTGTGTGTGTGTGTGTGTGTGTGTGTGTGTGTGTGTGTGTGTGTGTGTGTGTGTGTGTGTGTGTGTGTGTGTGTGTGTGTGTGTGTGTGTGTGTGTGTGTGTGTGTGTGTGTGTGTGTGTGTGTGTGTGTGTGTGTGTGTGTGTGTGTGTGTGTGTGTGCTGGTTTGTGTGTGGGTGTGTGAGGAGGAGTGTAAGGTTCAGAGAACCAAATGCGACCGATAAGGATTTCTAAAAGTGTATCTAGAAAGATACGCCACAAACGCGGAAGCAGCCGCACCAGGACGGAGATAACACAGGATCGGGAGCAAAACCTCCCTAGCACAAGGCAAAACAAAGCAACCTCAAAAACTGAGGCGATCTCGATAAACAGCGAGAATAACTAACAAAAGAACCTCACACACTAAATAATTAGGAGTAACAAGAGGTAGTGAAACAAAGCAAAACTCGATAAAACGAGTGAAGGAAAAGAACAGAAAATAAAACTTGTTATCCAGAGCTCTTGTGGCGAAAGAGCTGAACACAAAAGATAGTAACAAGAATAAAGGAAAGATAGGAAATAAAAGGGAAAACCAATCTAAACCTCATTCTCTAACCGGACTTGTTGCGTTTCTTATTCATACGAACCAGAAATGCAGCGACCAAATTTCCTATACTTTACCGACTTCGTTGGCAACATAGCAAAGACAATATCGAAGTGCCGAAAGGTGAAAGTCCTGAGCTATATATAGTAAGCAGGAAATCCAAAACAGGTGAAAGGGATAATTGCCGGGCGAGATTCGAACACCGGAACGGAGGTGGAAAAAATCCGATAGAGCGTCCCAACGACGTCAAAAAGAAAGCCGAACGCAGAAACAGCAGAGGCTGCTAATAACCATGACAGGGTGGGCTTGTGCATGTCTGCATATTTGTGTGTGTGTGTGTGTGTGTGTGTGTGTGTGTGTGTGTGTGTGTGTGTGTGTGTGTGTGTGTGTGTGTGTGTGTGTTTCAGGGCGCGGTCCCACACAGTGACTAAATTCAGAGGGGAATGAAGGTTCTTCTCTTTTCTCCATTTTTGATCATTTTTGATCATAGTGCAAACAGAGACTAAAATCCAGCCCCCTCACATGGGTGCATACACACCAGCAGGCCTGTCAGAGACCCCAGCACCAGAGGTCAAAGCTCTCATCTTAACTGGCGCTGACGCGTGCCATGGGACAGGCTGCTGGAGAAGAGACTCACTAGTCTCACTGATACCAAGGGGCGGTTTGAAGAAAAACCTCCAAATAAAACAATTAAACCAAGCGCCCCTTTTTAACACAACTGCCAAGCAGCAGATTAACTGGACCAAGACACAAAATAAAACTTTTTGAGGCACACTTTCTGGTAGCAGTGTATTGCAAGGGACAGAACTGCTCATATGCTACTTGCCTGTATCCTAGCTCATGCATGCCATGGGCCAGGCAGGCTCAAAACATTCACTAGATCTGTGTGTGTGTGTGTGTGTGTGTGTGTGTGTGTGTGTGTGTGTGTGTGTGTGTGTGTGTGTGTGTGTGTGTGTGTGTGTGTGTGTGTGTGTGTGTGTGTGTGTGTGTTATCTTATCTGGATTAAATCAATATTTGTCTTTAATTTTGACACATCAATGCTGTGCGAGTTTTTGTCTTCACCATCCGAGTGTCAGGAACACTTCCATGTGTAACTCAAGGTTAGGGCGGCAGTGTAGTATAATGGTTAAGGAACTGGACTTGTACCCGAAAGGTTACAGGTTTGATTCCCAGGTAGGACACTGCCGTTGTACCCTTGAGCAAGGTACTTAATCTGAATTGCTTCAGTATATATCCAGCTGTATGAATGGATAAATGTAATAAGAAGTTGTGTAAGTCGCTTTGGATAAGAGTGTCTGCTAAATGCCTATAATGTAATGTAATGTTAAGCAGAAATATTCATTTAATTCAGGACCTAATCACGTAACTGTCAGTGTCATAAAATAGACCTATTGTCCCATCGCAAAGATAAACAGCTTATAGTACATCCCATTTCTGCCTTTTCTGAACTTTCACCTTTTTTTAATGAGGTACAGTAAATGAGACCTGCCAGGCGAATTACATAAAGGCAGAGGTGTAAAATCCGGGTTCAGAAAGTTAAAGAATTTGCTAATTAGCACAATTCTTCAGCCAGGAGGTAGAACTAATTAGTGCAATCAGCTGGCTTAGTTCATGGGTGGAAGAAACACATGGCAGGACTTTTACTTTATGACCCCTGGATTTTACATTCTCTGCATAAAGGAGATATAGTCTGGAGATTTGCAGAAAAACAAAGAAAAGGCAAACATAAAACAAGGGCTTTTTTTATCATCAGAGTCGCTGATACAGGAGGAGAACACACACAGAAACTGCATAAGGTTGCTCCGGGGGAGAAAGAGAAGGGACAGCCTGCGTTTGGGACAGTGTGAACATATTCTCTCCACACAGCTCAGATTAGGGTGCAGAAACATATACACAGGAACAGAACGGGGAACGATGAACGGAGGAGATGAAACAGTCTGTCCAGGTTCAGTGGCTACGCCACGCACCAATGGAAGAGGAGCTGCTGGAGCCAAGCACCAGGTAGATACACACTACGTGTCTAAAGAGGGTGGGTTTCCTGTTTCCAGGGTGCTTTTATGTTGCTGACACTGAGGAGATGTAGAACAGCGCTGGAAGGATCCAAAACAGGACTGGTTTAAGCCCACCGCCTCACGTTCCATTTCACGGGAAAGCCTTTTGACATCACCCTCACCGGTGTGGGATTATGAGTTCAGAAATAACATATAGAGATAGCCTTGCCTTATTCCCCCGAAAACATTCATGTTTTACAGGCAAAATCCAAATCATAACCCCTTCTCTCATTGCGCCTGACCCCAACGGCATTTTCTGCATTTCAAACGGGTGACTTCTCAGTTCTCAGGCACACTGAAAACGCTGGATCAGTCTTCCTTTTAAGCGCAATTTAGCCACCATCTCAAATTTCACGTGCTCTGTTTCACCGCCTTTTGTGGAGTACTTGCATGGCCCGCTGCCCCTCTGGGACATTCCGCTGAGAGCCGCGTCCAACCAGAGCTCCCGAGGTCACATTCTGTGGGAAGTCTGGTCCAAAAACTCGCACTGTGTCGCAGGAACAGGCAAATCAGCAAAAAACACACTTAATCTGTGGCCCAATTCCCCTCCACTACAATAAAGTTATTATTCTCCTTGCACAATGAAGCTTTCACTAAAAACCAAAGAAATCTACATCCGGCAAAAAAAAAACATGGATGAATGCTGGTCATTGTCTTGTGACTTCATCGTCCTGGCTCCTCGGGACAGAGCCACACTCGGCCGAACAGATGAAGACTTGTTCCCTCCAAGATGCATCTGGCTTTGTTCAGCTATCTGAGTTGAGCTAACAGCCATTTATTAACTAAATGTTGTTACTCTTGTAATCGGCATAACTTTGAAAAATGAAAGATGCCTTATTTGATAGGTGTGTGAAATAAGGCACAATGAAAAATTATTGATGAAATAGCTACAGGGCTCTATCTTGATGATCTTAGCGATTTGTCTAAAATGCATGGCGCAGGTGCATTTAGGGCGTGTCGAAGTCCACTTTTGCTAGTTGAACGGCATGCTATTTGAGCGCTAAGTACGGTGCAAGGTGCAAATGGGCTGAACTTAGTCTCTCCATTAATTATAGGTGTGTCTTGGGCGTAACATGCAATAAACCAATCAAAATCAGTCATATCCCATTCCCTTTAAAAGCCATCTGCGTTTGCATCTCGGCGGGTTGCTTATATGATGCCTGACAGTATGACTGTGAAACAGTGATTTAGCTTTGACCAGTGCTGTTATAATGCCTGAAGCATCTGAGAATAAGCTACCAGAACATGGCTTCCCTCTCACCTTAGAAAACGCCAAATTAGAGAATTTTGTTTGATTATACAATCAGGCATTGTCAAACATCAATTCCATGAGACTCTTCTCACAGCAGACAGATCACTGGCAATGAATTTTGCTAGCGAAGTTCAAGCTTCGTCCGAAGTTCATATTACGTGTATTCTAATATTGATTAATAACATAAATAGCGTTCTTTTGCCTTAATGATGACACTAAATACACTAAAGCTGTCAGGTTGGGAACCAATAGGTTTACACATATTTTCCCTTGTTTTATATTGTCCTGCTTATGGAAATTTGTTTTTTTATAATAATCTTTACTGGTAGCTTAATGCCTAAAACAAGCCCACTTACCCACAATTCCAGGGACAATGTGCATCTATTCCGGGAAATAAAATCTTCTATTTTTGGTAAATATATGAATCCCTATTTCACAATGTAATTTTGATATTGTTACGATTTTTAACTATAGTTTGAACTATCCCTAACAAAAGATTGTCTCCAGGGAAGATTGCAGGAACTATTGGCCAATATAGAGTCATAACTTTATCCAGGATAATTGCGAATACATGTGTAACCTTACATGTAGCATCGCACATTGCCTGGATGTTGATGGAGTGGGCCCCCTTTCGTTTCACATAGTATAACAGCATTCTCTGCTGGGGCAGAACCCCAGGAAACCTGACAGGTGTGATGGGGACTTTAATGTATTCATTGCATATAGGAGTGCATATAAGGACAGGACAGCAGGCTTTCATCTCCAGCTCAGCTGCCAGGAGATGATAGAATTTTGGTAAAATCTGGCAGGATGAAAGCCATTTAAGGCGGCATTCCCCTTCACCGAGGGACAGGTATGTAGTCTTTGACCGATGGACACTTTTATTATTATGCATTTTTTGATATAGCCTACATAATAATAATACTTCACATTGTAATCTTGATATTTTTAGTCATGCTTGTGCGCGTCCCTGTGTGTAACAGACAGGAGGGTGTACGCGCGTTGTGCACTTATATGTGCCATTAAAATAAAATGTAAACAACTGCGACATGACATTAGACCAGGTTTGTGGTGGCTTTAGTGCAAGCGCTTTCTGCTGGCTCAAGATAGCAATACGCCAAAAATGATCCTGGCCACACCTCATCTTAAGACCAACCACTTGCTATGGGCGCAATATCACTTGGTATTTGAACAACGTGAGCGCTGGCACTAAAATGACCACTGCCTTTGTCTGAAACCAGCAAAGACACTTGCGTTTGGGTTAGCGCCGCTTAGTGCCGGGTGTAAGATAGGGCCCATAGTGTTTATGTAACTGAGGTAATGGAGTCGATCTGCACAAAACGGACTGAAGCACAACCTTACTGTGTGACAAACAGAAGAAGCCATGATTCAGCTCTAATGTGACTCAGTTGCCATGACTTTAACTCACTCTGTGCAGAGTTTTGCACACACGCTGATTCAGTTCTAATGTGACTCAGTTATCATGACTTTAACTCTGTGGTGAGTTTTGCACACACGCTGATTCAGCTCTAATGTGTCTCAGTTACCGTGATTTTAACTCACTCCGTGGTGAGTTTTGCACACACGCTGATTCAGCTCTAATGTGACTCAGTTACCGTGACTTTAACTCACTCTGTGGTGAGTTTTGTACACACGCTGATTCAGTTCTAATGTGACTCAGTTACCGTGACTTTAACTCTGTGGTGAGTTTTACACACATGCTGATTCAGTTCTAATGTGACTCAGTTACCGTGACTTTAACTCTGTGGTGAGTTTTGCACACACGCTAATTCAGCTCTAATGTGACTCAGTTGCCATGACTTTAACTCACTCTGTGGTGGGTTTTGCGCACACACTGATTCAGTTCTAATGTGACTCAGTTACCGTGACTTTAACTCTGTGGTGAGTTTTGCACACACACTGATTCAGCTCTAATGTGACTCAGTTACCGTGACTTTAACTCACTCCGTGATGAGTTTTGCACACACGCTGATTCAGCTCTAATGTGACTCAGTTGCTGTGACTTTAACTCACTCTGTGGTAAGTTTTACACACACGCTGATTCAGCTCTAATCTGACTCAGTTACCGTTACATTAACTCACTCTGTGGTGAGTTTTGTACAGACGCTGATTCAGTTCTAATCTGGCTGAGTAGCATGACTTTGACTCCACGCTAGGTTTTGCACACATGTGCTGTGCCTGTTCCCAAGTGAATGATGTATGTAAAGTGTGAAGCCACAGATTCTCTCTCAGAATGCTTTAAAACAACTTCTGGGTCAGAAAAAGGAAATATGGCGCTGTTACCAGGCCAAAGAAAAATAACCTGAGCAACATACTCCATACCCACAGGGTTCCATAAGGGACAGAATGCTTGGTGACACATTTAAAGACATCCTGATTTCACAGTTTTTGGACATTCTTAGGCATGTGAGGGAGCTTAATTTTACTCAGGATAGTCTTGTAATGTGTTTACATCATTCTTTCCACTGGCTGCTGACAGCCCCACTTGTCAGGTTGGCTCAGAAAGATATCTGTCCTGGTAGAAAAACATACTCTGGGCTCAAAAAGCAACAGTCCTGGCTCATTAGACCTGAAGTGAACACTCCTCTTGGGAAGAAAACATGGAGCAAGATTCAAAATGACTTATTTGGTTCCAAAATCATACCGCGTGTTTAAGGCATTAAAACATGAATGCACTATTAATCACAGTGAGAGGGAAGGCAGGGATGAGTCAGAAAAGCTAATAACTCTTAAAATATCCATGGTGATCAGAAATTGATTTATTTAAAATTTTTCTCTCATTTCTTACTGCCGTTTATCGTTGTGTTGTTTCTGTTTTTACTTTTTATTTTTTACATTGGTGGTGGCACTTTGACTTGCAAAAGTTGTATGAAAAGTGCAAAATACTGTCACAGTTATTAGCAGCCTTTGCTGTTTCGCCATTTGGTTTTCTGTTTGGCGTCATCGGGACGCTCTGTTGAATTTTTTTACGCCTCCGTCCCGGTGTTTGTATCTCACCCGGCAATTATTCTTTGGACCTGTTTCAGGTTTCCTGCCGGTTATAAATAGCCCAGGACTTCCGCATTATCGACACTTCGATATTGTCTTTACTATGTTGACAACGAAGTCGGTAAGGTATAGGGAATTTGGTCACTGCATTTCTGGTTTGTACGAATAAGAAACGCAGCAAGTCCGGTTATAAGATTTAGGATTAGATTGGTTTTCTCTTTTCTTTACAATCTTTTTTTATCCTTTATTATTTTTACCTGTTGCCATTTGTGTTCAGCTCTTTCACCACAAGAGCTTTGGATAACGCCTTCTTTTCTATTCTTTTCCTTCACTCCTTCTCTCGAGTTTTGTTTTGTTTCTCTACCTCCTGTTACGCCTAATGATTTAGTGTGTGAGGTCTTTTGTTATTCATTCTCGCTCTTTATCGAGACTTGCCTCCTTTTGAGGTTGCTGTGTTTTGGCTTGTGCTAGGGAAGTTTTGCTCCCGTTCTTTTGTTTCCCTATCCCCTGGTGCGGATACTTCCGCGTTTGTGGCATATCTTTTTAAGATACGCTTTTAGAATCCTTCTCGGTTGCGTCTGGTTCTCTGAACCGTAACATAACCCTTACAAATATGTAGGGGTCGATTTACTGAGATCCCAAAAAAAGGGGAGTTATTTTGTGGGCGCAGCCAAAGTATTTGCATGCGTTACCATTTCACACTTTGTGGGTGATCAACTAAGAGTCATTATGTAAATTACTCCAGCCGCAAACAGCCATATTTAAATGAGAGATTTTGCATGTTTGGAATGGTTATACTGTAAGAAAACGGTGAAAAGACTGGCAACAATGTTGGTGTTTTTATGTTTTTTTTGTGTAGGGTACAGGCTACTATTACACTGAACGAGCTGGCAGTTTATTATAAACTGTTTCACTGGATGTCTCTTAGGTTCTGCCGGGAGTTAGATGTTTGTCAGGACTGAAATTATTATAACTATGCTTACTAGCACTAAACCTACTCATGCCGTAAGTGTCACATAAAATCTAAAATTTTCTTTTATGATCATGGGTTTTATTTTTATAAAGTTTTGATTTGCTTGTTATAATAGACGTTGTATTGCTTGTTTGATTCAAATAATACTTACTCTTGTATTCTGTAACATGATTTGTTTCGTGATTTTTAAAAAATTCTTACTGTTCATGATCTGTATATGTAGGCTATCCAAAAATTCTCTTCTTGTGTATTTTGAGCGTTAGCTAGAATGGGCCAGCCTCCATTGTTACGCAGTCATTCAGAACGTTCAGTTATGGATATTCCAAACACACCCGTACATGTCTTGCTACAATGACAGCCGTGATCTTATTGATTCCATGTCTTTTAATACCTGCTTTCCATTTGTACTAAAATGCACCCGCAAATACCTTTCCAAAACTTGCTTTCGGGCTTAGTAAATCACTTTACAAGTGTTAAAGTACTCTATTCGCATGACTACCTCCCATTATTTCATGAAATAACATAGGGACACCTAATTTTGCTAACCCGCAAAAATGAGAAATCAACGTATCTTTCCATTTTAGCACGTTAGTTGATTACCTCGGACGATTTTTTTGTGGTAACAGTTTTACACATGTTTTTGTACACACAAACCTTTAGTAAATCAACCCCATCATCATTTATTTAGTATTATTTATTTTGAGTTTCTTACCAAGGTAACCCGGGATGACTCCCTAAAGGAACTCTTTTTGAAATGGTCATCGAAACGGGGTGACGCAATAAAGAAACGGTTATCACTCCATTCTATTTTATAATGTCCTTGCCCTGGTAATATTTTAGGCTGCTCCCATTTTATTACTGCCACTATTTCAGTGGACGGAGTGAAGCTTTGAAAGCATGAGATTGATGGTTTTACGGTCGGCACCAGCATTCGGCTCTGACGCGGGGCAGATTGTACCCTGGTCGCAGGGTGATCTCCAAAACATCACACAACCGTCCAGTGAAGACCTTCCTGTGTGGCTGATATTATCCTGTATTTGTTCTGTGGACCCCCAGATCACAGTTTGCATCACTAGACAGAAGCTAGATATTTACAGAAGTGCTTCACATAGCCCTCTTATTTTTATGAGTGCTACAGAAGGCTCCTCCCTGGTGATTCAGTCCTGGGTGTTCAGGTAAAATGTCAGATTCCACCGTCTGTCACACAATAAGAACATACTAGACTGAGGATCACCAACACAGGACCTCCCTCCCATAAATATACACACACTGGGCCTCATTCATGAAACGTTCCTAAATATGTCCGCACATTTACGCATATAACAAGTTTGTACAAAAAATTATGCCAGATTTATCAAACTGTGCAGGAAAGGCAGATTTGTTCGTATTCGTGTGTATGTTCATACATTGAAATTCATCGTAAATGACAGGCACCTTATTTTGCAATTAACATAAATCCAAGCCCATGAATTGCCATGGAAGTTGCAAATTCCATTTATAGGTACACACAAATGAAAAATTCAAGAAAAATCTGAAGAAATAATTATTCCTACACAGTCTTATCAGCAGCAGTTCAATAATGTGAAAAATTATTTAGTATTGTCAGTACCGGGTGTCATCATAGGAACCGGTAAAAGTATAAAGGCCTGGCAGGAGATAATGTAAAAAATAAAATGGATTGACATTAAATTTGAGACAATGAAATGCATAGCTACGCACAAAAACACCAAAGCTACAGGAGGTGGCCAAGGACAATCAATTTGACAAGTATATTCGTACCAATAAGCCAGCCGTGTCACAACATCATTCACCAAATGTCATGGTTTTTGACTATTCTTTCCTTTGCGGTCGTTTTCCTCGGTAGCCACGCGAGGGCGCTGCCCTTTTAGTGGATGTTTGCGCCGCCCCGTCTTTATTGCGGAGCTTCTCTCAGCATCACACCAGTGCATGGTTACCTGGGAGTTATTTAAGCCCACGTTTCCTTCGTTCTGGGCTTCTATATTATTTTGCATTATTTGCACTGTTTTGTGTTTGGTATTATTTTGCCCTTTGTTTGCTTAGCCAGTATGATTAGGTCTAGGTTCTGTAGGAGACTTCTTTGCTCCAATGTGTTTTATTGGAGTAATGCGGGACTTGCCTTTGTGTATGTAGCTATTAGGACTCTTCGTCCGTGGCTCTTTTCTGTCTCCGCTTCCTGGTCTTCCCTTTCTTTCTTTGCCTAGACCTGTTGCCTTTTTCTGTCTCTCCCTCCTCCCTCTGTATGCTTTCTTCCTTGAAAGCGAGAGGAGTCTTTGTTTGTTTGTGGGGTATATTTATATAATCATTTCTTACTAAGAGACAGGGCGTTTTAACATACTGAGAAGCAGGGCTTTATCTACACTGAGAGGCAGGGCATGTATTTTTTACTGGGCTTGCGTTAGTCATTGAGCCGGCAAATGTCCGGAACAGCTGTTTTGTTCGTCCTTCGGTACCTGTCTTCTTACGGGGAGACTGGGCGATTTTGTTCAGAACTGTAGTTCTGTTCGTCCTTCGGGTATGTCCTCTTCTCACAGGGAGACTGGGTGATTTTGTTCAGACGGTAGTTCTGTTCGTCCTTCAGTACCTGTCTTCTTACAGGGAGGACTGGGCGATTTTGTTCGGAACTGTAGTTCTGCTCGTCCTTCGGGTACGTCTCTCCTCACAGGGAGACTGGGCGATTTTGTTGACGTGTGCGTGTGACTGCGAGTCTATGAAAGTAGCCTTGGAACGTTAGATCTCTGTTCCTTTCGCCTTCTCGTTACCTTCCCCTTTTATTGAGATGTAGGGCCATTATTTTTCGCATGTCTTGCGTTTGGCACACTGCCGGTAGAGGTTAGGACATGGAGACTGCTTCCCTTTAATTCCTGCAGCAAGTAGTACACTCCGTTTTAGAGTTAGGGAGTTATTTTTTCGCTGGTTGCGTTCTCCCCTTGCTTAGCTCTAATTTACGTTCCCTTCGTTTGTGTTACCTCCGAGGCAGCCCTTTCTCTCATTCCACGTTAGCATCTTGTTGTTCATTGTTTTTTATACTGTAAGGTATTCAGTGTTTGTCAGCTCGTTGTGTTTACCGAGCTCGAGATTCGTTGCTCTCGTGTGCTGTTCACCCGGTTATTGAGATATAGGGCCATTAGTGTTTGCATGTCTTGCGTGTGGCATACTGCTGGTAGGTTAGGACACGGAGACTGCTTCCCTTCTATTCCTGCAGCAAGCAGTTCGCTCCGTTTAGAGATAGGGAGTTATTTTTCACTTGTTGCGTTCTCCCTTTTGATTAGCTCTAATTTATGTTCCTTTGTTTGTTACCTACGAGGCAGGTCCTCTCATTTCACATTAGCATAGATCCTTTTGTCGCATTCTCAGATTAGGCTCCAATATACTGCACAAATGCAACATAATTGGTCTAGATAGTCAAAAAACAACTAACCAGCCATTCATCACTCCCCTAAAGATGCGTTCTCTCCAAACAACGCCATGTGTCAACTCTTCCAACAGCGCAAGATCAGCCATTGCAATGCTGGCTACAGCCCTGTAATCCACTTTAAAACTAATTTTGTTCATTGGTTAAATGTGTGTTTTAATTAGCATATTTAACATCATATAGCATTAAAATGTTTAGCAAATAACAAAAATAGTACTGGGAGCATTCATTATGTTATGGGTCTAATTATACAGGTTCACACCCTAAAATTGATTAATAAGCATAATCTAAAGTGTTTGCTTTTTACAATCGTAATTTATTATGTTTGCATTGTGCATTTCAAAGGCTACATTTAGTCTTGTGAATTTAACAGAAACTAAAAAATACATTCATATTCTAATTGACATTCAGAAGCTACATTTAGTTGTATTTTGAATTTATGAACGTGGTATGCGTAGTCCTGAGCAGGTGTGCAAGTTTGTTTGCACGTGCGAACAAATCTCACATACAAAAACTTTTATGAATGCCAAAATACAAATAAAATTGCTAATACAAACAATTTACGCACAAATTTGTTCTGCTCACATTTTCTGAATCAGGCCCACTGTCTCACAGAGATATTTCTGACCTGAAGGACATCAGCTCTTTTGGACATGATTTGCATTTTAGCCAAAAGCAAAAACCTAATTTTGAGACACATTCCAAACAACCTCCAGAGAGCTAAGCATGTTATAGAAGGTATTATAGGCTGAACACACACCCACCCACTTACACACATACACACACACAAATATACACACACACACACACGCACATGCACACACGCAAACATACACACACACACACACACACACACACACACACACACACACACACACACACAGCTCTTTTATTGAAAGGCAAACTGCAGGGAGTAGGCAGCATGCCAGGGAGTCTAAGCGCTGTGAGACCCCGCTGTACTGAAGGCTTTTAATGAAAGCCAGGCTGCAGCACATTACACACAGAGCCTGTACTCTGTGCCAGAGAGCAGGAGAGCCAGCGTGCCTCGAGAAATCAGAATCAATAACGAGCACTCCGCCGAGTGGCCCCAAGAGTAGGGAGAGGGGGAGACAGAGCGACCCCCTAAAAATCTATTCAGAAAAGGAACGCTGTTTTTCACAAGGAACCTTGGAGAAATGCAGAACCTGAGGGAAGCGTTGCGAAACAGGGTCAGGACAGGGGGGTTGGCAGGATGTTTTGCCGCGGGACAGCCGCACACGGGGGGTCCTTGGACAGCCATGCCGAACCTGCTTGCTCCAAAATCATGGGGTTCCCTGAATGGGGGGGCAGCACAAACGTGGCCAGCGCAAAGCATCTTTAGTGCAAAGCATCTTCAGTGCAAATAATTTTTAGCGTAAAGCATCTTTAGTTTAAAGCATCTTTAGTGCAAATCATCTTTACTGTAAAGCATCTTCACACTGTGTGTGATTACTAGTGGTACTGCTTTACACTGGTATTTCAGTTCAAGCATTATACCCATTTCAGTGATTAAATCATCTGCAATGCGTGTGCAGTAACCCAGAAGGGTGTTTTGACAAACCACTGTTAAAGACTGTGAAAACACCAGCACCAGCATGGAAATAAAAATATGAAGTGGACATGGTTTTATACACAAATAACACTAAACACAGTATGCGAAGAAAACAGAGGGGGGGGCATTTCTCAAAGTTGTGCATGTGCGTGCATGCACATGTACAGACATACAACACGCACACGCACACTCGTCTTTACTTGAATATGCAGGATTTCATGTTGATTTGTAAGGCATTTGTGAGAATCGTATGCTAAAGTCAACCTATACAGCGTAATAAATTGCAGGAATTATCTTTACTACACTTTATTTACATTTATAGCATTTTGATGCAGCTTTCCTGAATTTTGCCTAGAATTTAACAACACGACAAGAGACACTGAGGAAGGATTGTTTCTGAAATGGAAACGTTTGTGCTGGAACATAATCCTTTTAAGAATTTAACAACAAACAAGTTTGCAATCAAAATTATGATGAGTGAATAAGTCTGTGCTACCTATTCTCCTTTAAAATAATGCAAAATGCAAGTAGCTTCACTTTAATTTTCTCATAGTTTAGAGCTAGGTAGGTTGATGTTGTTGTCCTGGTGCTATAAATAGTATAGTTTATGTTTGTTGGATAAAGCTTCTTAGGCCAGTGAGCTACAGTTAGAAGGCTACTACAGATTCCTGACATTGGGCTACTTGCTAGCTGCCACAGGTTTGATTCTGGTGACTGTGGTTGCTTAATTAGGACACAGTTAATGAAAACACATTAATAACAAAAAAAAGGCAAGAACGAGCATCGAACAACGAAAAGGTAAAGTTAGGCTACGCCAGATCAGAGCAGGCTGAGCAGAGCAGATGGCCATGAACATCCTACCTTTTAAACTATAACCTAGATTTTAATTTTGACAATCAGAAGTCAAGTATAAACTTGTATTTGTGGTTTGGTATTTATTACAACATACATACTGACTAGATAGACTATTTATTTTCATTGACAAAAGCTATCAAATATTTTCAACGCCAGTCTTTTTAACAAGAGCCCCTGGACCACTAGCAGCAAAACGGCATCAATAATCCACCTATTTTACGTATATGGGTGTCAGGTGCTTTTCCTTGTAGGCTATGCAGTTGTCTTTTGTCACCAAACATGCTGCATGGCCACAAAGTTCAGGCGCTTCAATTTATGAGTTGATCTCAGTAAGGGCCTCTTTCGTGCAAGAGCTTTTTGACATGGAGGTGGCATCTAACAGTCGATTTTGAAACTTGATAACCCCAAGATGCCAATAAACTGTACCATTCTGAAACTGTGATCCTTGGGTTCGTCTTGGCCTCCCTCGCCATCTTCCTCACTGTTTTCGGAACCTTTTTGATCATCAAACCCTAGTTTGGGCTTTATTTTTTGGGAAGAGAAACTGGCCTCACCAGTCAGCGTTGGGGTGTCTCCACATAGGTCTGAAATGTGAGGGTAGCTGCTGATTGGGTCGTAAAAGAGTTTGGAAATTCAACGCCATTTCTGGCAATGACAGCAGGTTATTCTGGTGCATGTGGATTCAAGAGTACGTCAGACTGTTATCATTCAGATATGCTCTCTAGAAAATTTTATTAAGTCTCAACATTACGGTTTTTTCTCTTTTTCCCATACCCCGGTTTCCAGTAGGCTACTATACTTCAGTGCTCTAGATTTCCTCATAACAGACACGAAAAAGCAATGCTCGATCACTATGAATTTTGAATATTATAGATTAATTTATGTAACAATACGTTGCAGTATAATTTCCACAATTTAAGAACTTGTCAGAACATACTGTACACATTATATATAAATTCTTGGTGGTTT